>JANAVB010030420.1:12516624-13004124 GCA_029216955.1 Iris pallida
ACACGATGCACGGGTTGGGTTGTGGAAATATTTGTGGAACAATTTGGCTTTGTGGAAAAATAATGGAGGAATACCTGCCTATTTATAGGATGTGGAATTCCCATTAAGATAAGGATTAGGATTTTCAAACCCATTTAGATAAATTCGCAAATTTAATTTAAATCAATCCAATTCAATCCAAATCCAAATCCATTTCAATTAAATATCCATTTAAATCAATTAATTCTTATTTAAAACGAATAGGATAAATCAATTTCAAATTTTTAACTATTTAAATAAATGCATAAACAAATCAAGATTTAAAATGGACACAAAATTTTCAAATATATTTTTCCAAAAATACCAATATAATAATTTTGAAAATAATAAATATTTTATAAATACCTTTTTAAATAATAAATATTATATATAATCTAGAAAAATTATTTTTATTTAAATAAACCAATAAACAATTACGAATATATGTATGCAAAAATATTCTTTACATAATTAGACTTTTTCTAGTATACAAATATTATTTATTATTAATCTTTTTAGAACAAAAGGCTTTTTATAGCAGAATAATATTATTTAATTTTGAAAGTGTATATTAAAATAGAAAGAAAATTTTTTTATAAAATGTACGCTCGTACATATTCGTACTCGTCGAGCAACGAAATTTCGCATACGACGTACAATACGACTACGTGACATATAGTACAAAAATTTTAAATTCATGCAAATTAAAATAAAAAAAATAGTAGAAATTTAGGGGTTTTACATCCTATCCCTTAAAAGAATTCGTCCTCGAATTAAGAATTAGTAGGGGGTGAGAGGAAAGGGGAAAGAATGCACTGGTAGATAGAAGGGTTTAAAGAAGTTTACATGGGCGTAGTCTAGTTAGGATATTTAAGAGACGATTGTAATCACTTCTCTTAATTCAAGTGATTAAAAGTCATATGGTGATTTAGGGTCGAGGGAAAGGACTAGTTACGGCAAAGATTAGGCACATTGAGTGTTAATGGTCACAAGAGATAGGATAGCTAGGGACCTTCAAGTACAGCCATTCTTCCTTCTTAAACAGGTGAAGGCGAAAGCAATCTAGAGTTCGAAGGAGGCGTTATCGAATACGAAATACGTGATTCAATGACGATTGAATAATTTCAAAGGATTTGTCAAGGCAGTCGTGGATGGACTCTAGAGGACAAGTTTAACTATGTCCCCATCCACGTAGAATAATAAGCAAAAGCGAGCCAAAGTGCACTCGTTGATCAGACCATCATGCACCGGTTCTGATTAGACAATATGTTAAGTGGGTCGACCCAAATAATATATGTCTTGAACAAGCTCGATAAGGAATAAGCTTGCAAACACTAGGCTATATTAGCATCATTAGTTACGATGGTAATAACATAGGCACGAGAGCTTAAGATTTAAAGAAGGTAAAATGATTCTAGGTCATCAGTCGTCCTATAGTCTTCTTGTCCAAGTCCTTGGTTGGCTAGAGGGTTAGGTCCTCTAGATTCTAGGATCTAAATAAGCTTGCTAATATAGTCACTAGGTCAAAGGGGTTGCTAGGTCATAAGGTAGTCTACCCAACTTAAAGAATTAAACTAATGGTGTTTTGGGACACTGACTAGTAGGGTCATCTCTAGTAAGCACGAAGGAAATAAAATAGGAATGAAGCAAGCAAGATGCAATTGATGTCAAACGGTAGATAATCAAGAAAAGGTCAAGTATGTGGATGAGATCCTAGACTTCTAATCCTATTCGCAGGCTTGCTTGGTACGGTAATGTAACCAAACAATTTATCTTGACCTGCATGGGCCACCACCAAATGTAACGCCCCAGTCCCAAAATACGTAGGACTAGGAACGTAGACATGCCAGCTGTATTCATACGAATATACTCCAATATATGGAAATCTCGTATGAATACATAAGCTGTAAATGCAGTAAATCCCAACTAATCTCATCCACAAGAATAAAAGAATAAAGATGTCATATGAGATAAATTTGTCTTGATACAATATGTTGGGCGGAGACAATCCACTACCAACAAGATAAAGAATAAAATACATGGAAAATAAATGAGCGCGACGAGCGAAGCGAGACGATCCGAATGCAATCATCCTCGAGAAATAGCAATGAACACGGCTAGAGCTAAAGCACCTGCAAATGACAATAGCACACACCTGGCAAGACACCAGGTCCTCAGAGGGACGTAACAAGACACATATAGCATGCCATATAAACTGAATAAATATTGCTCAATAAATAAGTAAATCGAATTTATAACATAGTCCAATACGCACCTACTGAACGAGCGTACCATCCCCCCAACCAACAAGGACAGGAGATGGTAAACTATTCACGGCGACGTATCTTCCCATGCTAAGAATCCGATATGGTATTCGACCCCAATAGGTTCAATACCTTCTCATCGAAGTAGTAAGTCACACCTACAACCAAACAAGGACAAGATGTGACGAACTAATCCGCGACAAGTTATTGTTCCAAGCCACGGTCAGATACAAGTACCCAAACCAAAAGTACCGTACCTAACGGATAGGGTAGCCTACCATTCTAAGTGAAATTTGTTAAGAACATCCTTCCTACGCATGAGCCCTGGCTGAATAGGATCGGCGTAGTCCCCTCTTGGGCACTAGAGGCCCAGCAGGAAGAGCATGGGTAATCATGTGTCATCACCCCGTATCTCCAGCGGAGTCCGGGTCACAGGGAAGTGCATCGAAGCCCATACGTTAAGGAATTGTCCTCCCCACCCAATGCCTACTGTGTTGTATCCCAACACACAACCACTATAACCACTAATCAAACGCATGCACCTCTATTAGCGGTTATTCCTATCGCACGGGCTTGTACGTACTGGTGGCCAGCCAATCACGCACTTCCGTGTTCTACATGCGACACACAACTTCGTATTTACAACGTGTCAAGGCCAATGAATGCACACACAAGGTGTCCCTTAATTCTAGGTTTAATTTGTAAGAAAATAATACACAGCAGGAAATATAAAGAACAGTTATGCCATGTATCACAGTTTATAATAAAATAATAGACATGCATGAAATAGCTAAAATAATTAAACAGTTAATGGCAAGGTGTCTTGCCTGTAGTACGCCTGGTGTGCTGCGATAATCATGGTGGCATGAACTGTGACTTCGGAGCAACCACTATGCAAGGTAATTTCGGACGATGACACGGATGGTTTCCATCGGGTTCGGGATGGTCGAAGTTTGTTAGGGTGGACAGGGGTTGTGCAGAATTTATGATGGAATAGCATAAAGGGAATAGGAGGATATCAAAGAAAACTTGATAAACAATATATACGAGTTTCGAAAACTATTTATAATAATCGAAAACTAGTTTGAATCTAAAAGAAATACTTAAATCAAAATCGTTTTCGAAAAACTCTAAATTGTCAAATTGAAATTATAGGCAAAAACTATATTTTTATTAGTAACGTAGCTTTAGCTAATTACTTGAAATTCAAGAAAATTAACCAAATAACCCAGTTTTTAGAAGATATATTTTGTTTGTATAAGAACTTTATAAATCATATTTGAAAGATTTTTAAGAGAATACTGTTTTTAAGAAAATACCATTTTTATATACCATTTTTACCCACATATATATAACTTAAATTCTATATCCTAATTGCCCAAAAACTAACACCTCAATCCTAATTATTTCAAAAGCTAATACATTGGGCTTAAGGCCCAAAATATAACTTACTTAGTATATATCCCAAAAATCTATATTTTTATTTACTAAATTTTACTTTTATATACTATACCCAATAAAGTATTTATCATTGTATTTATACGTGTATATATACACTGATATTAGTAGATAAACCAAACTAGTATATAACCATTTAAATCAATAAAATCCAAAACCTAAGGAGCTCACCCACCTACACTTTGTCACCCGGCCCAAAAGAAATAGAAAGGAAAAGAAAAAAAGAAAAAAAAAAAATAAAAATAAAATAATAACTAAATCAAGTTAAAACAAAAAAGCAAAGTGAACAGCCACTGCTGTCCTCTCTATTAGAGAGCCATAGTGGGAAGACGAAGAGGGAGAGAGGAGGGCGAGCAGAGAGCGAGAAGGAGAGCGGCGGCGATCGGTCGTGATGGGCTGCGCTCGGCGCGGTCTAGGGCTGCGGGAAGTCCGAGAATGGAGCGGCGGAGTCGGTCATCCGCGGCCCACGGGGACTGGCGTCGGAGCAAAAAAAGGGGTCTAGGTCGCGGGAGCGGAGCGGCGGTTAGTCAGCACAGGGCGTCGCTCCAGCGTACCGATCAAAAGGAAGAGGCCGGGTCGGATGGCTTTGTCCGACGGAGGAAGCACCGGCGGTGGCGGATCTGACGGAAGGACGCGGAAGAAGGAAGTCGGAGGCGGCGTTTAGGGTTGAGTCGGGGTTCTTCGAGCCCGGCACGGCTCGTGGTCCCCGGGGCTCGAGGCTGCGACGCCGCGCGTGGAGAGTGAGCGGCCGCGCGGTCAGAGGTTAGTGGCTGGGCTCTGCGGAGGTGGTTCGTGGTGACGCGTCCAGCGGTGGCGCTGGAGCAGACGCCGGGCTCGTCGTGGTGAAAGCTCGTCGTCGAGGTAAGGTGTGTTTTCTACTATTATTATTATTTTTGGGGTTTTGGTCACCACCTATGGTGCAGACGGCCGGTCGCGGTGTCGGCGGAGATGATGGCCATAACAGGGGTGGTTTTACTAGGTTCGGGTGTGTTGATGACTTGTGGTGGTGATGCGGAAGGTGGTAGTTCGGGGGAAACTGGTGGCAGAGGTGGCGGGTTTGGTCGACATGAAGCAGGGGATGGTGTCGATGGTGGGACGTCGGTGGTGTGGTGCAGCATCGTGCACGAGTTAGGTTGGTAATTTTCGGTCGAGGAGCAGGGAGAACTTAGGGTTAGGGATTAGGGCTAGGGTTAGGTTTTGGAATTTGGTGTCGGGGTGGATAACGTGTCCGTGTGTGGACACGAAGATGGTGACGAGGAGATGTGTCCAAAATGTGGACACGAAAGGGAACAGTAACTTGTAAAAGAATAAAAAATAGTGGAAGGGAAGGAGGACACCGACATGATGCACGGGTTGGGTTGTGGAAATATTTGTGGAACAATTTGGCTTTGTGGAAAAATATGGAGGAGTACCTGCCTATTTATAGGATGTGGGAATTCCCATTAAGATAAGGATTATGATTAGTTCAAACCCAATTTAGATAAATTCGCAAATTTAATTTAAATCAATCCAAATTCAATCCAAATCCAAATCCAATTTCAAATTAATATCCAATTTAAATCAAATTAATTCTTAGTTTAAAACGAATAGGATAATCAAATTTCAAATTTTTAACTATTTAAATAAATGCATAATTCAAATCAAGATTTAAAATGGACACAAAATTTTCAAATATATTTTTCCAAAAATACCAATAATAATTTCGAAAATAAAATATTTTATAAATACCTTTTTAAATAATAAAATATAATATTAATAAATCTAGAAAAATTATTTTTATTTAAAATAAACCAATAAACAATTATGAAATATTGTATGCAAAAATATTCTTTACATTTAGACTTTTTCTAGTATACAAAATATTATTTATTATTAATAACTTTTTAGAAACAAAAGGCTTTTTAGCAAGATAATAATTTTTAATTTTGAAAGTGTATATTAAAATAGAAAGAAATATTTTTATAAAATGTACGCTCGCACATATTCGTACTCGTCGAGCAAACAAAAATTTCGTATACGACGTACAATACGACTACGTGACATATAGTACAAAATTTTTAAATCCATGCAAATTAATAAAATAAAAAATAGTAGAAATTTAGGGGTTTTACATAGGTTCGCCCCAGATGGTAGCAACGGAGCGCCAGAGGGCGATGAGGTTCCAGCAAGGGTTTTATCTTGAGCTCTTGCAATTGATAGAGGGGCACAACTACCAAACTTTTGATAAAGTATTGACGGCAACCCGAAGGCATGAGATCACCATTCAGAGGATCACAGTAGGACTAGAGGTCAGAAGAGATCTCACAGTCAGATTGAAGGAGGAGGAGGCAGCGCCCCGAACCAACACACATCCCTTGGCATTCGCATCCACGATGTGGCAATACGAGGGCCAGCACCACTACCCAGGCAGAACAGCAGAGGCCAGCTGGGTTATTGCAGCCGCTTCCCCCCGGAATAGAAATGGGAGCATATTACAATAGACTTTGTGACCGGTTTACCGAGATCACCAAGTGGTAAGGACACTATTTGGGTGATAGTAGATCGACTTACAAAGGTAGCACACTTTCTTCCTTTCAGAGTGGGACAATCTACAGAAAAGTTGGCAGAGTTATATATGCAATAGTCAGGCAGCATGGAGTCCCTATCAGTATTGTGTCAGACCGAGATACCCGCTTTAATCACATTTCTGGAGGAGCTTGCATCATAGTCTGGGTACCAAGTTGAGATTTAGCACGGCTTACCATCCACAGACGGATGGGCAATCAGAAAGGACAATTCAGACTTTGGAAGATATGTTGCGAGCTTGCACGCTAGATTTTGGAGGATCTTGGGAAAGCCACCTGCACTTAGTTGAGTTTTCATACAACACAGTTATCAAGCCAGTATCCAGATGGCGCCATTTGAAGCACTATATGGTAAGAAGTGTAGATCGCCACTAGCAAGGGATGATATCGGGAAAAGGAAGATGCTAGGCCCAGAAATGATTATCCAGACGGTTGAAGTGATTAAGGGAATTAGAGAGCGACTTCGTGTTGCGCAGGATCGGCATCGTCATTGGGCGGACCAGCATTGTAGGCCGCTAGAGTTTTCTGTTGGGGACCGCGTGTTCTTGCGATCTCACCTACCCGTGGGGTCATTAGATTTGGCATTCACGGGAAGTTGAGCCCATGATACGTAGGCCCATTTGTTATTCTTAATAGGATAGGCGATGTTGCTTATCGTTTGTCCCTTCCACCTTCGTTACGAGAGGTGCATGACGTGTTTCATGTATCTCAATTGCGAAGGTATGTATTGGACCCCAGCCATATCCTCGATCATTCAGAACTGGTTGTTGGTACCAACCTGTCTTACGAGGAACAGCCTGTGTCCATCTTGGACCGAAGAGAGATACTCAAGAACCGAACAATTAACCTTGTCCGGATTGCTTGGGGTCATCACTCTTTGGGAGAGTCAACGTGGGAACGTGAGGATGATATCCGATCACGGTATCCACGTCTGTTTGACTCACAAGGTATATCTTTTCTGTGTACCTTGATTGTCCTGATTCCTCATGCTTATCACCTTATGGGTAGAATTGCTTAATATCGTAGATTGTTATGTATAGATATGTTACTTGCTAAGGACATTATAAAATGATTGCTTGATTGAATTGCTTGTACTTAGATTAGTTTAGCCCCGATGTTTCTATCCTGCTTGGATTTGAAATTCCGAGGACGGAATTTTTCTAAGGAGGTAGAGATGTCACTTCCCGTTCCCAGAATGCGTATTTTATACATGTACTACACGAATGTTTATTTAATATTTATCATGTATTATCCTGTATTTAAATTTCCTTTAATTTATGTTAATTAATTTTCTGTAATTTTATTTCTGCTGTTATTTTATTCTCTGCTTTAGTTAGCCTATTGTGGTTCGGCCTAGGTTGGGTTCTCGGGTTGGCTTTGTTGGATCCCCCTGCAACCCGGCCCATTAGCTTCCCCTACCACCCCTTCCATATTTAAAGCCACCCTCTCCATTCTCTCTCCTCATTACTCATTCTCACTATTACTCCTCTTCTTCTTCTTCATTACTCTCTCCACCTACCAAATCGTAGGCAAGTACAACTTGCTCCCCATGAGAACCCATGATTTTGTAGTTCATTTATCTTTCTCGCAAGATCCTAAGAGAGTTTAGAACTTGGCATTTTTTTTATTTCAAAGTCTTAATTTTTATAGATCTAGAAATAAGTTATTTTCGAGTTTGGTGGTTTTGATCTATCAAACTTCTTTGTTTTCAAGTTTTGATGGTTCCATGTTGTAAAGAAGTTTATTCTACCCAATTTTGACCTTTGGAAAGTTGGATTTGGACTTGTTTTGACCAAGTTATGGACTTTTGAAACTTTGGGGTGCAACCATGGAGTTCTTGCTGTTTGGAAAAGACAGTGAGCAGTGTATGCTAGCTTTTTAGCTTGCGTCACTGAGCTGTGCGCGTCCTTTAGCGCAACGCAGTATGGAGTTCATACACTACCTTTTGGGAGCGTATGACTTGCATACGCTGACTTGGATAGTAAGTCGTATAGAGTTCATACGCTGCCTTTTGGAAGCGTATGACTTGCATACGCTGACTTGGATAGTAAGGAGTCGTATGGAGTTCATACGCTGCCTTTTGGAAGCGTATGACTTGCATACGCTGACTTGGATAGTAAGGAGTCGTATGGAGTTCATACGCTGTCTTTTGGAAGCGTATGACTTGCGTACGCTAGCTTGGATAGTGAGGAGTCGTATGGAGTCCATACACTACCTTGAAGAGGAGTCGTATGGAGTCCATACGCTAGCTTGACTTGAGCGTAGCTTGACCTGAGCGTAGCTTGACCTGAGCGTACGCTGGCTTGAGCGTAGCTTGACCTGAGCGTACGCTGACATGAGCGTAGGCTGACATGAGAGTAGCCTGCTTACCCTGGATCTTCTATAGCCCTGTATATTGATATCTTATTAGATATTTAACGTCCATTTTATTACGCCTTTTTGCATAAACTTGATATAATCATGATATGTTGATATTCTGTTAATATAGATTGTTACATGGGATATACCATGTGTCGTGAATTGAGTTATAGATACCCCGATTGACTGGAATTAAACCCTGAGAGTTGTAGACTCGACCCCACTGAATACTAGTTGACTTTCATGCCTTGTCACCATTGATAATGATTGTGACCTTGGCTAATAATTGATCATGCATTCCTAGTTGGAACTAAGAGACTGGCTAGTCGTCTTATTAAATTGAATGAATGAGACACGTTCATATGAACTATGAACTATTGAAATCGACTGGCTAATCCCGAATATTGGCATACAGGCACATGCAGGCTTCAATTCATTTATTATTTATTTATCTTACCAAAGAAGCATGTGTACTTTATGGTCAAGGCATGATTACTCCGTGGTTAGTTTTTATTGTTGCATTACGCTATGTAAGACCTACAACCTGACCGCACTGGTATCATTGTAGAGTTGTGCATATCGTACCCCGTACGAAAGTACTCATTTGAATGACCATGATCCACGGCATGGGATTTCACTCAACGTAGGGACTATTAAGTTAAATAAAATGATTGCATGGAGAGGATTCCCGAGTTCTTACATGGCATCCTCCTTGGGACAAGTAGTACCCGACGGGCAGGCTGGTTCCCACAGATACTGTAAACCTGCCACACGGGCAGGGAACAGTATCTGCTTATATTATTATTGTATATGGTATATTGACGGGCGTCCTGCTAGGACTCGTCTAATTCATGCATGGCACATGATTAACTAGATAGACTAGCCTTGCTCGCACATAGTAAGAACTGAGGAATCCCTATTGCATAAATTCTAGGATAACTTGGGACTCAAAATAGCAAGCCGTAGGATTTGATTGACCGTTCAAGATGATTTGTTTGTGCACTGTACCTACTCTGTTACTTAACTGGGATGATCAGAATGTCAGGACATGACGGGCCAACTTCTGTCCTTGTCTGGTTGGGAGGTTGGTTCGAAGTGTCGTGATGTTATGTGAATCCTAGTAGCAAGCAGAGATCTATTTATCATATTTCACATTACTGGTTTTAGTTCTCATGTCGTGCTTTCTTGTGGTACTTGCTATTAGAGGTCTAACCTCTCTGGTTTTGTATGGCCAGATTTAGAGCCGGTTCCCGAGGATTCAGCTTACTTCTACCTCCAAGATGGTCAACACTAGAAGGATGATCGCAGGAGGACTCGAGTGGGTTTCTTACCTCCCCGCCCTTTTGTTATCTACTTTATACTTTGTCGTTTGGCACCGACATGTTAGTCGGATTGTCTTGTACCTATTTTTGCATAATTGTAACTAAGTCAGGCTGCAGCTGATAACAATTGTGTATGCCTTGCTACATCATCTGGCTATGTTTTGTAAAGCCAGATATCAAAAACATTTTGACAGAGCGTTTGGGACGCCTTACTGCTTTATCTTACATGTTCTCTATTACTGTTTCTTGTTCGAATGATTGAGACAATAGATGTGACAATGACCATAGTGAGACTTTCATGTAGTATGCATCCCCTCGTCTTTAGACAGCATTGATCGTATTATACGGTATTCATCTACCCGTAATACGTAGCTGGCTGAGTCATTCCCCCGCTCTCCGGTATTCTGGTTCTGGGGCGTGACACTTTCCAAAATTGTTTGGGGCATAGATGGGTACTCTTGAGGCTAGTGCAAGACATTTTTGTTTTGAAACACTAAAGTAGGGATGTATAGACGACCTTATGAATTATTTTCATACATAATACAAGTTCATATTATCTATATTTTTTTAAACTCTAAATCTGATTTTTTTTAACGTTTAGTAAGTTTGAATTATTGTAGTGGATCTTGTGAAATTAGGAAACTCCACAAATGACATATAGGTACTATTCAAATTTATTTCGAATATAATTCATTCTTGTGAATTACGGTTAATAACAAGAAATGCTAATTTTTATTGTGTTTGTGATAAGAGTACCGAAGTGCTAACTAATTGCTCTAAATTATTGCTGTAAATTGGTAAGGAATGCTAAGCACGCTTGCTAGGTAAGAAACAAGAATTTTTTTGCTTTTGAATTTTTATTTATAAATATAACTGTGTGTGATTCCGGTGTTGAGAGTTGCTCCACCGAAGGGGTCGGCGAACCCGAATTATTAACTGCGTGGTTCCGGTGTTGAGAGTTGCTCCACCAAAGGGACATACGAATCGAGTATGTGAGGCTTAGCTCACTTATGCCCAAGGGAGGCAAATTTCAATTTGTCCAAGGGAGGAAAATTTCAATTTTGTCCAAAGGAGACAAAATTTATGATAAGCTCAAGAGAAGCTCAGAAATTTGTTACATCTACATCGACAGTAACATCGGGTAGATGAATTTTGTAAGCCCAAGGGAGGTGCAGGGCCGGAATCTAAGCATTGTGCCACCTAAATCACAACCTGATCCCAGGTATACGGGATTGTTGATGGGAAGCTATTTAGATAAAATTCAGGGGTTGTTCTCCAAATTTGCATTGCATTCTAGGTTTAGTCCTTCAAATTTTATCTCATTCTAGGAGGAAATTACCCCATTTCAAATAAAGTCAATAGAACGTTATACTACTTAAATATATGAAAACTATAATGATGTAAATTGCATATTCCTATTCTTTAATAAGAAAATCTTTATGTTCATTCCTTATTTTATTTTCCTATACGTTTTTGGCCGAGGACTTGCTTTCTTAACGACCTAGTTTTTGTTCTCTAGGGGAAGATGATACCTGCAGAAATGATACCTCTGGGTGACAAGAAGATATATATATATATATATATATTATTATATATATATATTATATATATATATATATATATATATATATATACAAAATGGTTTCCCCCCTTCCTCCTGTGGAGCTCTCCCCGCTCCCTTGGCCGGCCTAGGCCGGCCCCCCTCCTCCCCAGCCCCCCACCCTCTCCCCTGGTCCTCACCGCCACCGATGTATTCTCCCTGGCCCCCAGAGTCGCAAGATTGGCTTCGTCTCCTCCTCCCCGCCGCCGTTCGGTCCCGCTCCTCCCTCCTCCCCCTCTGAGCTCCCCTTCTTCGCCGCCGGTCGTCCCTTCAATCGAGCAGCCTGGAGCCCGTCCCCCCTTTTGGAGCTCCGGATGGATCTCTCAAACCCGTGCTGTGCTCGCCCCCGCTCCTCGCATCCCCCGATTCCGGCCGCCGGCGACGTCGACGACGGCCACCACCCCCTTCCCTCCTTGCTCCCGCCCTCCCCCCATTTCAAACTCACCCTTCCCCCCTTGGAAGACGTGAGCCTCTGCCCTGCCAGCCTCGGGCCATCCGCCCCCCTTTTCGGGGCCTGTGCTGATGGCGCGCACCCCGAAGTCCATCCCGTTTGCGCTGTCAGCTTGGATTTCAGTTCTGTCGAGCTGTCGCCAGCAGTTGCGCAGCTCTTGGCGGCCCCAGCTATTGCACTTCTCATGGAGCACGTCTCTTCCTACGTGGCTCAGGAGCTGCGGACTGTGCTCGCCCAGGGTGGGCTACCCCCCTTGCGCATTCCAGTTCCCTCCCTCCCTTGCGTGCAGCAGACTGCACTCGCCCCGGGTAGGCCACCCCACCGTGCGCAGTCCAGTTCCCTAGCCCCCCCCGCAGTTCTCTCTCCTTCCCTCTGCGCAGACGAACCCTCCCTCTATTTGCCTCTGCCCCCCCTCCCGTCTCTCATCCTCCCTCCCTCCTTCCCCTTCATCCCCATCCTACTTTGCCCCCCTTCCTCCACCCTTCCCAGTGCGCTACCCACTCGCCACACCCCCCTCTCGCAGCCCCCCCTCCTCCTCTGTGCGGCCTCACCCCCCCCTCTCATGCCCTCCCCTTCCCGTGGCTTTCTAGAGGGCTCTCGCCCTTCTCCGGCGTCCCCCAGGCCGGGCGCTTCCGCGTTTGCTGCCCCTCAGTTTCCTCCACTTTTCGTGTCGCCCCCCCGGGCTCCCCCTCCGCTCCGGAGGCGTCCGTGGCACCCCCCTTTCCTCGGCGCCGGAGTGGCCTCCGCCTCTGGCCCGAGCGGCATTGCGCCCTCCGTCGCCCCACCACTCCCCCTTTCAGGCAGGCCTTCCCAGGCTCCCACCACTACCTCCATCTCTAGCGCCGGAGATGCCCCCACCCATAGTGACCGTCCCGGCTCTGCGGGACCCCCTCCCCCGGGCCGTCTCAACCTTCCTATGCTGCAATGTTGCGTCCGGACCTCTCCTCCTCGAAGGGCACTATTCTCTCAGACGTTGATCTGCAGGACATTGATTACTCTCATGACTCCCCTGCTCCAGTCATCCCCTTCTCCGAAGTGGAAGTATCCTCGCTGTCGGCGGCCTTTCCTCACACCTTCATTCTGAAATTCTCCTCGGGGTGCCCCAAACTTGCCAAAGTTCAGGAAGCGATAGCCAAGTGGAACTTAGCGTCCGACTATCGAGTAGCCCCCTCGACCCCAGGCACATCCTACTCCACCTTTCTTCGGACCGCGATCACAGGACTGTGTCCAAGGGCACAGCCAAAATCGAAGCTCACCACATGAAGATAATCAAGTGGACTCCAGAATTCAACACCAAAGAAGATTCAGCCACGGTGGCAGCGTGGGTTACCCTCCCCAATCTTTCTCTCATTTGCTTTGTCCCAGCAGCGCAAACGCATCGCCAACTCTTTCGGGACGTACGTGGCCACGTCGCCCGAGACCAGCAACCTCACCAAAGCCCACTACGCCAAACTTTGTGTTGAACTAGATCTCACTTCAGAACCACCTAACTTCATTACCATCGAGCTGGGCAACCAAACCCACATCCAACAAATCCTCTACGACAACCACATACTGTTTTGCAACCACTGCCACTTAAGAGGCCACCTTCCGAAGTATTGCCACCGCCTTCACCCGGAGCTCAAAAAAATCATCCAGGAAAGACAACGACCCCCCGGGTGGAAGATCTCTTAAGTCGCCCATCTTACCTCCCCCGAACTCCTACATACGATTCGAATCAAGCCCCAACCAGCCTCCAGCGATCCTCCGAGCAGAGCTAGGATCCCTTACACTCCCCAACATATAGCGACCTCCAACCAATTCGCCATTCTCGACTCAGAGGATACGGAGCCGGCCACCGCCCCAGACGGCTCTGGGCTTCCCGACCTCTCACCTCCCTCACTCAACCCTTCGCGAGCAACAAAGGGTACCGCCGCGAGCGGCACAGAGCAACGGACTACCCCCAGCGGTCAGGAGACAGAATCCTCGGCCTCTCCCCCAATCAACGCAGCTCTTCTCTCCCCCAACGGGAACCCAGTCGAAGACACTCTAGCCCTACTCGGTCCCGACCAAGCAAGGAGAGGCATGCAAGTACTAGCCGCAGGAGTCCCCCTTCAGTTGTTGTTGACCGAGCAAGCTCACGACTCCCTGGCCATTCCTCCAGAGGACCCCGCTGTCAACTCGGCTGGAGACCTAATAGGCCCTTCCTCATGTCCGAACGTTCACCACAACGGCAACCCTCCAACAACAACTAGCGCGCTGTGCCGAACTCCCAACGGAGCAAGGAAGGTGAAGACAAGACTGTCACCATCCTAACCAGATCCGCCGCACGGCGGAAGAAAAAATCCCCCCACAACTTATTAATGCTTAACATCCTATCTTGGAATGTTCGAGGCCTGGCTAACAAACCGACACTAAGGCACATTTCCAGCCTTCAAAAAATTCACAAAGTGGACATCTTCATCATCATTGAACCCAAAATCCCCTCCAAACGTCTTAAATCAACCCAATTAGCCCTGGTCCTCCCTATTGCCATTGCTGGCAGACACGACATCTGGATTTTGGGCTCGAAGGAGGTCAAACTCGACATCATCCAGGACTCCCAACAAGCCCTCTCTTGCTGGGTTACTCATCCCACTCTCCCGCGCGCCATCCTTTCAGCGGTGCACGGTAGCTGTGTCATCGCTGAACACAAAAGCCTTTGGAACGATCTTCTCGACATCCATCTCCACAACATCAACACCCCCTGGCTTTGCATAGGGGACTTCAATGCCATCACCCCAAGAAGAGAAGATTGGTGGTCGTCCCACTCCCCTATCAGCCATGCATGACTTCAACGACTTTATTCATCTTACTCCTCTTCAGTTCAAAGGGAACGAATTCACTTGGTACAATATGCAGGACGACGATCGCCGCCAATACTCCCGTCTGGATAGAGCCCTCACCAACGCTCGCTGACAGGGAATGAGGATCACATCCACCCTGTCTCACCTCAACTCCGCAGAATCAGACCACGTCCCTATTCTGGTGGAGACCAATAACAACAACCACCTCCCCAAAAAGAACTTCCAATTCCTTGACTTTTGGACTGAACACCCGCAGTTCTCGAGCGTCGTTGCTGAAGCCTGGACCAGCCAGGACTCCCCAAACCCTCTCACTCGGATTAGTAACAAGCTCAAAGCCACCAGGAAAGCCCTCTCCAATTAGAGCAACAGACCTTTGGGGACATTTTCCAAGCAATCCGAGTCGCCGAAGATGACGTCGCCCGAGCCGAAACCAAATTGCTAACCGACCGTTCCCCTCCAGCCAGAAGTGCCCTGAACCTCACCAAGGCCATGCTCAAATTCAGACTCAAAGTTGAGACCGATTTCTGGAAACATAAAGCCAGGCTGAAATGGAATAGCGACGGGGACAAAAACTCCAAATACTTCCACGCCTGCTTCAACGGCAAAAGAAACAAACTATCGATTCATCACATAACCGACGAGCACGGCATCAACAGAACCGACCATAAGGGTATCCAAGAGGCGGCCGCTAATTACTATACCAAGTTATTCTCCAAAGAAACGGTCCAGAAAGACTCTTCTTTCCTCGACCAAATTCCTACCATCATCAACGACTCCGACAATGCTTTGCTAGATCGCCCCCTGTCCGAACAGGAAGTGAAAGACGCGGTGTGGGCTTTGAACGAGCACAGCACCCCCGGACCAGACGGATTCAACGGAGTTTTCTTTCGTTCCTGCTGGGAGATTATCAAGCGGGATATCACCGACGCGGCTATTGCTTTCCTTGAAGGAGCTCACTACCCCAAAGCCATCTCCAGCGCCAACCTCATCCTCATTCCGAAAAAAGACAACCCCAACTCTTTCCGCGACTTCCAACCAATCAGTCTTTGTACTTTCACAAACAAAATCATATCCAAGATCATTGCCACTAGAATGACAGACATTCTCCCCAAAATCATTTCGGAGGAACAAAGCAATTTCGTTCGAGGCAGGAACATCCAAGACAACATCATGCTGGCCCAAGAACTTATCACCTGTATGAAGTTTCCCCCTCGAGGGGGCAACATCGCCATCAAAATTGACATGGAGAAAGCCTACGACAGACTCGATTGGCAGTTCATGATCTGGGTATTCAGAGCATTCGAATTTTCAGAGAATTGGACCAACACTGTGTGGAGATCCATCAGCAATTCCTGGTTCTCTACTATCATTAACGGGCAATCTGAGGGCTTTTTCAAATCTAGCCGCGGTGTCAGACAAGGCGATCCTCTATCATCCACGATCTTCATCATCGCAGCTGACGTCCTGAGCAGAAACCTAAACAACATGGCCAACACCCCCAATTTCCAACAATACCACACCGCCAGTGGATGCCCCACCATCACCCACCTGGCGTTCGTCAACGATTTACTTATCTTCTCTTCTGGGGATGTCGGATCGATGGAGGTGGTTCACAACACCCTAATACGGTACTCCACATGCTTAGGCCAGAAAATCAACCATTCCAAGAGCATCATCTACGCCCACCACAGCATCAGAATCGAGAATGCTACCAGTCTAACCAACCTCACTTCCTTCTCGGTGGCCCACCCTCCTTCAACTACCTGGGCTGCCCTATGGTGTACGGGAGATCCAACGCCAGCATTTTCGAGAACCTCATTACTAAAATCAGGAACAAAATCGAAGGTTGGCACAACGCCACCTTATCCTCAGGCGGCAAAATAATCCTCATCAATCATGTCCTCAACTCCATCCCAATCCACACCTTAGCGGCTTGCTCTCCGACCAAGAAGGTCCTTGAGTCGATCGAGCAGATATTCTGTACGTTCTTCTGGGGTCATACCGATGGTAAAGACAAAACACCACAGGCCAGCTGGGACGTCATGGCCACCCCGATTGCGACCGGCGGGCTGGATTCACCAACTAAATGACATCGTCAAAGCCTTCTCCATGAAACTGTGGTGAAAATTACGCACGAGCAAAAACTTATGGACCAGGTTCATGAAGGCCAGATACTTTAAGTACATCCACCCAGCGATGGCCAGATCCAATAGCAGATCCTCCGCGGCTTGGTACCATATTTTGTGGGGCCGCGAATTGGCCGAGCCAGCGATTAGACTCCGTCTGGGCGACGGCAAGGCCAACATCTTCCTGGAAAGATGGATCGGCGACAGCCTCATCCCGAACACATCTGGGGCCCCCAGCAACTGCAGAATCAAAGACCTGTGGAACCCCACGAACAACGATTGGTCTTGGAACCGGATTCGCGATTGGGCCAGCAACGATACGGTCGACAGCATTCGTCAGCATAGTCTTATCATTGGTCCCAACGCGGACGAGCTGAGATGGTCGCTGGAAGCTTCCAGAGTTTTCTCTGTGAAATCGGTGAGGGCGGCGATCCACGAGATCGGCCAAGCACACTTCATTGCGCAATTCTAGCACTCGTGCATCCCCAAGAAATGGTCATTTCTCCTGTGGAGTGTCACGAGGCAGAAATTGCCAACCGATGAGATCCTTAACTCCATCGGCTTTAGTCTGGCGTCAGCTTGTAATTGTTGCGACGAGAGGCAGACGGAGAATATCGACCATATCTTCCGGGAAGGAAACCTCCCCAATCAAACCTGGAGCTTCCTCAACCGCATCTACAACATCACTTCAGGAGCTGGGCGCTTTAACGATCTCCTGGCCCTCTGGGGAGTCACGTTCCCACGGCCATCAGATCGTAGCAGCGGCCGCCACCTGGGTAATTTGGAAGAATCGTAACAAAGCGAGATACGAGGGTCACCAATATTCCGCCGAGCAGCTCATTCGGGAAATTAAACGGCAATGCCGCAAAAGGAGTTCACTGTGCTCCCACAGCCCACCAGCATTCTGGCAACCCCTCTTCAGCTAGTTTTGTCAGTCGCGGTCGCCCCCCCCCTCCCCCCTTTTTCTTTTTGCTAGTTTAAGGCTTTTGCCTTGTACTTTCTTCAGGCTTCGGCTTTTTGGGCCTTGATGAATAAATAAAGGTGTTTATGAATATATATATATATATATATATATATATATATATATTATATATATATTATTAAAATATATATATTTTATTAAATATATATATATATATTTATTATATATATATATATATATATATATATATATATATATATATATATATATATATATATATATAATGAAAATTCTTGCTTTTACTTCCACTACTTCCAGTCAATGCTTTTATTTCCAGGTTATATTGTTTCTTTTATTCCTTTTTACTAATTTATTTGTTTTATTATTCAAATTAAAAATTGATCATATTCTTGTAACTAAATTCATGTTTTTAATAATATATTAATTTGATACATACAAATGATTACAATAAAATATGAAAGTGGATATAAGCATGAGAAAAAAAATAGTATATGAGTTTATTCAAACTCAAAAATGTGCTATGGAAAAATTTAGCATCGGTAACAAAAAGGATGAGACAAGTAATCTTGAATATAAAAATAATTCATGAATTTGATACTCAAAAGTCAAAAAAATGAAGTTGGATTCAAAATTCTTTATAAAAAAATTTAAAAGATAAATCTATTAAAGAGGACCTCATATTGAATTCTTGCCTAAATCTGATTTTTCTTGAGATAAGATTTAAATTCAATATATATATATATATATATATATATATATATATATATATATATATATATATATATATATATATATTTGCTGCCGCCACCACGTGGGTCATTTGGAAGAACCGCAACAAAGCTAGATACGAAGGGCGCCAATTCACCGTCGCACAGCTCACTAGCGAGGTCATCCGCCAAAGTCTCAAGAGCGTCCGTCTTTGCAACCATGGACAACAGGCTTTCTGGGATATTTTGTCCTCCTAATTTTTGGCAGGAGAGTCTCCCCCTCCCTTTGTGTTTTTTCTTCTTCCTTCTTTTTGCGCTTCCTTATAAAGGTTTCGAAATTTTGCGCCTTGCATGAATAAAAAGGGGGAGGGGTTATTACATATATATATATATATATATATATATATATATATATATATATATATATATATATATATATATATAATTGTGGCGAACTCGCCTCCATTGGGGCTCGAACTCCCGACCACTTGGGCCGCATGCATCTTTTAACCACTAGGCTAGAATTCAAATATATATATATATATATATATATATATATATATATATATATATATATATATATATATATATATATATATATATATATATATGGGAAATAGTGGGAGCGAACTCCAGACCACTCGGGCCGTATGCCTCACCATGTGGACTACCCAGAACTATCTCATGTGTCTTTCGTGGAGAATAACAGCTAAAATTTTACAAGTTGGAAATTACGGTTATGAGAGGCCAACTTTGGTGTCGATTTCAACCAACCAAACGACATCCTACGAAGCTAAAAATTTTGTGGCACGAAAGAGGTTACAGTTGCAGTACACAAGAACTGGTGGAACGTCAAACTGAGCTGAGATGGCGGAGAAACAAATCGACAAATTTGGCTTCATGAAACTGTCCAAAAATAACACAATTTAAAAGGTCAACTTGGTGGCCAGTTTTGATCTATCAAACGATCGAATTAATGGTTAAAATTTTAGATGAGCGAAAGGGTATATACCGAGATTGAGTCGAAAGAATCAGATCAATGATCCAACAGCCGATCGAATTGTCAAAAAAATGCATCCAAAGTTGCTGTCTCAAAACATGATTATATACTCGAATTTGTGCGCATCACGACGGGATCCCATACGAAACGCACGAATCGCCTATTGTACACATCAGGGAGATGAGTGATGGCTGTAAGGGGTCGTCCAAGTCGTGCGTAGGTCGTGGGTTGCTGGCGACGGAGGTTCACGACCGACGTCGAGCTGCCGTAGCCGTTGTGCTCGTTGTTGTCGTGCTGCTACAGCTCGTTGTTGTCGTATGGCTATGCGTTGTCCACACATGTGGTACTGTCAGAAAGTCAGTCGTACTTGTTTCTCTAACTCATCTGCACGACAGTTGAGAAAGCCTCCGTGAGAGTAGGAGGACTGTTGATCGGACAATTTATACATATATATTCTCTAAATTATTTATAAATACATATACACCCTTTATATATGCACCCAAAATTATACATATATATATATATATATATATATATATATATATATATATATATATATATATTTATATTTATATATATATATAATATTTTTTGCTCCCCCGAGTCCCCTCTTGGCTCTCCTTGGCTGCTCCTTCTGAGTTCCCCACCCCCTTATGGTCGGGCCATGTCGGCCTCCCGTCGCCGTCGTACGGGCGGCGTGCATCCTTGTCTTGGGGTGCGTCCCCCTCTGGCCCCTTGGTCGGGCTTTCCTCCGTGTCGGCCCCCTGGCCCGACGACCTGCTCACCCTTTTGGGCCTCCGCCCTTCTCATCCCCCTGCTCCTTCTTCCTCTCTGGCTTCTCTCGTCGTTCTTCCGTCGGCGCGGCCCCTGGTCTCTGGTTCATCTGCTCCTTTGGTTGGCTCTGGGTCAGGTGTTGCCTTCGTCCTCCCTCCAGCCGAGGGAACCGGGCCATTCTTGGATGGTCTCCACCGTCCCTCCATCCTCTGGTCATCAGCCTCGACGGCGTCCCCGCTGGGCCCCACAGTAATCCCCTTCCCAAAATCTTAATATATTTTATTTTATTTTATTTGAATTGCAATTTTTAGAATTTTATAAATAAATAAATAAATATTATTGAAGGCCCTAAATCAGGGTTAGGATTGGAGTACAAGATGACTAAAAATCTTGGCACGGATAGCGTTGTCGCGTGCCTTGACTAATGTGTTAGCCATGGTAGGGAACGTCGAGCCATAAGTATGTATCATCTAGGAAAACTAGACTAAGTTGTGACAAGAACCCTATAAACAGTTTATTTTTTTAATATTAACATTATTGACTTGTAGGAAACCTGGTGGTACCAAACTAGTCCGAACTGGACCTGAACCAAGCCAAGCCCATGTAGAGGTGTTATGTGCGGAGGAACGCCCATGTAGACATATTTGGTGTGTACATATACTTCATATTAATTTAAGGGATTGACAAATATTTTCTAAATATTCGTTATATGTATGAATTATTTGTTCTTGATATTTACATGGGACATTCAAGAGTATTGTTAGGTTTATGGGGACCAAATGGAGTGGGGGTGGCGTGTCCACCCCCCCTCCCAAAACTGTCATACCCCTATTATAGGATTATATTATTCTCATTATCATCACCATTATTATTATTATATTTATTATTATTATCATTATCTGTTATATTTAGGAATAGCTTTATTATAGGCTATCTTGTATTTTGTGAAATAATTATGTATGTACACATTTTATATAAACCAGGTACTTGAAAAGGTATTATTATGATTTTACTATTTTTTGGAGTAGCTAACAGGTTTTGATATATATATATATATATATATATATATAAATATAAATATATATATATATGTATATATATATATATATATATATATATATATATATATATATATATATATATATATATATATATATATATATATGTTGATATATACATAAAAATATATATGTTGATATATACATAATGAATAAGAAAAGGGATCAATAAAATAAAACATATACACCCACACCCACATGCAAACCAACAGCAAACCCATACCATTTCCAAACAGTAAACCCAAACCCTCTTTAAACCCAAGCAATGAACTCGACCCCCCATACTTTCAAAGAACCGAAAGTCAGTATAGCCGACCCATATACATAGTATCAATAGGAAGGGGATTCACACAAAACCTAAACTCTAACCCTAATATCATCAGCCCCGACCCCTGGGCGGCTACCCGTCGCCAGCGCCACCGCCGCACGCGGCCATGGCCGTCGCAAACCGAGCACACAGCAAGGGGTAGCAACAGCAACAGCGAGCAACAGGTATAACTTTGCAGCGAAGTTTCGCAACGAACGATTGATCGTTTCTCGACCGATCTTCCCTTGTACAAAGTTCATATATACACCTTTACCTCCTTTCAAACGCTTCGTTTTTAGACGCACCATGTTACCCGATAAATCGATGCAAACATCGATAAAAATCTATTTCGTAAACAAGAAACATGGCTGTCCAACACACATATTGGAAGGCAGATTTCTGCCAAACCATAACAATATTTAGAAATCTACTTAAATGTAATTATATACTATATAAACAGTAACAAAACCCTATTATTACTTTTAATTATAGATGAATATACAATGAGATAATCCAGATAGAAAATGAGGAAAAAACTCAAAAACTGTCTTCGAAAAACATAGAAAACCTCCGAGACGACGCACGCCAAATTGGGTGACTTAGTCATGAACCAAAAGTTTCAAAAAGTGCATATCGGCTTCGTGGATGTGTGGACTTTGACGGAATTCAAATTGGTTGCGTGTGCACGACGAATTTGATGCGTATCCGTCGAAATTTACCGTATCGGCCTCTTTGCAAATTTCTTAATTACTTTGTGCATGTTAATGAAATCGAGATGAAACTTACGCCAATAGGACCGTATCATTTTTTTGGTCCTGTACGCCAGGTTTGGTCCAATTCTGAGACAGTTGATCAGATCGCCGTTTTACGGGCCCTACGATCCGACTCAACATACGATTTTGTGCACGGCCCACCGGAGTCCAACTTTGGATATACGATTGGGTTCGTATCGAAAAACCAAATCCGTAGACATGTAGTTTTACAACTTTAGAGATCATAGACTCTGGCAGACTTTTCGGTACAAGCGGATCCAACGACGGACACCGTTTTGACCCAAAATTATCGTTCAGCTCCTGTGTCCAGAATTTGACTTATGGACAGGCAATCCTAGCTAATTTGACTATTCTAAAAATGTTGGTAATATTTATTTTAGCATTCAAAGACTTTTGCACGAGTTTGACTGTTGTGGCTTATTGAGTGGTATAGTATTATTGGTTTCACCAGCTAAGGACCTCAGGCAAGTACACTTTCTGATTGCTTTTGATTCATAATAGTCTTTCCATTTTATGTTTATACATATGCTCTTTCTTGTTGACACATTGTTACACGGATTAGTGTCTGGGATCTCTACATACTATATTTCGTGATTGTCGTGTTTTCATGTTTTGTGACTTGCTCGAGTCCATGAGTACTAGTCGAGAGGGGAAATATCTTAGTAGACATGTGGACTATCCAGAACTATCTCATGTGTCTTTCGTAGAGAATAACAGCTGCACACGACACGTGCAGGGTGCCTGATTTACCCCTAACCATTCATATGTCAAAACTGATATTTTAAAACACATAGATAGTTGTCTTCTACTTGTCTTTCCTTTTTTTTTTTCTTCACCATTGCCATGTCAACCCATTTATATGTTTTCTCCATTTGATACATCATGTTATAGAGTTACTTACTTGCTTTATAGACATGCCATGATATTAGTCACTTTCAAATTTCATTTCACATATGTTATTTTCATGTCTTGTAAATTTTATTGTGTTTTCGTATTGTCATCAGTTTGTGTGCTTGTTCCATTCCTAACTGGAATTCAACATTTTTCAGGTTAACTGAGGCTTCACTTAGCATTGGGAGATACGGGTGTACTTGCAGGCCAAACCTAGAGATTAAATAGATATGGTATCATTTGTATTAATTGTAAGAATCTTGTACTTTCTTTAAATATAGACATTATAAATATTGTAATCAATTTAAAAATGTGAATGGGAAATAAATATTATACTTATGTGATTTTGAGCATTATGGCCGTGACAGCATTCTACCGCTGACTCTGCGGTGTAGGCTGGCTTGGACACGTCTCGTATCCGAAAAGCGGGTGCGGGTCGTGACAAGTTTTTGTGGTAGCCCATACAGGTCACTCTTCGTAAAATATGCGAAATCGTGGTAGTACCTAAGTTAGTCGTACTATCGCGAGCCTGCGATTAGGAAATACTAATTCACATTAGGAATAATTTGAATTTAGGAGGATGACTAGGATTATGAGTCCCTTATTCAATCTGGCCATTGGGTAGCTAAGATCGGTATATAAGCCGAGTGATTTAGGTAGAATTCAAACATTATTAGATAACTTGAGAAATTTTTCCTAAAAGGTTATACCATTGTGTTTTGATACAATGATAGGATCTAAGATAGGTAGGCTGTTCACTTGATAAACTAGGACTCCCTATGATACAATTTCTAATCTTGACTATTTGTACAATTTATTTTCTTCCCTCTAAACCTCATCACCCCCATAGTAAAATCCTTATTGCTTAATCATTTCCCATTGGACATAGATAATTATTTGACCAATGTTTTATTTCCAATCCATTGAGTTTGAGCCTAACATGATCCATTACCCATTATCTACTCCGAGTTAGTTTTGTTGAAATTCAAGATATATATAGGTTTCCCCTTAACCTTGAATGTTAAAGGAATTAAAGTTTATCTTTCTATTGTCTTCAATCATTTTCTTCCTGATCTATTATTGGATTTTCGAAATTGATACTTTTTTTAGGAATAGATACTTATATTTTTCTATCATGAACAACTTGTTCTAGAATCTTCTTTGAAATTCTACGTACATTGTTGGAATTTTTTCGATGACTCATAATGGCAAGCCAGCAGCACACTGTCGCCATTTACTTGAATTATTAAGACTACGGGTTCACTGCAGCCAGCAGCGCACTGCTGAGGCATGACCCCTACGTTGAAGTAATTTCAAGTAAGAATGGATTATCGAATATTATTCAAACTATGTATTGGTTGTCCTATTTCATCTTTGAGTTATTATGTCAATTTGGATAGAGTCGATAGAGTATTCAATACCAGATTCTTACTTGAGTCGTTGTACCAAAGGGTTTACTGTGGTGGCCCATGCAGGTCAGAGTCACAACTAGTACGATTTCTTAGTGGTGCTCGACTTAGAGTGCTGCTAGGAGCTTGTTGTTAGGATATAGAATTAGTCAGTATAGAGAATTACTCAATCACAGTTAGGGCTACTTGAGAAGATTCTTGGGATAACCCTTGAGAATCTCATTATAAACTATCTCAAAATTTGATTCTGACAGTTTCTGTCTACTTCCTTGTTCATCGTTGAATTTGATTCTTGGTATTCATTATTGATTTGATTTTCTACCTAGATAACATTATGGGCTAGGTTGCCTCAGCCATGGAATCTAGAGTCTTCTATAACCATATTAGCTGGTTTGACGATGAGATAGAGTCTGATTTTGAATGTATTTCTTGGGTGTGGGAATTAAAAGTTTTCGCAGCCAAGCTAGAGGCAATGCAAAAATTTTAAATACTATGATTCTAGAGGTATGTAACTTAGTTGTGGACTCTATATATTATCGCAGCCATACTTATTGGTGTGATGAGGATTCTGGTAACATGGTTCTGGATAGATGGATATGATTATCAGATTGTAGAATAGATACCATATAGATGGTGCCCTAGTATAATGGAGTGGAATATCAGTGTGGATATTACTTGAGTATCATGAAGTAGACATAGGGAGCTAGGCCACCTGTGGCACAGAACCATGCCTAGCACCAGAGGGGCAGGACTTTTACGCTGACAGTCGAGTAGACCGACGCTACGGGTGACGGGTTAGCAGGTCTGTCTTTTCCATTCTTCTTTCCATCTTGTTGTGTGATTCTATTAGTACCTGTCAGGATATTTTATGGTGTGATAGATAATATAGTGACCCTGATCAAGACCGTAATATCACGACCAGTAGGACCACAATTTGCATGTTTTAGATATAGTTTTCTTGACCTTGATTGTTGGGGGGGTCTAACCTAGAAGGAGTACGACCAACTTAATTTCGAGGACAAAATTTTTCTAAGGAGGGTAGATTTGTAACCACCACTTTTCTAAAATGAGGGTAATTTTGAACTTTTGTAAAATTAATTATTTAATAATAGGTGTAAATCATGTTATTAATTTATTAATATATTTTATTTTAATATCATTAAATTAATGTTTTATGATTTTGTTCTTTGGCTAGTGTAACCTTAGAGCTGCTTAGCCTAGAGACTAACCATGACCTTGGAGATCTACCCTATATTATTAGATTAACTAATTACCACTTTTTAGGCTAAGGGTATTTTGGTCATTTTGTGACTTTTAAATTATTTAGAATTTTGATTAATTGGTGAATTTTAGATTATTTTAATAATATTTAAATTAATGTATTATGATTTTGATCAATTTTCATATTTTAATATTTTGGGAATTTTTATATTTTAATATTGATTTTATGGGATTTGTTTAGTCGGGTTTGAGTTCCGTTTCGTTTCGACTTGTGTTAGTGACCCGGGTAGTTTAGACTCTAGACGGGACCCAAAATTAGTTATTCATAGCCCACAAATCCCACTAATTAAGTTAGTAAGTTTAAACTAATCCCACTTATTAGATTTGTTAAGTTAGAGGCTTAAACTTAACCATTTTGATCCCAAACTTGAACCTAACTTAAAATTAACCAAGAGGACTAGTTGAGGGCTTAATGAGCTTTTCCCTAAGGCCCAATAGGGTATAATTGCAGCCACTATAGGTAGGTTAGCCTCCCTTCCTTTCATTTTATTCCATCTTGCCTCTTTTCCTTCACAAAGTGTTCTTCCCCAAATTAGAGAGCTTCCCTCTTTGATTTGATCTCCAAATCTCTTCATTCCTCCACTAAAACTTCCATCCAACCTTCTCATACTATCAAGGGAGGGTGCTAGCAAAGATTTGGATCAAAGTGCAAGGAGGAGTGTCCATTTTGGAAGGATCTTCGTATCGAAGCCGTGTCCTTGAGAGTATCATTGGGATCCCACTTCCGATAGGTATAACCATTTCTCTATTTCACTTTCTCTTCCATTTTAGTTAGTTTTGCATTCATAGGAATCACCCCCATGCATGAACCACCATTAGGAATATTTTAGAGGCTCTTTTGAGTCCTCTTTAGAAGTTTGGGATAGGTTTGGTGTCCCCCATGAAGAGATTCCAAAAGGGACACACCATGTGTTTGTGTTTATGTCCCATAGGATTTATTATCTTTAATTTCAGATTTATATGTGTTAGAGGATAGATTGATGTTAGTTAGGATGGTTAGAATGAGTTTCATTTGGATACCTATGGCTAGATCTAAGTGATTTAGTCTACATGTCATATTTTTTGCTGTAACTTGTCATTTTAGTGTCTCTTTATATAATGGAATATTTTGTATATATATAATAGGTATGTTAGATATATTTCATATATTTTGATGTGTGTGGATATGTTGTTAGTAGTGTGCTTGTGTTATAGGAGAGGGGAGTGTGGTTTGGTGTGTGTCTTGAGTGGTGTGGAGAGTGAGATGTGTTTCTTTTGTCCAAACAACCCAAATTTGTCATAATATTCATCCACGTTTTTAGTAGCCATAGCAACTTAGAAATGTCATAACTTTAGCTTTGAACTCCGATTAATCTCCCTTTTTTCCGTATCGAAGTTAGCTTTCCAAATATATATTAATAGGTCAAATACAGTCTAGAACTTTCTGTAGAATTATTTGGGTGTCAGTTGTACGAATGACGAACACGTTTCAGTATTTTGCAATTTCGGAAGCTTCCGGACACGAAAATGCGATCCGTTTGAAGTTTCGAAAAGCTAATACAAAGGGATACAATATAATTTAATCCTAGAATTTAGTGAAGGCCCAATTTGGCACAGTATTGATTTTAAGTAGAAGAGTGACTATACGACATAGGCATTTTGTGTAACCTATGAGCCTATGTAATATGGATATTAAGTGAATGTAGGTATCGTAGGTTGTCGAGTATATGTATGATATAGTACATGTATATATATATATATATTATTGTTAGGTAATATTTGTTAGTATGAGTGTTAGTTAGATAGTAGAGGTTAGTATTTTATTAGATATTTGATATGTTGTTAGATAGTTTGATATTAGATATCTAGTATGTTAGATATTGATATCTTAGTAGGTTATGTTAGTCCTAGATATTGGTATGTTAGCAAGTTAGTCTCTATAGGTTATATGTTAGATATTAGTTAAGATGTTATGTTAGTACATTAGATAGTTAGTTAATTAGATATTTGAGGGATATTTTAGTATCTCATATTACCAAGTTAGTATTTTAAAGTAAATATGAAATTGCCTTTACCATCAAGGTAAATGATTAGTTTACCTTATGACCAAGGTTGATACGCTATTCTAGTATTAGTGAGTTAGTGAGTTAAGGATGTGGTTTAGATTGTTGATATAGAGTTGTAGTTAGATAGTAGATAGGTAATAAGTTAGAAAAGTTAGATGGTATGATATGAGATAAGTTATGATATGAGTTAGATAGTAGGTAATAGATATATGTTAGTATCCTAGATAATTTAGAGTGTCTGTTAGTGTCTAGAATAGGATACCAAGTGGTATCTTGGTTATAGTACTAGTTAGAGTTTAGTAGAGTGGGTATTTTAAGGATACCAATATGGTATCTCAAAGTTACCATTTACCTTAAGGTAATTGAATATTTACTTTATTAGCAAGTGAGATATCAATATACCATGGTACGGTATCGAGATACTAAGATAAGGTTAGAATACCTTTGTAGGGTATTGGAGGTTACGTAGAGTGAGGGTAAAGTAGGTTAAGGTGTTGGTTAGAGGCTAAGGTAATGGGATAAGAGTTAAGGTAATACCCTATATTTAAGATGATATGACATGATTAAGATATGGTTAGAATTAGGATAGCTTGGTTGGTAATGGTTAGGAATAGGGTACATGACTTAGGGTTGCCCCCGTTTGACCATAGTTGACTGTTTTGACTAAAAGTCAACCGAAAGTCAACTTTAGCCTAAAATTGACCAAAACTTGACCAGAGTTGACCAGTTGACCAAAAGTCAACTGTGAGTCAACTATTGACCTAGTTTGACCTAGAGTAGATTATGAGTTGACCAGGGTTGACTAGAGTTGACCGGTTGACCAAAAGTCAACTATAAGTCAACCCTTGACTTAGATTGACTTAGTTTGACTTAGATTGACTTAGTTTGACTTGCTTTTACTTCCAAAACTTTATATTGATACAGTATTCCATATTTAGGTCCTCGACGCACTGTATTGGATTCAGTTGAAATATTCTATCAGATCTCAGACGAGTACATTCTCTGATAGTCCTTTCATTTACTTGATGATTACTGTATTTCAGTTCAAGTTAGTTCTATTTGATGTCTACTATGATTCTTGGCATGATGGTTCATGGATTGGTATTATTATTAGATAATCAGTCATGAGATATTACCTTAACTCATCGCGTTGGTATCAGATACTGTTCTTATCGGTATTGGATAACATTGGATATTATTGGTATCGAATACTGTTCTCGTTGGTATTGGATAACATCGGATAAATATTGGCTAACATTGGCTAGTAACGTGTCATGGTTGGATCCATCATATCAGTTGGGGCGGGGGTAAAACTAGTTAGATATGTGATCAACAACTATCGGCTAATAGTGTAAATCATCGGCTACTAGCTAAGCATAAATTGTATGTATGTTTGAGCTAGCTTTTCATAGTGTAAATCATTGAATATCTCAGGCCGATCACATATCCAACTGGTATTCCAAAATACATTGTCTATTATAGCTTTATACATTCAGTTCACCATTACATTGTTCATTCTCGACATAATAGTTCTTTTTTATTTACTTGTTCCCACAGATTTCTGTCTATCTTACCCTGTTCATCAATATAATTGTCTATAACTGTTTTATAGTCCTTGCCATTTACTTAGAATTTCTAGATGAGATGTGCTCGTTCCATCCTGACTGAATATGTTGACAAATATTACAGATGATATAGACGACTATCCTACTTTCTACGGGGCCTACGAGGGTGGTACGCAGGAGCCTGAGGAGGATCTAGCTTAGTAGGGAGTGCCTAGCATAATTTAGTATTTATAATTTTTAGTTTGTATCAGATTGTTCCGATTGTTAGTTGAGACTTATTTATATTCAGGACTTGCACTTATTTTTGTTGGACATCTATATGTGTGTTGTGATGACTCTATCTACTTATATATTCAGTTCTTCCTTTTTATCTTATTCCATATCATGCTCTATCTTCCCTAGACTTGTGATTGAGATATAGAGTTGAGATGTTATATTATACCTCCGTACGGAGATGATAGGTTATATACTTCACACTGTTAGTTGATAGATGTTATAGATGACCTATACAGCGTTCTACCGCCGACACTGCGGCGTAGGCTGGACGTACCCACGTTCTCGTACCCCTAATCACGGTGCGGGTCGTGACATTTACTACAGCCAGATGTACACTGGCGAGGCATAAATCCTCGGTAAAATGACTTGGATATGCTTACTTTTTTTTGATCCTATAGAGGCTATATCCTTATTGACATACGACTATTCATTATCCAAATTGATTGGTGTCGTATTTCTTATTACCGTCGTATTCTCGATAAACTGGTAGCCCTTTCCTCCTTATTAGCTTCCTATCTGATTCATCATTAAGTTCCTTCTAATAATCATTTAAAACCAATTACCATATTTGATTTATTCTACTAGGATCATAACCGCATGTGGATTTTGACTCTATAATCGTGTCTAAATAATTTTGCTTCATGCTAAAATATTTTTTTTATCGTTCCTGAGAAACCTTGATTGTGACTAAAACTATTTGACTATAGTCGTAGTCGTGCTTATATTATTTCTAATGCTTAGATTTTATTTCCACTATGATCATGACCATTTTTTATCATGTTCATGCCCGTGCCAAAATTTCTAATTTTAATTTAGACTTCGCCTAAGTTTTGATCGTTTTCAAGCAATTTTGCTCGTGACTAGATCATTAATCTTATTTCGATTCTATCCGCGAGTACGTTCGTCTAATTTTGGTCGTATCACTCTTCTTGATTATGTTTTTAGTAGTGCCTAGTCCTATCCCATGAAATTCAAGGACGAATTTATTTCTAAGGTGGGTAGATTTGTAATCTCCTTTTCCAAAATTTTAATATATTTATTTTATTTTATTTGAATTGCAATTTTTAGAATTTTATAAATATTTAATTAATTAATTATTATTGAAGGCCCTAAATCATGGTTAGGATTGGAGTACAAGATGACTAGAAATCGTGGCACGAATAGCGTTGTTGCGTGCCTTGACTAATGTGTTAGCCATGGTAGGGAAGGCTGAGCCAAAAGTATGTCCCATCTTTGAAAACTAGACTAAGTTGTGACAAGAACCCTATAAATAGTTTAATTATTTAATATTAACATTATTGACTTGTAGGAAATTCGGTGGTACCAAACTAGTCCGAACTGGACCTGAACCGAGCCAAGCCCATGTAGAAGTGTTATGTGCGAAGGGACGCCCATGTAGACATATTTGGTGTGTACATATACTTCATTTTTAAATTAAGGGATTAACGAATATTTTCTAAATATTCGTTATATGTATGAATTATTTGTTCTTGATATTTACATGGGACATTCAAGAGTATTGTTAGGTTTATATGAGGACCAAATGGAGTGGGGGTGGCGTGCCCCCCCCCCCCCTCCCCACAAAACAGTCTTACCCCTATTATAAGATTATATTATACTCATTATCAGCACCATTATTATTATTATTATTATATTTATTATTATTATCATTATTTATTATATTTAGGAATAGTTTTATTATAGGCTATCTTGTATTTTGTGAAATAATTACGTATGTACACATTTTTATATAAACTAGGTACTTGAAAAGGTATTATTATGATTTTGCTAGATTTTATGGAGTAGCTAATGGGTTTTGTTATATATATATATATATATATATATATATATATATATATATATATATATATATATATATATATATATATATATATATATATATATATATATATATATTAAAAAAAAAAAATATATATATATATATATATATATTAAATATTTTTTTTTTATATATATATATAGTATATATATATATTTATATAAAATATATATATATATATATATATATATATATATATATATATATATATATATATATATATATATATATATATATATATAAAAAAAAAAAAAAAAAAAAAAAAAATATATATATATATATTTGTTGTATATATATATACCTCTGGAACGATCTCCTTGACATCCACCTAAAGAACAACAATTCCCCTTGGCTTTGCATTGGAGACTTTAATGCGCACACCTGTAGAGATGAGAAAATCGGGGGCCGCCCCCCTCCTATCCCGGCCATGCAAGCCTTCAACAACTTCATTTTCAATGCCAATCTAGCCCCGCTCCATTCACCGGCAATGCTTTCACCTGGTGCAATATGCAAGAAGGCAACCGCCGTCAGTATTTCCATCTCGACAGAGCCCTCACAAACGTCCTCTGACACGGAATGGGGATCACCACCAACCTGTCCCACCTCAACTCCTCCGAATCCGACCATGTCCCGCTTCTAGTGGAAATTAAAAACAATACTAACCCATCCAAAAAGAATTTCCAAGTCCTCGACCTCTGGACCGAGCACCCCCAATTCTTGGACATCGTCGCGAAAGCATGGAATAGCGAGGATTCACCCAACCCCCTTTTCCGCATGAGCAACAGGCTCAAGGCGACCAGGAAAGCCCTGTCCAATTGGAGCAAACTAGCTTTCGGGGACATCTTTCAAGCCGTTCGGGTCACCGAGGACGACGTCACCCGTGCCGAAGCCAGGGTCGCATCGGATCAGTCCCCGGCGGCTAGGAATGCCCTCAACCTCACCAAAGCCATGCTCAAATTTAGGATTAAATTGGAGACCGACTTCTGGAAGCAAAAAGAAAGATTGAAATGAGATAGCGACGGGGACAAAAACTCGAAATACTTTCATGCCTACGTCAACGGGCGAAGACAAAAGCTAGCGATCTACCACACCACCGACGAGAGCGGGAACATCATTACTGACCAGAAAGGCATCCAAGCAGCTGCTACGAACTTCTATTCCAAATGATTCTCCAAAGAAACGGTTCACAAAGACAACACCTTCCTGGACCAAAACCCCTCTCTCATTAATGACGCTGACAACGCCCAGCTCGAGCGCACCCCCACCGTCCAGGAGGTGAAAGAGGCGGTTTGGGCCCTCAACGAGCACAATGCTCCCGGACCGGACGGCTTCTCGGGTGTCTTCTTTCGCAAGTGCTAGGATATTATCAAGCAGGACATCACCGAAGCGGCCACAACATTCTTCGAAGGAGCCACTTCCCCCAAAGCCATCTCTAGCGCCAAGCTTATCCTCATCCCGAAAAAAGAAAACCCGGAGACCTTTCGCGACTTTCGACCCATCAATCTGTGTGCTTTCACCAACAAGATCATATCCAAAATTATTGCTACCAGAATGGCAGGGATCCTCCCCAAGATCATCTCTGAGGAGCAGAGCGGCTTTGTTCGTGGGAGGAACATCCAGGACAATAATATGCTAGCCCAAGAGTTAATAACCTGCATGAAGTTTCCAGCTAGAGGGGGAAACATCGCAGTCAAAATCGATATGGAGAAAGCTTACGACAGACTGGATTGGCAATTTATGATCTGGGTCTTTAGGGCATTCGGCCTCTCCGAGAATTGGACCAACTTAGTGTGGAGATATATCAGCAACTCATGGTTCTCCACGGTCATCAATGGCCAAGTCGAGGGATTTTTCAAATCCAGTCGAGGGGTTAGACAAGGAGACCCACTATCATCCACAGTCTTTATCATAGCGGCCGACGCCCTGAGTAGAAACCTCAACAACATGGCCAACACTCCGAACTTTTAGCACTATCACACATCCAGCGGATGCCCAATAATCACTTACCTGGCCTTTGCTGATGATTTAATCATCTTCTCGTCCGAAAACGAAGGAGCGGTGGCAGGGTCCAACACACCCTGTAGAGGTACTCCACCTGCACTGGTCAGAAGATCAACCCATCTAAGAGCGTCATTTATGCCCACCACAATATCAAAAGAGAGCACGTAATGAGACTCGCCCACTTAACGGGCTTCTCTGTTGATCATCCTTCGTTCAACTATCTGGGGTGCCCCCTCCTGTACGGAAAATCCAACGCTGGCATATTTGAGATACTGATCACTCGAATCAGGAATAAACTTGTTGGGTGGCATAATGCTACCTTATCCCTAGCTGGCAAGATTATCCTAATCAATCATGTGCTCACCTCTATTCCCATCTACACCCTAGCTGCGTGCTCCCCGCCTTTGAAGGTTCTTTCTTCGATCGAGCAGATCTTTTGTAATTTCTTCTGGGGGCATTGCAATGGCATTAACAAACATCACTGGGCTAGCTGGGATTCCATGGCTCATCCCACTAAGGAGGGGGGTTTGGGATTCACCAAACTCACTCACATTGTTAAAGCTTTCTCGATGAAACTGTGGTGGAAACTCTGTACAAACAAAAATTTATGGACCAGGTTTATGAAGAACAGGTACTTCAAGCATATCCATCCATCAGAGGCCATATCCAACAGCAGATCATCAGCGGCTTGGCGGCACATCCTTAGTGGGTGTGACCTTGCCGAGCCAGAGATGAGACTCCAATTGGGGGATGGCAAGTCGGATCCATTCCGGGAGAGATAGATTAGGGATTGTAGAAGCATAGAAAAAGACAAGGAAAGCCCATGCGGCTCAAAACAGAAGGAGTCTCATGCGGCTCATAAGTCCTTCAGGATCCCATACGGCTCATAAACTGAAGGAGCCTCATGCAGCTCCAAAAGTCCTTCATGCGGCTCGGATGGCTCCACGCCATGTGGCCTCACGCTGTCCGATCCGACAATTGGCCATAAAGCAGCAGCTAGAATTAATTACTCTGACGGCAGCCCTGACAATGATAGCTCTGACATAAAAATTGAAATGATGACTCTGACAGGATGGCGTGTTCCTAGGGAAAAGAAGAAAATCTTTTATAGCTGACATGATCCGTCAAAGCTCCCTATGCGGCTGTCACTCCTATGCGGCTGACACCCCTATACGGTTGCTCTTTTTATGCGGCTGCTTCCTTCATGCGCTGCCACCTTCATGCGGCTGCTTCCTTCATGTGGCTGCTTCCTTCATGCGACTGCCACCTTCATGCGGCTACTTCCTTCATTCGGCTGCTTCCTTCATGCGACTACCACCTTCATGCGGTTGCTTCCTTCATGCGGTTGCCACCTTCATGCGGCTGCTTCCTTCATGCAGCTGCCACCTTCATGCGGCTGTCACCTTCATGTGGATGTCCCCTTCATGCGGCTAGGAGTGTGGGGGGTCACCCTTATGCGGTTCATTTAGAGACTGTACTCATGCGGCTCTGTCAGGACGTCCCACTCACGACAGTTGAGACACGTGGCGATCCTCATTACAAGTTGAGACACGTGGCTGTCTTATTCCCTCGGAGTTATGGCTGCTCGCAAATCATAACAACCAGATTTAGTGCAATCACCATTATTACTCATATCAAATCAGATTTATTGTAATTAAGCAAATTGGACACATGGCGGGAGATCCGAGCTTGTCATGACAAATTATGAATATTCATTACAATCAGCATTAATTGCCCATACGGATTTGGCGCAATCAAGAATTAATTTCCCAGATGTGATGCAATCAAGATTAATGGTCCAGATGATTGGCCGTCGAATTTTCAAGGGGGAATTATTGCAAACCCTAATAATCACACTCCCACTTCTATAAATAGCAAGTTGCCATTCCCTTGCAAACTCGGGAGAATTTGGGAGAAAAAGTGGAGAAGAATTCTAGAGAGAATGGAGATTCTTTCCACCCGGCTGGACGCACACAGAGACAAAGGCACGCACAGAAGAGTCTTTTCACACATCCCGAGAGCATTTCTTCATCAGAGTCGAGGCTACGTCCGATCGTCCAAGGAGTAAGGCAGAGCTGCCGTCGCTTTCCCGAGCCTCTATCGTCACCCTCCAGAATTAAAAATAAACAATCATACTTAGATTGTTGTACCTAGGTTTTCATTCCTAGGCTTTCTTTGTACGAGCGAGTTTGTATTGTGAGTCTAAGTTCAGTCCTCATATAAAATTGTTATGTACTTTTACAATCAATGGCAAACATGATGGCGACTCTGCTGGGGACTAACTTCTCCACGGCTGAGGAATTGGTGACGCAATCGGACGCAGCCAAACTTGGCTCCACTCAACAAATGCTGGTCGCCCGGTTCGACCAACAGGCGTTTGAAGAAATATTCTCCGACAGGAGCGCTGGCCCGGTCCAGCGGCGAGCCCGCGCGAAGAAGGCCCGTAGGGAGTGGAGGCCCAAATCGTTCGCTCCTCTCCAAGCTCTCGAAAAAATACTCTCTGTTGCTCAAGATGGCGTAGAAGCCTCGCAGGCGACCCCAATTCAGACCATAGAGCACTCTGGTGTCCCCAAGTCTAGTAGAAGAAAACACTATGATGCTGGACTTGTAGGGGCAAAGAGGGACTCTATGCGGTCCAAGCCGCATAAGGGTACCAGTCGCATGAAGAAGGCTCATGCAGCCACAGAAGTCAGCCGCATGCAGAACGCCCATGCGGCCAAAACTGCCAGCCGCATACAGGAAGTCGGCACGACCATGATTTCCAGCCGCATCCGGAAGGTTCATGCGGCCACCGCTTCTAGCCGCATACAGAAGACTCATACGGCCACAAAAGATAGCCGCATGCAGGCAGCCTGTACGGTCACTGATCCCAGCCACAAACCATATGTCCCATGCGGCTCACGGTCAGTCTTCGACCGCCTCTCAGGTGATCTTGACCCCAGATGCTCTCATGTGCCATTCTCCGTGGACTCTTCCTACTATGCACTCTCAGGTTCTAGAAGAAAAAATCTCGGGCAGCACGTGCTCGGCGAGCTCAGTCGGCTGTCCCCACTTCTGACTATCAGGGTGTCCCGCTGACTATTACGCGGGCCTCTGATGCAAAGTTGTATAAAACTATCCGTGTCCAGCCCCCAGCGGTCAACGAACGGGATAGTTATCAAGAATCTCCCGACAATGATCATGGGCAAGTACTCATACTTCCTCCACATCAGGGAGCAGGCAGGATGCCAACACACTCATGGGCTCAGAACTCCCGTGCCCACAAGATGGGTGACTTGCGCAACGTGATTCTTCACAAACGCAAGGAAAGAGACAAAAATTTGATGTGCAGAGAGTCCTTTCAGGGACATCAATGTACCCAAGTCATTGTCAACTGTTGTTGCAATAAGGCAGCAGTACAAGAAGATCAGCGGTCCGTCTTCCAACGGCTACAACACCCAAGCTCAGAAGACGAGGCGCCTCTCGTCGCCTCCTGCAATTATGCTCTGAAGATTCCTGGCAGCGGTAGAGCGAAGAAAACAAATGTCTCCAGTCCAAAAATCTCGACCGGCGTAACCAAGACTCTCTTCTAAGCGATTGTCTACCACCGTTACAGGAGGAGTTTACCAAGGTACCCGCTCAAAGACAAAATCTGTCACACTTGGAGATTCATCGTCCACATCTCTGGAAGGCACTGGAGGCGGGGGTAGCACTCCCCCAAATATCCACGACAACCCGGTATTCCAAGAAGATAATCTAGGGGAAACAATTCACCCAACGGATGCAGCAGATCCCGACGTCCCTCAGGACGTCCACAACTCTCAAGATGAGGCAAGCTCTGAAGCTGGGGGTACCACTCCTTCTGAGTCCGAACCAGAGGAGGAGAACATTCCCACGTACACTGATGATTTCTCTGTACAAGGGTATGACTCAGAGGGCACGTCCTCCACCGTTCCTTCCATCTCTCCTCATGTAACGACGGTGTTCATAACGGACAGCAACCAAGATGGTCCCAGTGATTGCCAACACATCGACACTCTGGAGGCCATACTTCATGCCTTGGTCAAGTCCATGGACGAGATCAAAATGGCCCTTCTAACTCTATAAGAAAGGACGCCTGGCCAAACAAGCTTAGGTCCCACGGTCAATGTGGACTCGAACTCAGCTGCACCAAACCCGGGTGATAATCCTCCTGAAATATCGGCTCCCACCGCTGCAGACGAGGCCAGGGAAGCAAGAAGAGAGGTCCAAGAGCTCCGGGCCACGTTCTACGCCCGAGAAAACTGCCAAGACCTCAGGATACGACAACCGTATCCTGCTGCGTGGAGAGATGTTCCCTTCCCACCAAGATATAAACCATTCAACATCAATCCATATGATGGAAAGACATCTGCAAGCAGGTACATCACCTACTTCAAAGTCACAACCGACTATCTGCCTCATGACGATGCCATCCTTACGCGGTTATTCATCGGGGCACTGGAGGGGGTCGCCTTCGACTGGTACCGCAACTTGCCAGACAACTGCATCCATTCCTTCGCCGACTTCAAACGTATGTTCCTGGAGAGGTTCTATGAAGTAGGACAAGACGTGACAATGTCTACCCCATTGTCCAGAAAGAAAAGGAGCTGACAAGAAACTATATCGAGCAGTTTCGCTAGACCGCGATGAAGTTGCCTTCCGGTAACCCTGATTCCTCCTTAATTAAAATTTGCCAAAAGAGGTTGCTTCCCACGATCAGCCTCTGGATGGATGAAAGTCAGTTTAAGGATTGGAATACTTTCATTATCAGCGCCACTAGCACAGAAGACAAATTGAAGAAAGCTCGCCAATTGGGATTGTACGTCTCAGAATGAGAGGACAAGGGCAAACGCCCAAGCACCAACAGCAACAACGGTGGTAACCCATCCAACAATCGAGACAATAAAGAAAAATAGGCTATGGTGGCCAATACAGCCCCAAAACCCGAATCAAAGTAGGCAGAAAAGTAGTGGCCTCAGATGACCTACTCCTTCGAGGACGGCCATGTCAAGTCCATCTTGGACATGCTCATACGAGGAGACCGAATTCAGCTCCCTCCTCCAAGGCGTGAACCTCGTCCTGCAGAGATGGAGAGCCCCAAGTACTGCCACTACCACCGCTATGTTCACCATGCTACACAAGACTGCTACCAACTGAAGCGATACATCCAGCATCTCATCGACTCTAAGGCTTTGGCCATTGATTTCGAAGAGGTGACTGTAGCAGCCAACATGGTATCAATACAATTCGGCAACTTCCCTCCGATAGAGACTCAAGATGGATTAGTGCCTGTCCCCAGAGCAAAGATGGAGGTCGCCAACCTTCCACCTCCCCAAGACCAGGCTGCTGGCCTAGTGCCCCTTACCACATCACGGAGGAGATCATGTGGGTCTATCCGGACTTGGTACCTGAGGTGACTCAGTCCGCACCTTCCTCCACCAGCAAAAAGAAGAATGGGAAAGTCAAATCATGCCACATAATCTCGACAGAGGTCGAAGAAGCTACTGCTGTTGTTACCCGCTCCGGTGCACAAAACCAACCTCCACCAGGTAACTCGGCTGAAGACCATCAGCCGACAGCTGCTGATGCTCCAGGACCTTCGCCGCCTTCGACGATCGACAAGCCTAGGTCGAAGGAGACTCGCTTCGACAAACCGCTCCGAAGAGAGACGCCTCATGGGCTGGAGAGGCCCTACAACTTTGACATCTTGGCACAATTGGCTAACACATCGGCCAAATTGTCGCTATACGAGCTCCTAAGACTCTCCAAAGATGTTCGCGTCTCACTGAGCGAGGTACTCCAGAATGCCGATGCATATCTGGCTCAATCCAATCTCACTGGGGAAAGCTCGCCTGCAGATCTCCTGGATAGCGTTTGCACAGGCGCGATGCCAAACACCGTCTTCACTCCGTAGGATATGCTTATCAAGACCAACCTGCATGATCGCCCTCTGTATTATACTGGTTCCTCCATAAGCATCATCCCAAAGAGCCTACTACACCACCTGCACATCCCAATGCATCGCCTAACGCCGACAAGCACCGCCATCAGCGGTTTCAACTCAGGCAGAAGCTATCCGATCGGAAAGATTCGCTTGAAGTGCCAAATTGGTGACCTTCCGTCAGAAGTGACCTGCTATGTCATAGATGCGGACACTTCCTACAATATTTTCCTGGGGCATCCTTGGATACACGATTACATGATCGTGCCCTCCATACTGCACCAGTGCTTCAAGTACGTCGACAAGCACGGCTTCGTGAGGACAGAATTTGTCGACATCGATCCCTTCAAAGGGGTCGAATCCTACTACTCATACTCATGCTTACATGAGAAGTCGAAAAAGCATCTTGCCAAAGGAGATACTCAAGCTCAAACTAAGGCAGCAACTGGATCAGAAGGACTTCTGACGATCCACCTCCAAGCCCGTAAACCTGGCATAACTGTGCCCCTTACAGCCACTCTGCATAAGGACGCAATTAGCCTCTCTGCACAGGAGGAACAGATGATAATCCGACTGCCAAGGTCTGGCCAAGCGCCAAGACCCACGACAGAGCTACTGTCAATCAGGCTGCCTAAAGCTTGCCAGCAACAAACAGAAGAGCTCAATCCCTCTGTCAGGCCGATGACAATTCGTCTTCCTAGAATTAATCGGCAGCCGAATACTAAGCCAGGGACTGCTAGCCAGCCAACAACTCCCTGTCCAGCACCGAGCACCAAACTGGGGGTAGCTAGTACGCCAAGGACTCCACGTTCTGCTCCATCCATGGAGCCCCTGATGATTAAGCTGTCCAAGTCATCCTCTCAGTCTTCATTGACACAGGGGGTGGTTGAAGAAGAGCCAGAGCTGGCCAAGTATGTGGTTGCTCACACCGATGTTCCATCCGCAGATGATGTAATCCTACTGAAAAGATACCTTACTTCATCAATAAAGGGTTATCTTTGAATTATCTCGAGCTTAATAAGCTTTGTACAATATATGCTATGGAACACGGTATAGGCACTCACCTGCACACACAGGTAACAAATGTTTACACCACAAACCAACTTACTCCAGTGGAAGACGCTTACCGCATAATCGAGGGAGAGGATCATCCAATCATCTTCGGTCGAAAGAATGACCCACAACCCATTAGAGTAGAAGAAGTTGATCTCGAACCCGACATCGGAAGATTGCCCCTTTATCTGTATAGTTCCCAATCCAAGTACCTCATGCAAAAACAAGGGTATGATCTGGAAACTACACCAGGCTTGAACTACGGCACTAGACGGCGGTTACCCTTTTAATTGTCGGTCCCGGCTGGTAAACCACGAGACTATTATAACAAAACCAGATGTGGGCTAAGTTCTGTTACGCCGACAACGACCCCTAAAAGCTCAGACGAGGAATGCGACTGGCACTCACACTCAACCAGATCACCCACTTTCGATTCGGATGTCAGCATCGGGGACATGCTTAGGCAAGTCTGGTTCGTCAATATGGCATTTGTCGACGCCTACGAAGAAGATGAAGACATCCCTGAACTTCTTGAGTTAGGGCCGTGGGCACAACAACTAGATGCGCAGTGGGAGAAGCGGTTCGAACAAAGAGAGCCTCCCACCGAGGATGAGGTTGTACAAGTCAATCTCGGTGACGAGTCCTCTCCAAAGCCCATCTTCGTCAGCAATAATCTGACAAATGAAGAGTGGGAATCACTACTGCAACTTGTTCGAGAATACATCGACGTGTTCGCCTGGAGCTACGAAGATATGCCAGGACTGAACCCCGAGGTTGTACTTCACAAGCTCAACATCCGTTCGGACGCAAAATCGGTCAAGCAACAGCAACGACAGTTCCGTCCCAACCTCATGAATGATATTGAAGCTGAGGTCAATAAACTGATAACCAGTGGTTTCATCCGCGAGGAACAACATCCAGACTGGGTCGCCAATATAGTACCAGTCCTCAAAAAAAGTGGAAAGATTCGAATCTGCATCAACTTTCGCAATCTGAACGAGGTGTGTCCTAAGGATGAGTTCTCTCTCCCTATCACAGACATCATGATCGACAACACCTGCGGCTTTGAGCGTATGAATGGTTTCTCGGGGTACAATCAAATCAAGATGTTCCCTGATGACGAAAAGCATATATTATTCCGAACACCAATTGGCATATACTGCTACACAGTCATGCCTTTCGGTTTAAAGAATACTGGAGCCACCTATCAAAGAGCTATGAACATCATCTTTAGAGACCACCTGCACAAGACGGTAGAATGCTACGTCGACGACATCGCCGTCAAAAGCCGCTCTAAGGAAGATCATCTACATGATCTGAGGACAGTGTTCGACCTGATGCGAGCGCACAATTTGAAAATAAATCCCACAAAATCCTTCTTAGGCGTATCCAGCAGGAAGTTCTTGGATTTCATCATTACCTCCCAGGGAATCCATGTAGACCCTGAGAAGACGAAGGCAATCATGGAGGTGGGTCCCCCGAGAAATCTCCGTGAACTCCGAGGCCTTCAAGGGAGGCTAGCCTACATCAGGAGGTTTATCTCCAACCTCATCGGACGATGTCAACCATTCACCCACCTCATAAAAAAGGGCATTTCATTAGTAGGGGATGAAGAATACCAGTGCGCCTTCGACAGCATTAAAGAATATCTGACGAACCCTTCAGTCCTGGTAGCCCCGGTTGCTGGAAGACCATTCCTGCTCTATGTACGAGCGATGGAACATTCTCTCGGTGCTCTCTTAGCATAAAACAACGAGACATGCCATGAGCAAGCTATATATTACCTCAGCCGAATGATGATGGGGCCGGAGCATCGATACACTGCCGTAGAGAAAGAGTGCCTTGCTCTGGTTTTTGCCATTCAGAAGATGCGACACTACGTCACGGGACAAACCATCTATATCATATTAAGAGTCAACCCCCTCAGGGTCCTCATGACTAAACCAGGTGCACTCAGCTCTCGCCTCGCTACCTGGACAATATTACTGTCCCCCTACCACATGATTTTCGTCCCGTAAAAGGCTGTTAAAGGTCAAGCTCTGGCAGACTTTTTAGCAGCTCACCCAGGTTCGGAGTCAACCAAAATAGACGAAGAGATTCCAGACGAGGTCGCTAATTCAAATATGGCCTCCCATGATACCATATGGCGGATGTTCTTCGACGGCGCTTCTAGAACTGGGCCCAAGGGCAACATCATCACTGGAGTCGGAGTGGTACTGATTTCTCCCTCTGGGCTGGTGATCAAATGGGCTTACTCCCTCACGGAGCCCTGTTCAAACAACGAGGTAGAGTACAACGCTTTGTTCATTGGCCTCCGACTTACGAAGGAGCTGGGGGTGGAGCACCTTGAAGCATATGGAGATTCACAGCCAATCGTTAACCAGATCCGGGGCTCATACGAAGTGCGTCATGAAGACATGATCCCCTATCACCAAATAGCGATTGACATCATCTCGTCCTTGAAAGGGTTCTTCATAGAACACGTTTCCAGGCCCCGGAATATTGAAGCCGATGCCCTAGCAGGCCTTGCTGCTTCCTTAGCAGTTCCGAATCATGCTCACCACTTGGTTGACATAATAGGCCGTGAATTGGTCTATCCCAAGGATAATGTTCAATGTGTTGAGAGTTACTCTGCTCTGACAGTCGACGAAGCACCAGACTGGAGATAACCATTCATCGACTTCGTTGTCTACGACATCCTGCCAGAAAATGCGAAGGAAGCCACTTCTATCAGAAGGTGTTCTCTCAGATTCTTCTATGATACAGAGACGAAAATACTATATCGATGATCATACGATGGATTACTGCTTCAGTTTCTGTCAAATACAGAAGTCAAAGAAGCCATGCGTGAAGCTCATGATGGCATCTGTGGGGCCTATCAGCCTGGCCCAAAATTACAAGATCGCCTTTGCCGAATGGGCTATTACTGGCCCACGATGGTTGCGGATGCAATAGACTATGCACAAAAATATAAAGCCTGTTAAGTCCACGCAGACTTCATTCACCAACCATCCGAGTTTCTACATCCGACGGTGGCATCCTGGCTATTCGAAATATGGGGAATGGACATCATTGGTCCGATCACTCCACCTTTGTCCAGAGGACATCGCTTCATACTCGCAATTACAGATTATTTCTCCAAATAGGCGGAGGCTGTTCCGCTGGCAGAAGTGAAGACTTCAAACGTGATCAGCTTCCTCAAGCATTACGTCATCTATCGCTTTGGACTGCCCCGAAGGATCATCCATGATAATAGTCCACAGTTCGCAAGCCATGCTTTCTATCGATTCTGCGACAAACACCGAATCCAGAATATTGCTTCAACACCATACAACCCGACGGCTAATAGTCTAGCTGAAGCGTTCAACAAAACAATCATCAAGCTTCTTAAGAAGTTCGTGTCATTAAACAAATACGACTGGAATGAAAAGCTCGGCGAATGCTTGTGGGCATACCACACTACAGTACAGACGGCCACTGGAAACACACCATTCTCTCTTGTATATGGGAGTGAGGCAGTTCTTCCTCTGGAAAATCAAATCCCCTCGCTCCGCGTCACCCTCACCTATCGGTTGACAACAGATGATAATCACCATCGCTGACTGCAAGAGTTGGAGGCCCTAGATGAGAAGCGCCTGTTAGCTCAACAGCGAATCGAGCTGTACCAGGCACGTATCTCCAGAGCCTTCAACAAGAAGGTTAAAATCAGAACATTCCAAGTGGGCGATCTCTTTCTAGCAGTCCGGAGGCCGATGGTTATGACTCACAAAACCATCGGCAAGTTTCAGCCAAAGTGGGAAGGCCCGTTCATCATCGATACTGTATTCTCCAATGGAGCTTACCGCCTCGCAAAACAAAATAGAGACTTGCTCATGTTGCCCATCAACAACAAGTTCCTAAAGAAGTATTACGTCTGAAACGACATCTGCCATGGTGTTGAGTTATGTATCCTGTGGTACCGCTGAACTCACATCCCGACTACAAATTTCCAAGATGATGAGTTATATACCCTGTGGTACCGCTGAACTCACATTTCGACTACAAATTCCCCAAATTGTCGAGTTACGTACCCTCTGGTACCGCTGAACACACATTCCAAATCCCAAATATCCCTGATTGATGGGTTATGTACCCCCTGGTACCATTGAACTCACATTCTAACTACAAATCTGCCAAAGTGATGAGTTATGTGCCCTATCGTACTGCTGAATTCACATCCCGACTACAAATCTCCAGATTATCGAGTTACGTACCCGCAGCTACCACTGAACTTACATTCTGATCCCAAATCTCTAGATTGTCAAGTTATGTACCCGTAGGTACCGCTGAACTCACACTCTGGTCACTACAGATAAATCTATATCGCCTCTCTTAGGTAGTAAGTCATGTATGATCATACCTCTGAACTTTCCTCCAAAAAGAGCTGCCTCCTTATGATCCAATACCCGTACTCTCAGTGCACAAAAAGGATAACAGATCCATAGATTCTCTGAAACAACCACGTCGATGCTACCTCTGAGTTGTTTCCCTTCCATCAAAAACAAACCGCCCCTCACATAGAACATCCACGTCCTCATTACCTCTGAGTTGTTTTATATACCCTTCATGAAGCCTACTCCTGCCATGTCCTCGTTACCTCTGAGTGGGAAGGCTCCATCGAAGAAACCCTCATATTTACCATGTCCTCATTACCTCTGAGTAAGTATGTTGGTTCCCTCCTAACTTATTATCCGTATCCAGAACCATGGTACGCCAAGGATAATAGGTCCACAAAAAGTCTCCCATTGGGGAAACTACTACAAGCAAAGAATAGAGCGAATATATTCTGGTCATTCAAAATCGGTTACATTCACATGACTACATCTCATGAGCAAGCCAGAAAAGTTCTCTATCATTTCATTCAGACAAGAAGGAAGAAGATTACATTGATGTCCAAAAGAAGCAAAACACAAACTGCAGCTAAAGACAGACAGAAATATCAAGACAAAAGACGAACATTTATGAGAGCCCACGAATCCTAGTTGCGGGGGCGTATATACCAATCCCTCAACCATTTTTCATATGAAAGATCTACTTGAGCAAAATTCTCGTCCGGAGTAGGAGGGTCAGAACTTCCAGTAATACTGTCGTCAGACTGGGGCTCCTCCTTTACAGCAATAGGCGCCAACTCTCCTTTCTGTCCTTCCGTTGTTGGTACTACCTCCTCCTTAACAAACGATGACTCTTGTTTGAGAGGAGGCAGCAACTCTTCCTTCACAATGATCTCAGCCTTCGGCAGGGATGCTGCAAGAATCAAAGATAAAAAGAAACAAAGTTAGATGGCCAGAGCCTTATGTTGCCCAATCCAGACGAGCTTATGCGGTCCTGTTTAGGGAGGGCTTCATGCGGTTCGATTCAGAGAGACTTATGCGGCTCTGTGTGATGGGTCATTATGCGGTTCAGTTTGTGAAGTGCCTGTGCGGCTACTAGACAAACCCCTATGCTGCTCGGACATGCGGTATACCCCCATGCAGCTCGAACGTGGGACATACATACGGCCCATACAATTTGAACAATTCGATGAAGACGAGGGTCGCATTAAAATCTTGTGTATAAAGCATTCAACAGAGCCATCTTTGTTAGGGTTTTGAAGTATACGATCTGCCCAAACCCTTACCAGCAATGGTGGGGTGAACGTCGGGGTGAACTTCAAGCGCCGGGGCTGACGAAGAATCCACTCCCTTTTCCTTCGCCGCGGCCTTGGAAGACTTGGGGGCCATTGTTGATTGATGAGCGGAGAAGGAAGACGAAGGCAGCAACTTAGGCCAAGAAGATTTGAAGACAAGAGAAAGTAAAGATGCCTCCCCATTTCATAAACCCCCTTAATTATAGGCAGACAAAAGGGGAGGCTCATAAACCGACGGACGCTTTGATCCGCGTGCTGTATAAAGAACAGAAGTGACTCCTCGATCATCGAGAAAAATTCGGATATTTAAAACCGACCCTTGGGATCCTGTCCCAAAAGGCGGCTTTAAATTCAAAGCAAATCAAGAGCAATTAATAAGACGCACACGTGGCAGGAGACGCACATGTGGAAGAGAGCCTATGCAGCCAGACAGTCCATGTGGCTAGGAAGTCCATGGGGCTAGAAAGTCTATGCGACTAGAAAGCCCATGCGGTCAGAATATCCTCTGCGGCCAGAAGTGCTTATATATAGCCATGCTTCTTATTTAAAGTATTTCAATTTTGCAAATTGAAAACTTTGAAGGGGGTCTTGTAGAAGCATGACAAAAAACAAGAAAAGCCCATGCGGCTCAAAACAGAAGGAGTCTCATGCGGCTCATAAGTCCTTCAGGATCCCATAAAGCTCATAAACAGAAGGAGCCTCATGCAGCTCTAAAAGTCCTTCATGCGGCTCGGATGGCTCTACGCCACGTGGCCTCAAGCTGTCCGATCCGACAACTGGCCATAAAATAGTAGCTAGAACTACTCTGACGGCAGCCCTGGCAATGACAGCTCTGATAAATAACAGCTCTGACATAAAAATTGAAATGATGACTCTGACAGGATGGCGTGTTCCTAGAGAAAAGAAAAAAAATCTTTTATAGCTGACATGATCCGTCAAAGCTCCCTATGCGGCTGACACCCCTATGTGGTTGCTCTTTTTATGCGGCTGCTTCCTTCATGCGGCTGCCACCTTCATGTGGCTGCTTCCTTCATGTGGCTGCTTCCTTCATGCGACTGCCACCTTCATGCGGCTACTTCCTTCATACGGCTGCTTCCTTCATGCGACTGCCACCTTCATGCGGTTGCTTTTCTCATGCGGCTGCCACCTTCATGTGGCTGCTTTCTTCATACAGCTGCCACCTTCATGCGGTTGTCACCTTCATACGGATGTCCCCTTCATGCGGCTAGGAGTGTGGAGGGTCACCCATATGCGGTTTATTTAGAGACTGCACTCATGCGGCTAGGTCAGGACGTCCCACTCACGATAGTTGAGACACGTGGCAATCCTTATTACAAGTTGAGACACATAGCTGTCTTATCCCCTCGAAATTATGGCTGTTCGTAAATCATAACAACCAGATTTAGTACAATCACCATTATTACTCAGATCAAATTAGATTTATTGTAATTAAGCAAATTAGACACGTGGCGGAAGATCCGAGCTTGTCATGACAAATTATGAATATTCATTGTAATCGGCATTAATTGCCCATACGGATTTGGCGCAATCAAGAATTAATTGCCCAGATGTGATGTAATCAATATTAATGGTCCAGATGATTGGCCGCCGGCTTTTCAAGGGGGGAATCATTACAAACCCTAATGATCACACTCCCACTTCTATAAATAGCAAGGTGTCATTCCCTTGTAAACCCTAATGATCATACTCCCACTTCTATAAATAGCAAGTATGCCTATAGTTCGTATTATATTTTTTGGAATACGTATACGTATTTTGTTGTATTGTATGATTCCTTGCTTGGCTTATCTTAGCATTACATGGCTTGGTCTATTTTGGGTTGGTTCGGCTAGGCTTGGGTTGCCTTGGTTCATCATGAACCAAAGGGAGAACCCTTACCAACCACCACCATCATCCTTTATTAACCATTCCCTCATTCTCTCTCTTCAATTACTACTTCTTCTCTACCATTACTTCTTCAACCACCAGGAGAGAGAGAGAGAGAGCTTAGGCAAGTGTAGCTTACTTCATGGAGAAACTTTGTTTTTATTGTCCATTCTCTTCCTCTCGGGATTCTAACACACTTTAGTACTTAGCATTTCAAATTTCTATGGCTCAATTTGTGTAGATCTAAGTTTATTATATTTTCAGATTTCTTGGGTTTTGATCTACTTAATATTATTATTTTCAAGTTTTGATGGTTCCATGTTGTAGAGCATTCGATTCTGCCCCATTTTGACCTATGAAAATCTGAATTCCGACTTCGAATGAAGGGTTTATGAAGCTTTGAAGCTATGAATTTCATGGCTACTCTTCTCGGATCAGTGGAGAAGAAGCACAGTCTTTCAGCCGCATGAAGTACTTGACCGCATGAACATTCATACGACAAGTCTCTTTCCAGCCGCATATGGTCTTGACTCCACTTAGCTGCACGGCGCATTAACCTTTCAGCCGCATGAAGACAACTCACTGCAGCCGCATAAGACTTGGTAATTCTCAGCCGCATGAGATCCCAATTGAACTCAGCCGTACAAGCACTTGCATGTTCGCAGTCGCATGAGCACTTGCATTTTTAGCTGCATAAGCCGCCTTCATTCTTAGCCGCATAGGGTTGCCACCCCCGAGCCGCATGAGTCCTGTTTTCACCCCGCAGCATACGCCCCTGCCCTACCCAGCCGCATGAGTTGTTCCCTTGCTCAGCCGCATATGACCCGAACCCTTAGCCACGTGCGCCCTGTACTCCCCAGCCGCATACGCCCACTCCTTCCCGGCCGTATGGACTTGCATTATTCGAGCCGCATAAGATCCTGTCTTCCCCCAAGGCCCAGCCGCATGGACTCCTGAATCCCAAGCCGCATAAGCTCTATTATCCCTGGCCGTATGAGCTCTATTCCTTTAGCTGCATGGCTCCCTCCACAGTCTTCTCCTCTATTATTCTATTATTATTATTATTATTATTATTATTAAAATATCTCATTTAGGTCTATGTCATATAAATTCTGGCATAATTCCTGAACACGATAGTGGCCCGCCGTGGCGCACTCCTAACAAGTAAACTGACATGATATATCACGACATGCTGTTACGACAGCTAGTCTGACATGACAAGTATGAAAGATCTGGACACCGTGGACGATTGTATTTATACAAATAAACTGGTACTGTCTTGCATCATGTCTAGGATGGGAATTCCTGAGTACCACTGTCAGGGGTACCTACTAAAATTGACTAAGGCTAATAAACTAGAATAATTCAGTAGTCATAAAGAGATTTTCCTGCTACAGGCAATCCCGTTATCTGGGCGCACTAAGTAGACTTGTAGCATACCGACGAGTAGGGCACATTTCCAGCACACAGTCACTTGTTGCATTCTTCATAAGCGGACATTCGACCCGGATAATCTAGCTGGTCTGCAGGGCTTGTGGCTGTTGGGATAATCTTATTGCATCTTGCTAGTAACTAGGCCGGTGATAACCCTAGTTAGTTAAAAGTATCAAGCCGTACTCTTGATTGGCCATGATTGATTGGATGGAATTTATTCCAGCTTAGTCTTATCCTAATCCTGTATAAGATTGTGATATGACATGATTATTGATGCTTGCCTTAACAATAACGATCGGGGGTCCAGTTCTGTTCAGGCGAAGGATTACAACCCCGGTCCTTGTTTGGTTTAAGGGTTATGACCTGGCTCCCGGAGTAGTTCTGTGTCCTCTCTTTATTTATTGTCTTATTGTAACCCCATGCCATGTTCGCCATGTTTCACCTTACTTTAATACCATAATTATTTATACTGGCCTTAGCAATAAATATCAGAGGTCCAGTTCTGTTCAGGCGAAGGGTTACAACTCCGGTCCTTGTTTGGTTTAAGGGTTGTAACCTGGCTCCCGGAGTAGTTCTGTGTCCTCTTTTCATTTATTGTCTTTACTGTATTAGTAGTATTTGAGACGGGTTTCTATTCAGGTGAAGGGTTACAACCCCGGTCCTTGTTTGGTTTAAGGGTTATGACCTGGCTACTTGAATGGTTTTCTCGTACTCCGTTTACTGTTGTTATCTCTATTATTATCAGTTCTTTATTTATTATCTTTAATATTCTATTGTGATATACTGGTTTTAGTTCCTAAGTGAAGCCTCCTTTGTGGCACTTGCTCTTTCTGGGGTCTGACCCAGCTGGTTTTGTTTGGCCATATATCGGAGCAGCACCAGAGGATCCACCTGTCTTCCAGCCAGATGGTGACCACCAGGCATAAACCTAGCAACGAGTGGGTTTCTTTTAGTCCTCCCACTTATTTGTAAAATTTTTATTTTGAGGTATTTAGCCGGCGAGCACGTGTTAGCTCGTATTGCACCTTATTTACTGTCTGCCTACGGACTGTAACATGATTGGCAAATCCTAGGGTTGATCAGGTATAACTGAAACTCTTGCTAGTCCTGACATTTTGTACGAATAGCTTCATGATCATCCAATATGTAATGTATGGGACGCCTTGCTATTATATATTTGGTGCTCTGACATCTTGTAACTATTATTGCTTGCTTGAGATTGAGACAATAGGCTTGTTCATGACCATAGGAGACTGTTGGCTTGTAGTTAAACCCTCATGTATCTAGACAGCCGTGACCGTATAGCGAGGTGGGTTGCACTTCAATATACGTAGCTGGCTATGTACGCCCCCGCTGTCCAGTATTCTGGTTCTGGGGCGTTACATGGTTTAAGTGGTGGCCCATGTAGGTCTTATAAATCAAGATATATGAGGGTTTATCGAATAGATGTCTCAATCAGTATTCGTCCTTGATCTCTGCTCGTATCTTTAAATCCCTGAGAATCTTAACCTGATCATATGCTTGTATCGTTGATCTGTCATGGTCCTTCCTTATTGTTTCCTATGTCATCTTCTTCAGCGATATTGTTCCTGGACCTGCTGATCAGCAAGGCGGAGCACCTCCCGCAGACCAGCAGCAACCGGAAGATCAAGCCCAATATTCAGGAGTAGCATCCAGAGTCATGCCTACTGGAGGAGAGCCACCAATTCAGCCCGTCGAGCCTGCAGAGCCTGATGATGGCACTTTAGTGGGTCTCATCAAGTCCCTATTAGCTTCCCAGGATTGTCGCGAAGATGTCTTGCCCCAGGCGGTAGCAGATGCTTTACCAGGGGAGGTCATCAGGGTAATAGCGCGGCCAACAGCTTCAAGCGCTTGAACACTTCCTTCTTCGACGGCAGTGAAGATACGATCGCTGCAGATGTATGGCTTCAGGACACAGAGGTGATTCTAGAAGCAGCCAGGACTCCAGATAATAAGAAGGTAGCCGTAGTATGCCTGCAGTTAATAGATCTTGCCCGCAGCTGGTGGGCAGCGCAGGTCGATGGATTAGTGGCCCCTATTTTATGGGCAGTATTCAGGAAGAGATTCCAGACCAAGTAATTTATTGCTGTAGCTCGGTATGATCTATATGTCACTACCACATTTTTATTTTGAGGGTATTTTTATCATTTTGGGGTTATTTGAATTTATTAGAATTTATTTGATTTTATGGGAATTTTTAGAAATTATTTTGGAATTGTTTGAATGAGGGTTGACTAGGTTGACTTTGACTAGCTTTGACTTTGTGACCTAACCCTAGTTGAGTTGGACTTGGCTAGATATGAGACCCTAAGTTAAGTTAAGTTAACCATACTCTAGTTAGTGAAAATAATTAGGAATTTAGAGTTTAGAATAGAAAGGATTTTGATCACAAGTCATGACTTGTGATTTTTAAGTCATTGTTTTATGACTAAACCCAAAGCCCATTAGCCAAGTGCCCAACCCTAACCCTAACATTTTTGTCCAGCCACTTAACCCATCCTTAGGATTCCCCCTTATAAATATTCTCTTAGAAATTAGGGCTAGCCTCTAAGGAAGAACAAGCTTTAGAAAGAGGTAATGTCCCAACTTCAAAAATCCCTAAAAATTCCATTTTAGCTCCTTTTTCTTCCAAACAAATTGCAATAGGTTTTAATTTTAGTATTCTTGCTGTTGTTACATGTTATTCTCAGATTCAAATCAATTTGGAGGAGTTTGACCATCAAAAGGAACATCTCTCTTTAGAGCTTTTTGGGGATTTTGATACATAGAGGTAACTTTCTATTTACACCATGAAATTCTGGTTTTATTGCATATCTAGGGAGTCCTAGGCCTAACCTAACTATAGGAATAGAAAACCCTAGAATTTGAGTCCATTGTGTGTCCTATATGGACACGTATCAGTCCTATAGTGTAGGTGTTTGTGAAAATGCCACAAAGAAACTTTTTGTGTTATTTTTAAAATCTTTTTGAATAGAAATTATTATTTTGTTGTCTCTTACATGTTTCTTATGGACTAAGGTGATTTTGGTGTGGTGTCGTGTCTGTTTGGATACGGGGACACATTCGCGCGTGCTCGGGACTGCCTGCCCTGCTGTTCGGGGGTTGTACAGGACACGACACGGTTTGGTTGGACACGAAACTTGGTGGACACTAGGGGGCATGCACTGAAATCATGCTCCCAAAGTTTTATTGGATTTCGTGGTCGGGTTGGAGAGAAATCAGTCGTGCACTAATTTTTCACTGATCTGTGCATAGTGTAAATTAGCCACTGATACGGCTCGACACAGCGGACACGGTGACACGAGGACATGATAAAGGGTGACACACACCTAGGTCTATCCTAGGCGCATCCACTGACACGAGCACGTATTCCAGTTCACGTCGTGTCGAGTGCACGACACGCGTGCACCTATGCACGATGCAGTGCCAAATTGCTGTCTCAGTGCACTATTTTGAGCTTATTTGTGTTGGACACATCGTGACGTGTCGTGGTGGATACGAGGCACACTCTAGGATACGAACACAATGTTGTTAATCATTACCAACCATTGATAGCTTGTTTTAGTTTGATTTTAATTATCAATTCCAAATGTTTTCCCAAAAATCTGATACCTATTTTCTTCACTGTTTTCCCAGTTTTTAACATGGATTTTGCCATACATTTTTAGCTAGTTTAATGATATTATTTACCTGTTTAAATCCCTGACATGGTTCTCCTATTAGCCATCTACTTGTGTGTCAATTTTGGGCTGAAATGGTTATGAACTGATATTGAATGGGGGGAGTGATGTGTGGTTGGACTGTTATGAGAAACTGGAAATTGAAGTTCTGAATTTTCATAGTTGTAAGAACCCAAACCTAAGTTCTTAAAAAAATTTGAGTTTGTATGTGGAATTCAAAATTTGATTTGATGTAGGACTATTCTAGAAGTCTGAAATGGGTTCATGAATTGATTTCCTGTTTTCAAATATCTGAGATTGATGGGGGTTGATGTATTGATTTCCTTTCTTTTATTTCTAAAATTTATATTAAAAATCTGAGTTGTTTGGGATTGGAGTGTTGTACATACCTGGGATGTTTGATTTCAGTTTTAGTTATTGTCCTTGCATTCACTGTTTTGGGATCTGAGTTTGAGGTACACATATGTAGGCAGTCCCCCTCACCTCTCTCACCCACATTTCACTCTCACACACTCCTTATTTTCCTGTCACAGTTCACCCACTCTTACACACACACACATTTTATTCACTCACTCTCTATTGTTCTATCCCTCTCTAGTATATATATATAGATGTATGTGTCTAAGGATTTGGATGTATAATGTAATGTATACATTAATATGTGTATCTATATATATAATATAAGTTTATGTATTATATATAGGTATCTAAAATAGATACTTGAAATGGGTGTATAGGGTATGTATATATATATATATATATTAGTATCCTATATTATGTGTATGTGTGTTTACTAAATATATGTATTATACATATATATGTGTTACGTTTTAGATTACATAAATATATCAAGAGTGTATTGTTTAGATATAGATTTGGCATGGTGTATGTGTTTGGGTTGGCCTATAGGCATGATATAGCCTATGGCCTGTGTATGCCTGTTTGACTAATAGGCCTAGATTGGACTTGTATAGCTTATTAGACCTAGAATAGACTTGCTAGACTAGTGTAGACTTGTTTGACCTAGTTTGACCATAGTTGACCTAGTTTGACTTCTAGGGTTGACCAGAGTTGACTTTGGCCTAGATTGACCTAGATTCATGTAGAATGCATTGTAGTGTTTTATTTTACCATTCTGGACTTGTTGTGACTTGTGCTGTTCTAAATAGGAGCTAGACACCACTCCTCAGACAGTACTTTTTAGTTGGACACTCAGATACCAGGCGAGTACATTCTCTGATCATTTTATATCCTGTTAGAATTATTTTTCTGCTTTAGATTACTTTACTTGATGCTGGCACGTTGGTTACACGGATTAGTACTATATGGATCCATTCTTGAGATGTTATCCCCCTCAGGGAGCATCGTATACTAAATGTTCTGTGCGTTTCACTTACATGGTATATCACTATGCTTCACGATTCTTCGATCACTTGTGACATGTACTCTTATGATCACAGAGTCTTCCCAGAATCACCCCATTGTGGACATTTCCAGAATTACCCATTTATGGGCTATCCATGTATCACCCCATGTGGGCCTTTGCATGGAATCATAACATAACCTGGCTGGATCCTTGTGTATTGATTGGAGGTACGGAAGAGTAGAAGTAAACATGTGAATAATATCCAAGTAGTGTAGTTCCCAGAATCACTCTATAGTATAGTTCCCAGAATCTCCTATGCCATTCACATGTTTATATTGTACTCTGACTCACTAGCCACTGTTAGTTCTCTATTACAGTATATATATTTCCATTACAGTTTTCTCTGTTTGCATTCCATGCTTCTTTCAGTTTCCTGTATCTTACTCTACTGTATGTCTATATTTTCTAACCTGCTATGAACTGTTGAGATGTATTGTGCTCGCTCCTGTCCTGACTGGACCTGTTAAAAATATTACAGAGGACGAGGAGGAGACTGGTGTGGATACCTATTACGGTGCCACCTTAGATGAGATGTTGGACCTGGACCATCAGCAGGCCCCACTAGCTGTGGATGACACACCCTTAGACTAGGATGTTTTTATTTACAGTATTCTATGGATGATTGTACATATTGATACTTGGGATCTGGGATTATGTTTTTATCTTAGATACTTAGACTCTCTGATGTACTTGGGATTTCCTTCCATTTCAGCAGTTTTATTTATCTATCTATCTGCTATTTTATCATCGGTATTTCCTCGAGTTTTATATCATATCGTGCTTCTTCTTCCTTAGTTGTGATTGAGTTTACTTTTATCATGTCACCCCCATTCAGGGAGTATAAACTGTTTAAGCTTTTATATTGTTAGATGTTGTGACCTAGGACAGCATTCTACTGCCGACGCTGCGGCGTAGGCTGGACTTACCCACGTCTCGTGCCCTTACTCTAGGGTGCGGGTCGTGACACATTTTTAGTGGTGGCCCATGCAAGTCTAGACTAGAATTGTAGTGGTATTCGAACTAAAGTATCACTACAGCCTGCAGTAGGATATAGGACATTAATTTTTAAGGTACTCAATCACATTAGAAAAATTCTTTTATTGCCATCTAAATCCTTATTGTCAGCTGATCCTTTTGAATTTTAATTGTCTGCATTTGTTATATCGCTTCTTTCTCAGAAATTGATACTCTTGTTTGGTCTATCTTCAGGATGGTAGAGACTCGTCAGCAGCGTACCATTCATGGAGATACTATAGAGGGATCTGCTACCTCTCAGCCAGTTCAGCAGAGACAGGAGACTGCAGCTCTTACCACCTCTGTTCATATTGAGGCTCCAGCAGCAGCAGCAGGGGGTATACCTCCATCGGCTCGGAGGCAGGACCCAGTCATCGCAGAGGATCCCTTCCAGCAACAGCCACCTGCAGGGATAGTTGACGCCGTTCAACTGTTAGCTTTCTTTCGACAGTACATGGAGGGTCAGCAGACCCAGCAGCAGAGGCACACGGCAGAGCTCACTCGAGGCATTAAGCTGGCAGTGACCGCAGTAGAGAGAGTTATAGCTCAGCTAGTGACAGCCCCGCAGCCGCACCAGCCACGGAAGAAGGGCATCCAAGACTTCCAGAAGATGCACCGGAGGGACTTTCGAGGGACAGAGGGGATCTTGTATGCCGATGAGTGGATCGAGCATATGGAGGAGATCTTCAGGCTGGCTGAAATCCCGACGAGGCTCCAGATAGAGACAGCGGCCAGCATGATGCAGAAACTGGCCCATACTTGGTACCAGACTGACCCGAGGGTTGGTACAGCAGGACAGACTTGGGCAGCATTTAAGAAGTTGTTCAAGGAGAAGTTCTTTCCAGACGCAGCACTGGGAGCCCTCGAGACCCAGTTCGAGGCCCTAGTTTAGGGGAGCCAGTCCGTGGAGGAGTACGCAAGAGAGTTCTGCCGCCTGAGTAGATTTATAGAGGACTTGTCAGAGACGACGAAGGCCCGGAGGTTCCGGAAGGACTTGGTAAAGGAGGTCAAGTCCTACACCAAGAATGCTCGCAGCGCTACATTTGAAGAGATCCTGGTGGATGCACTAGCTGCAGAGGATGATCTTGAGCTTAGGCTCAAGAGGGGGCGAGACTCCCAGGGAGGCAGCAGTAGCGGAGGACCGGCCAAGAGGCCGTATTTCTAACAGCAGCACAAGCAGCACCACCAGCAGCAGAGGTTCCAGCCGAAGTAGTTTCAGCAGTCGAGGTACCAGCCAGTACAGCATCAGCAGCAGAGGGTACAGCAGCAGGCACCGAGGCAGCAGGCCACCACCTGTGCTTATTGCAAGAAGCCAGGGCACGGGTGGAACGAGTGTAGGAAGAGGCTGGGCAAGTGCCTGGTATGTGGCTCAGGAGATCACCAGATGAGGGAGTGTACCTTGACCACAGGACGAGCAGCTCAGGAAGGAAGAGCCAGGGCAGCAGCAGGCCAGCAGAAGGGACCAGCCCTGCCGACCCAGCAGCAGAGATTTGTTCAGCACCAGCAGCAGGCCAGGGGAGGCCAGCCGGGGTGAGCTTTTGCCATGGTGGCTGAGGATACAGAGGTGATAGGAGAGCTGATCGCAGGTTCGATTCTCCTTGACTCCAGTCCAGCATTTGCATTATTCGATTCCGGTGCTTCGCATAGTTTCATATCAGTATCTTTTACGATTAGACACGGTATCATAGCTGAATCGTTGCCTAGGACCTACAAGATCACGACCGGGGGTGGCGTTATCCTCGTACGTGATGTTTGTAAGGGTCGGAGAGTTGTTTTGGGAGGCCGTGAGTTGGAGGTGAGCCTGCTCGTAATGCTATTGCTGAACTACGATATAGTACTCGGTATGGATTGGTTGAGCAGGCACCACGCCAATATTAATTGCAGAGGGGATAGAGTTCTCTTCAGAGCGCCGGGGGAGCCAGAGTTCGAGTACTCCAGACGTCAGGCAGAGCAGAGCAGCGGAGTCTTCTGTGGAGTCTCGGTTGAGGAGCAGGTAATTCCACACCCCTTAATAGCGGAGTATATGGATGTTTTCCCAGAGGAGTTGTCGGGATTGCCACTAGACAGAGACATAGAGTTCTTGATAGACTTGGTTCCAGGAGCGGAACCCATCTCTCAGCATGTCTATCGGATGAGCAACAACGAGCTGGTGTAGCTGAAGAAGCAAGTGGATGAGTTGCAGGACAAGGGCTTCATCCGTTCGAGTTCGTCGCCATGGGGTGCACCAGTGTTGTTTGTGCCAAAGAAGGATGGGTCAGTACGGATGTGTATTGACTATAGGGCACTCAACAACCTCACGATCAAGAACAAATACCCACTGCCGCGGATCGACGATCTTTTTGACCAGTTGAGCGGAGCTCGGATATTTTCCAAGATTGATCTGAGGTCGGGATATCACCAGGTGAAGTTGAAGAGGGAGGATATTCCCAAGACCGCTTTCAGGATGCGGTACGGGCAGTTTGATTTTTTGGTTATACCGTTTGGGCTAACCAATGCACCAACAGTGTTTATGAACCTAATGAACAAGGTGTTCCACCAGTACCTAGATCAGTTTGTGGTGGTGTTTGTTGACGACATCTTGGTGTATTCCAAGACTGAGGAGGAGCACGAGGAGCATCTGCGAATAGTGCTGGAGACTCTCAGGACGGAGCAGCTTTATGGGAAACTCTCCAAGTATGAGTTTTTCTTGGACCGGGTAGACTTTTTGGGGCATGTGATGACTGGAGATGGAATCTCAGTTGACCCCAAGAAGATTGTAGCAGTTGAGGTATGGGCAGCACCGACTTCAGTTGCAGAGATCAGGAGTTTCCTGGGGCTGGCAGGATATTATCGGAGATTTGTGCAGGATTTCTTCCGGGTTGCAGAGCCGTTGACTCGGTTGACCCGGAAGGATACTGAGTTTAATTGGTTAGAGGAGTGTCAGGTAGCTTTTGATGAGTTGAAGAAGCGGCTTACGACAGCTCCGATTCTGACATTGCCTTCAGGATCAGGTGGATTCACTATTTATAGTGACGCTTCAGGAAAGGGGCTGGGTTGTGTCTTACAGCAGCATGGGAAGGTGATTGCCTATGCTTTCAGGCAATTACGTCCCCATAAGAAGAACTACCCTACCCATGACCTGGAGCTGGCAGCGGTGATTTTTGCTCTAAAGTTGTGGAAGCATTATCTATATGGGAAGAGGGTAGAGATCTTCACAGATCACAAGAGCTTAAAGTATGTGTTCACTCAGAAGGAGTTAAACATGAGGCAGCACAGATGGCTAGAGTTGATGAAGGACTTTGACATCCTACTTCAGTATCATCCAGGGAAGGCCAACGTGGTTGCTGATGCCTTGAGTAGGTATCCGACAGCCATGTGTTTGACCATGGATCGGCATTTGCTTGCAGACTTGGAGAGCCTTGGGATTGAGGTGATCGTGCCTGGGGTACAGATACAGTTATGGGGGATGCAGATTCAGTCGGACTTGGTGGAGAGGATCAAGGCGACTCAGTTTGAGGACGTTGCTCTGCGGTGTCTCCGAGAGCAGATTCGAGCAGGATTGGTGGACGGCGAGTTTTTTCTCGCAAATAATGGTGCCTTGAGGCATGATTCCAGATTATGTGTGCCCAGCGGAGAGCTCAGGGAGCAGGTTTTGTAGAAGGCCTACAGATCTCAGTACTCTATATACCCTGGTGCTAAAAAGATGTACCGAGATCTGAGGGAGCATGTTTGGTGGTCCGGGATGAAGCGGGAGGTGGCTCGCTTCGTAGCTAGGTGCTTGGTCTGTCAGCAGGTCAAGGCAGAGAGGCAGAGGCCCGGTGGATTACTGCAGCCGCTGCCCATTCCCGAGTGGAAATGGGAGCATAAAACTATGGACTTCGTATCAGGATTACCGCGTACACCTGGAGGAAAAGACGCAATTTGGGTCATCGTTGACAGGTTGACCAAATCGGCCCACTTCTTGCCATTCAAGGTGGGTACGTCTACAGAGAGGCTGGCGGAGATGTATATGCGACAGATAGTCAGGATTCACGAAGTTCCGGTCAGCATCATCTCAGATCGGGATAGTCGCTTTACTTCTCATTTATGGAGGAGTCTGCAGATTAGCTTGGGCACTCAGCTCAAGTTTAGTACTGCATACCACCCCCAGACGGGCGAAAAGTCAGAGAGGACTATTCAGACACTTGAGGATATGCTGCGGACGTGCGTCCTGGACTTTGGAGGTTCCTGGAAGGATCATCTTCATTTGGTGGAGTTTGCTTACAACAACAGTTTCCAGGCCAGCATTGAGATGTCACCTTTCGAGGCTCTGTATGGGCGTAGGTACCGTACACCATTATCTTGGGATGATGTTGGTGAGCGAGCTTTACTGGGGCCAGAGATGGTTGTTGACACATCCGAGAAGGTGAAGCTCATCAGGGACAGACTTCGCGTGGTACAGGACAGACATCGGCACTGGGCCGATAGCCACCGGAGGCCCTTAGAGTTTGAGGTACAGATTAGAGTAGGATTAGATTTAGGTTTGATTGTTGTGTTTTATTAATCATGTTTGTTATTATAATTAATTGAGACCTTGCTTGTGATTAGGTCGGAGACCAGGTTTTCTTGAGGATATCTCTGACTCGTGGTACGATACGTTTTGGTGGAGGTGGGAAGCTTAGCCCGCGCTTCATCGGCCCTTTCGTTATCAGCGGGAGAGTCGGTGACGTGGCATACAGGCTAGACTTGCCACCTGTACTTGTGGGGGTCCACAACATATTTCATGTATCACACTTGAGATGGTACGTGGCTGACCCTAGCCATGTGCTCGATCATTCGGAGATTGAGGCTGGACCTTCTCTCAGCTATCCAGAGCAGCCAGTGGAGATACTGGATCGACGGGAGAAGGTTCTGAGGAACCAGGTGATACCCTTGGTACGTGTCGCATTGAGGCATCATTCTCCAGGAGAGTCTACCTGGGAGCGGAAGGATGAGATGCGCGAGCGATACCCTTATCTTTTTGGACCGTGAGGTATACTTTATATCATTCTCATCAGTTGCATTTCGCCTTTCAATTTTGAGGACAAAATTCTTTTAAGGAGGGTAGATTTGTCACTACCATGTTTTTAGTTTGAGGGTATTTTTGTCATTTTTTGGGATTATTTGAATTTATTTGATTTTATGGGAATTTTTAGAAATTATTTTGGAATTGTTTGAATGAGGGTTAACTAGGTTGACTTTGACTAGCTTTGACTTTGTGACCTAACCCTAGTTGAGTTGGACTTGGCTAGATATGAGACCCTAGGTTAAGTTAAGTAAACCATACTCTAGTTAGTGAAAACAATTAGGAATTTAGAGTTTAGAATAGAAAAGATTTTGATCACAAGTCATGACTTGTGATTTTTTTAGTCATTGTTTTATGACTAAGCCCAAAGCCCATTAGCCAAGTGCCCAACCCTAACCCTAACATTTTTGTCCAGCCACTTAACCCATCCTTGGGATTCCTCCTTATAAATATTCTCTTAGAAATTAGGGCTAGCCTCTAAGGAAGAACAAGCTTTAGAAAGAGGTAATGTCCCAACTTCAAAAATCCCTAGAAATTCCATTTTAGCTCCTTTTTCTCCCAAATAAATTGCAATAGGTTCTAATTTTAGTATTCTTGCTGTTGTTACATGTTATTCTCAAATTCAAATCAATTTGGAGGAGTTTGACCATCAAGAGGAACATCTCTCTTTAGAGCTTTTTGGGGATTTTGATACATAGAGGTAACTTTCTATTTACACCATGAAATTCTAGTTTTATTGCATATCTAGGGAGTCCTAGGCCTAACCTAACTGTAGGAATAAAAAACCCTAGAATTTGAGTCCATTTTGTGTCCTATATGGACACGTATCAGTCCTATAGTGTAGGTGTTTGTGAAAATGCCACAAAGAAACTTTTTGTGTTATTTTCGAAATCTTTTTGAATAGAAATTATTATTTTGTTGTCTCTTACACGTTTCTTATGGACTAAGGTGATTTTGGTGTGGTGTGGTGTCTGTTTGGATACGGGGACACGTTCGTGCGCGTTCGGGACTGCATACCCTGCTGTTTGGGGGTTGTACAGGACACGACACGGCTTGGTTGGACACGAAACTTGGTGGACACTAGGGGGCATGCACTGACATCATGCCCCCAAAGTTTCATTAGATTTCGTGGTCGGGTTGGAGAGAAATCATTCGTGCACTGATTTTTCACTGATCTGTGTATAGTATAAATTAGCCACTGATACAGCTCGACACAGCAGACACGGCGACACGGCGACACGAGGACACGATACAGGGTGACACACACCTAGGTCTACCCTAGGCGCACCTACTGACACGAGCACGTGTCCCAGTTTGCGTCGTATCGAGTGTACGACATGCGTGCACCTATACACGACGCAGTACCAAATTGTTGTGTCTCAGTGCACTGTTTCGAGCTTATTTGTGTTGGACACCTCGTGACGTGTCGTGGTGGACACGAGGCACACTCTAGGACATGAACACAATGTTGTTAATCATTACCAACCATTGATAGCTTGTTTTAGTTTGATTTTAATTATTAATTCCAAATGTTTTTCCAAAAATCTGATACCTATTTTCTTTATTGTTTTCCCAGTTTTTAACATGGATTTTGCCATACATTTTTAGCTAGTTTAATGATATTATTTACCTGTTTAAATCCCTGACATGGTTCTCCTATTAGCCATCTACTTGTATGTCGATTTTGGGCTGAAATGGTTATGAACTGATATTGAATGGGGGGAGTGATGTGTGGTTGGACTGTTATGAGAAATTGGAAATTGAAGTTCTGAATTTTCATAGTGTTAAGAACCCAAACCTAAGTTCTTATAAAAATTTGATTTTGTATGTGGAATTCAAAATTTGATTTGATGTAGGACTATTCTAGAAGTCTGAAATGGGTTCATGAATTGATTTCTTGTTTTCAAATACCTGAGATTGATGGGGGTTGATGTATTGATTTCCTTTCTTTTCTTTCTAAAATTTATATTAAAAATCTGAGTTGTTTGGGATTGGAGTGTTGTACATACCTGGGATGTTTGATTTCAGTTTTAGTTATTGTCCTTGCATTTACTGTTTTGGGATCTGAGTTTGAGGTACACATATATGGGCAGTCCCCATCACCTCTCTCACCCACATTTCACTCTCACACACTCCTTGTTTTCCTGTCACCGTTCACCCACTCTTACACACACACACATTTTATTCACTCACTCTCTATTGTTCTATCCCTCTCTAGTATATATATATAGATGTATGTGTCTAAGTATTTGGATGTATAATGTAATGTATACATTAATATGTGTATCTATATATATAATATAAGTTTGTGTATTATATATAGGTATCTAAAATAGATACTTGAAATGGGTGTATAGGGTATGTATATATATATATATATATATATATATATATATATATATATATATATATATATACACATAATATAGGATACTAATATATATATATATATATATATATATATATATATATATATATATATATATATATATATATATATATATATTAGTATCCTATATTATGTGTATGTGTGTTTACTAAATATATTTATTATACATATATATTTGTTATGTTTTAGATTACATAAATATATCAAGAGTGTATTGTTTAGATATAGATTTGGCATGGTGTATGTGTTTGGGTTGGCCTATAGGCATGATATAGCCTATGGCCTGTGTATGCCTGTTTGATTAATAGGCCTAGATTGGGCTTGTATAGCTTATTAGACCTAGAATAGACTTGCTAGACTAGTGTAGACTTGTTTGACCTAGTTTGACCATAGTTGACCTAGTTTGACTTCTAGGGTTGACCAGAGTTGACCAAGAGTTGACTTTGGCCTAGATTGACCTAGATTCATGTAGAATGTATTGTAGTGTTTCATTTTACCATTCTGGACTTGTTGTGACTTGTGCTGTTCTAAATAGGAACCAGACACCACTCCTCGGACAGTACTTTTCAGTTGGACACTCAGATACCAGGCGAGTACATTCTCTGATCATTTCATATCCTGTTAGAATTATTTTCCTGCTTTAGATTACTTTACTTGATGCTGGTACGTTGGTAACACGGATTAGTACTATATGGATCCATTCTTGAGATGTTATCCCCCTCAGGGAGCATCGTATACTACATGTTCTATGTGTTTTACTTACATGGTGTATCACTATGCTTCACGATTCTTCGATCACTTGTGACATGTACTCTCATGATCACAGAGTCTTTCCAGAATCACCCTATTGTGGACATTCCCAGAATCACCCATGGGCTATCCATGTATCACCCTTTGTGGGCCTTTGTATGGAATCATAACATGATCTGGCTGGATCCTTGTGTATTGATTGGAGGTACGGGAGAGTAGAAGTAAACATGTGAATAATATCTAAGTAGTGTAGTTTCCAGAATCATTCTATAGTATAGTTCCCAGAACCTTCTATGCCATTCACATGTTTATATTGTACTCTGACTCACTAGCCACTGTTAGTTCTCAATTACAGTATATATATATTTTTATTACAGTTTGCTCTGTTTACATTCCATGCTTCTTTCAGTTTCCTGTATCTTACTCTACTGTATGTCTATATTTTCTAACCTGCTATGAACTGTTGAGATGTATTGTGCTCGCTCCTGTCCTGACTGGACCTGTTGAAAATATTACAGAGGACGAGGAGGAGGCTGGTGTGGATACCTATTTCGGTGCCACCTTAGATGAGATGTTGGACTTGGACCATCAGCAGGCCCCACTAGCTGTGGATGACACACCCTTAGACTAGGATGTTTTCATTTACAGTATTCTATGGATGATTGTACATATTGATACTTGGGATATGGGATTATGTTTTTATCTTAGACACTTAGACTCTCTGATGTACTTGGGATTTCCTTCCATTTCAGCAGTTTTATTTATCTATCTATCTTCTATTTTATCATCTGTATTTCTTTGAGTTTTATATCATATCGTGCTTCTTCTTCCTTAGTTGTGATTGAGTTTACTTTTATCATGTCACCCCATTCGGGGAGTATAAACTTTTTAAGCTTTATATTGTTAGATGTTGTGACCTAGGACAGTATTCTACCGCCGACGCTGCGGCGTAAGCTGGAAGTACCCACATCTCGTGCCCTTACTCTAGGGTGCGGGTCGTGACACTACAGACGAGGTTCACCAATCTAAAGTAGATGGACAGGACGGTCGATGGATATGCGGCCGATTTCTCCAGGCTTAGTCGGTTTGCTCCCACCCTGGTAGCAACCGAGTTCGATAGAGCCTAGCGATTCCAGCAGGGGCTTCACCTAGAGATTTTGTTGGCAGTTGAGCAGTTTGAGCATCAAACTTTTGATACGATATTGAGAGCAGCTAGGAGGCAAGGATATACCTCCCAGAGGATCGTAGATAGGACCGGAGGTCGGAAGCGATCCCATTGCCAGATGAATCAGTCATCAGCACCAGCCCCGGCAGCCAGGGCTTCGATCATTGGATCTTCGAGGTGGGCGGCCTCAGTGACGTCGGTTCAACATTCTACCCCGACGCAGAAGAAGCAGAAGCAGTCTTCCGCAGTGGGATGTTTACACTGCGGGAAGTCGGGGCATGTGGTATCAGAGTGTCGCAGAGCACAGGGTTTGTACTTGGTTTGTAGCACCCCGGACCACAGGGTTGGAAACTGCCCGAACAGGGAGAGTTCATCGACCTTCTCTAGTCCTTCAGTTAGAGGACCAGCACCAGTCCAGCAGTAGCAGCAACTGTAATATCCGTTCCCGAGGCCATTGCCGACACAGGCCCAGGCGTTCCAGCAGCAGAGACCGCAGCAGTATGCTCAAGCCCAAGCCCTGATTCAGAGCAGGCAGAGGAATTTTCAGCAGAGGGGACCCGCACCCAGAGGGCATGGTCAAGTGCTGGCTTTGACCATGGAAGAGGAATGAGTAGCACCAGGTTAGGTGGTGGCAAGTACTATTCTCGTCAACACCTTTCCAGCTTCAGTATTATTTGATTCTGGTACCTCGTATTCATTTATGTCTGCACGATTTGCGACACGGATAGGATTGGAGCCCGAGTTATTATTAGTGAGGCTCAATACACTTACTGGTAATGGACTTATGGGAGTAGATAGGATGTTTTCCTCGTGTCGGGTCATAGTTAGCGGTAGAGAGTTTCCCGCTAGATTGATAGAGTTCCCGATGACCGATTATGATGTGGTCTTAGGGATGGATTGGTTGAGGGACCAGTATGCTAGGATAGACTTCCACAATGGCAGGGTTATTTTTAGCATTCCCGGTGAGCCAGAATTTTCCTTCTCCCGAGGTGAAGTTGAACCTTCTCCTCCAGTATTGCGGATGGCAGTAGCAGCAGTATAGTCGCCCTGGATAGTTGAAGGGTTTCCAGATATTTTCCCAGAAGAGCTTCCAGGGATACCGCCAGAGCGAGAGATCGAGTTTACCATCGACTTGATTCCCGGGACAGCCCCAGTGTTAGAGAGAGTCTACAGGATGGTGCCGTCAGAGCTAGAGATATTGTACAAGATGATTTAAGAACTCAGAACCAAGAAATTCATTCGTGCTAGTGGATCGCCTTGGGGAGCCCCAATGCTTCTTGTGAAAAAGAGGGATGGTACGTCCAGATTATGTGTAGATTATCATACCTTGAACTCAGTGACAATCAAGAATAGATACCCTCTTCCGAGGATAGATGACTTATTTGATCAACTCCAAGGAGCAGCAGTGTTTTCGAATATCGACTTGCGCTCCGGATATCATTAGATCAGAGTCAGAGAGCAGGACATCCCAAAGACAGCTTTTAGATCGAGATATGGGCATTGGGAGTTCCTTGTGATGCCATTTGGAGCAACCAATGTGCCGGCAGTATTCATGGACCTCATGAATCACATCTTCATGTCTTACTTGGATCAGTTCATGATTGTGTTCCTAGACGAGATCTTGGTCTACAGTAAGAATGACGCGGAGCATGAGCAATATCTCAGAATCGTCCTCCAGATTCTCAGGAAGCACCAGTTGTATGCCAAGTTCAGTAAATGCGAGTTCTGGCTCGATCGTATTTCGTAGTTGGGTCATATCATCACCAGATGAGGAGTGGAGGTGGATCCCCAGAAGATCGTGGCTATTGAGTTGTGGCCAGTGCCCGACATAGTCGCAGAAGTTCGCAGTTTCTTCGATTGGCCGGCTACTACCGGCGATTTGTTTCGGACTTTGCTCGGATTTCAGCACCAATGACCCAGTTGAGCCGCAAGGATGTGCAGTTTGCTTGGACAGCAGAGTGCCAGGATTCTTTTGAGAAGTTGAAGCGAGGCTTGATGACGGCACCCATTCTCACACTTCCAGATGGAACCGGGGGATTCTCAGTATATTGTGACGCTTCAGGCAGAGGCTTAGGATGTGTTCTGATGCAACATAGGAAGGTAATAGCTTATGTATCACGGCAACTTTATGATCATGAGAGAAATTACCCAACCCATGACTTGGAGCTGACAGCAGTAGTGTTTGCACTTAAGTTGTGGAGGCACTACTTGTACGGAGATAGGGTAGAGATCTTCACCGACCACAAGAGCCTGAAGTATGTTTTCACCCAGAAGGATCTTAACATGCGTCAGAGAAGATGGCTAGAGCTGCTAGTGGATTATGATGTCAACCTGCAGTATCACCCAGGAAAGGCCAACGTTGTTGCAGATGCATTGAGCAGGAGAGCCGGAGTTTATTTCCTAACAGCTCAACCAGAGCTGTTAGCCGATCTTCAGAAGATGGGTATAGAAGTTGTCCTCTCTTCCAGTGTGGTATTGATCGTCAGCATGCAAGTTCAGTCCACTATAGTCAAGAGGATCCGGATGGCGCAGTCAGCAGATTCCAAGCTTCAGCGACTCAGAGCAGAGTGTGAGGCAGGACGAAGACCAGAGTTATGTATCCATAAAGATGGTACACTTCGACATGGGAAGCGTCTTTGTGTACCCAGTGGAGATATCAGACAGGAGATCATGACAGAGGCTCACAGTTCGTAGTATTCCATTCATCCCGACGGTACGAAGATGTACCGTGATATTCGTCAGCACTTTTGGTGGAATGGCATGAAGAGGGAGATATCCCGGTTTATCTCTCGATGTTTGGTTTGCCAACAAGTTAAAGCTGAACATCAGAGGCCAGCTGGACTTCTTCAGCCCTTGCCGATTCCAGAATGGAAGTTGGAGCATATAACCATAGATTTCGTGATTGGATTACCTCGATCCTTGACCAGTAGGGATGCTATTTGGGTTATAGTTGACAGTCTCACGAAGGTGGCTCACTTTCTTCCATTCAGAGTTGGTCAGTCGACAGCTCAGCTAGCAGAGATGTACCTCAGGCAGATAGTCAGATTTCACAGAGTACCAGTCAGTATCACCTCGGACAGAGATTCCAGATTTACGTCACACTTTTGGTGTAGCCTACAAGAGAGTTTGGGAACTCACCTCCAGTTCAGCTCAGCTTATCATCTGCATACAGATGGTCAGTCGGAATGCACGATCCAGACTCTTGAAGATATGTTGCAGTCTTGCACGCTCGACTTTGGTAGTTTATGGAAAGATCACCTGCACCTGGTAGAGTTCTCGTACAACAACAGTTTCCAAGCTAGTATCCAGATGGCACCGTTCGAGGCACTGTATGGTAGGAAGTACCGATCCCCGCTAGCATGGGACGATATCGGAGAGCGACAGATGCTCAGTCCAGAAATAATTTCTCATACCATTGAGGAGGTCAGGAGAGTCAGAGACCATCTTCGAGTTGCCCAAGATCGCCAGTGTCATTGGGCCGATTCTCATCGGCGACCCCTTGAATTCTCGGTCGGTGACCATGTATTCCTGAGGATTTTGCCTAACCGTGGCGTCATTCGTTTCGGCGTACGGGAAAAGCTTAGTCCTAGGTATATAGGGCCATTCGACATTCTGGAGCGAGTAGAAGATGTGTTCGATCGTCTCGCTCTTCCGCCGTCGCTACGTGAGGTGCATAATGTGTTCCATGTATTCTAACTGCGACGGTATATCCCGGACCCGAGCCACATCTTGGATCATTCGGAATTGGTTGTCGGTACCAACCTTTCGTATGAGGAGAGGCCCGTGTCTATATTGGACCGAAGAGGGACGACACTTAATAACAAGACTATCAAGTTAGTCCAAGTTGCTTGGGGTCATCACTCTTTGGGTGAGTCAACATGGAAGCGTGAGGATGATATCCGATCGCGATATCCCGACCTGTTTGACTCGTAAGGTATAATATCTTCCTTATGCCTTATGCTCTAAAATTCCTTGCTTGAAAGAATGACTGCATGATAGATTGCTTGTGATAGCTTGTCCTCGTCTCTCTAGCCACTTAATTAAATTCTGAGGACAAAATTTTTTAAGGTGGGTAGAGTTATAATGCCTATAGTTCGTATTACGTATTTTAGAATACGTGTACGTATTTTTTGTATTGCATGATTCCTTGCTTGGCTTATCTTGGCATTACATGGCTTGGTCTATTTTGGATTGGTTCGGCTAGGCTTGGGTTGCCTTGGTTCATCATGAACCAAGGGGAGAACCCTTGCCTACCACCACCATCATCCTTTATTAACCATTCCCTCATTCTCTCTCTTCAATTACTACTTCTTCTCCACCATTACTTCTTCAACCACCAGAAGAGAGAGAGAGAGAGAGCTTAGGCAAGTGTAGCTTGCTTTATGGAGGAACTTTGTTTTTATTGTTCCATTCTCTTCCTCTCAAGATTCTAACACACTTTAGTACTTAGCATTTCAAATTTCCATGGCTCAATTTATGTAGATCTAAGTTTATTGTATTTTCGGATTTCTTGGGTTTTGATCTACTTAACATTGTTATTTTCAAGTTTTGATGGTTCCATATTGTAGAGCATTCGATTCTGCCCCATTTTGACCTATGGAAATCTGAATTACGACTTCGGATGAAGCGTTTATGAAGCTTTGAAGCCATGGATTTCATGTCTACTCTTCTCGGATCAGTGGAGAAGAAGCATGGTCTTTCAGCCGCATGAAGTACTTGACCGCATGAACATTCATGCGGCAAGTCTCTTTCCAGCCGCATATGGCCTTGACTCTACTTAGCTGCATAGCGCATTAACCTTTCAGCCGCATGAAGAAAACTCACTGCAGCCGCATAAGACTTGGCAATTCTCAGCCGCATGAGATCCCACTTGAACTCAGCCGCATAAGCACTTGCATGTCCGCAGCCACATGAGCACTAATATTTTTAGCCGCATAAGCACTTGCATGTCCGCAGTCACGTGTTGCATTCTTCATAAACGGACATTCGACCCGGATAACCTGGATGGTCTGCAGGGCTTGTGGCTGTTGGGATAATCTTATTGCATCTTGCTAGTAACTAGGCCTGTGATAACCCTAGTTAGTTAAAAGTATCAAGCCGTACTCTTGATTGGCCGTGATTGATTGGATGGAGTTTATTCCAGCTTAGTCTTATTCTGATCATGTACAAGATTGTGACATGACATGATTATTGATGCTTGCCTTAACAATAACGATCGGGGGTCCAGTTCTGTTCAGGCGAAGGGTTACAACCTCGGTCCTTATTTGGTTTAAGGGTTGTGACCTGGCTTCCGGAGTAGTTCTATGTCCTCTCTTCGTTTATTGTCTTATTGCAACCTCATGCCATGTTCGTCATGTTTTACCTTACTTTAATACCATGATTATTTATACTGGCCTTAGCAATAAAGATCAGGGGTCCAGTTCTGTTCAGGCGAAGGGTTACAACCCCAGTCCTTGTTTGGTTTAAGGGTTGTAACCTGGCTCCCGGAGCAGTTCTGTGTCCTCTCTTCGTTTATTGTCTTCACTGTATCAATAGTATTTGAGACGGGTTTCTATTCAGGTGAAGGGTTACAATCCCGGTCCTTGTTTGGTTTAAGGCTTGTGACCTAGCTACTTGAATGGTTTCCTCGTACTCAGTTTACTGTTGTTATCTCTATTATTATCAGTTCTTTATTTATTATCTTTAATATTCTATTGTGACATGCTGGTTTTAGTTCCTAAGTGAAGCCTCCTTTATGGCACTTGCTCTTTCTGGGGTCTGACCCAGCTGGTTTTGTGTGGCCAGATATCGGAGCAGCACCAGAGGATCCACCTATCTTCCAGCCAGATGGTGACCACCAGATGTAACATTGGCAACGAGTGGATTTCTTTTTGTCCTTCCACTTATTTATAAAATTATTCTTTTAAGGCATTTAGCCGGCGTGCACGTGTTAGCTCGTATTGTACCTTATTTACTGTCAGCCTACGGGCTGTAACATGATTGGCAAATCCTAGGGTTGATCATGTATGACTAAAACTCTTGCTAGTTCTGACATTTTGTACGACTAGCTTCATGATCATCCAATATGTAATGTATGGGACGCCTTGCTATTATATATTTGGTGCTCTGACATCTTGTCACTATTATTGCTTGCTTGAGATTGAGACAATAGGCTTGTTCATGACCATAGGAGACTGTTGGCTTGTAGTTAAACCTTCATGTATCTAGACAGCCGTGATCGTATAGCGAGGTGGGTTGCACTTCAATATACGTAGCTGGCTATGTACGCCCTCGCTCTCCAGTATTCTGGTTCTGGAGCGTTACACCGATGCACTGAGATGACGCTCGAGGCTTCCGAGGCATTCTCGGTGAGGTCGGCGAGACTCGCTGCCCGCGGACCGGGGCAGCCGCATCAGCCCATCAATCAATACTGGCACTCCTGCATCCCCAAGAAATGGTCCTTCCTAATGTGGAGAGTCATTAGAAAGAAACTGCCGACAGACGATATCCTCAACACCATAGGGATTAGCTTGGCATCCGCATGTAATTGTTGTTCAGATCGTCAGATTGAGACTATCGACCACATCTTCTGCCAACGAAGCCTGCCAGGCAGGGTCTGGAGGATCCTCAGCCAAACCTACAGTATGGAGCCGGGGGGCGGATGCTTCCACGATCTAGCGGTCTCTTTGGGTAGAGCATCCCACGGCCACCAGATCGTCGCAACGGCCGCCACATGGGCGATTTGGAAGAATCGCAACAAGGCTATATACGAAGATCACCAATACTTAGCTGACCAGCGCATCCGGAAGGTCTTCCGCCAACGTCGCAAAAGGAGCACTATGTGCTCCCACAGCCCGACATCATTCTGGTTTCCCCAACCCTAATCCAAGGCGATCCTGTAGTCTCCCCCTCTTTTTTCATTTTGGTGGTATACTTGTACAGTTCTGACTTGTATACGCGTCAGGCTTCGACATTTTGAGCCTTGATTAATAAAGAGAGGGGTTATATATATATATATATATATATATATATATATATATATATATATATATATATATATATGGAAGCGGATCAAAAGCCCTCCATAGAAAACTCCCTAAAAAAAACCCCTCACTCTCAGCCGTAATTTAATGTTAATGTTAATGTTAATATTAATATTAACATTAAATACTAAAATTAACATTAAACTTAACATTAAAATTAATATTAACATTAACATTAATATTAACATTAATATTAACATTAATATAAAAATAAAAATAATAATTAATATTAACATTAATATTAACATTAATATTAATTTTAATATTAACAATAACATTAATATTAACATTAAATTATGGCTGAGAGTGAGGGAGATTTTTAGGGGGTTTTCTAAGGGGGTTTTTACATTAATGTTAATGTTAATGTTAATATTAATGTTAATGTTAATGTTAATATTAATTTTAATGTTAAGTTTAATGTTAATTTTAGTATTTAATGTTAATATTAACATTAATATTAACATTAACATTAATATTAACATTAATATTACGAATTAGAGTGAGGGGGGTTTACCCCCCTCACTCTAATTCGTAATATTAATGTTCATGTTAATATTAATTTTTTTTATTTTTTTATATTAATGTTAGAGTTAATGTTAATATTAATGTTAATATTAATGTTAATGTTAATGTTAATGTTAATACTAATTTTAATGTTAAGTTTAATGTTAATTTTAGTATTTAATGTTAATATTAACATTAATATTAACATTAACATTAATATTAACCTTAATATTAACATTAAATTACGGATAAGAGTGAGGGGGGTTTTTTTAGGAGGTTTTTGATCCGCTTCCATATATATATATATATATATATATATATATATATATATATATATATATATATATATATATATATATATATATATATATATACACACACACACACACACACACACACACACTAAAACAACACTAACTAAAATAATAACCCAAACACAAACAAAAGGGGGGCTCGAACTCGGGTCAGCCAAGAGGGTGCTCAGCACACGCGCTCTGACCAATAAGCCCACAGCGGCTTGCTGTTAGGATAGGATGTTTAATAAATTTATTATGGAAGAAAGGGGGTTGGTCACCATCTTCATGTCCTAAGTAGCATGGTCACGGCGGGAATGTCCAGTCCGTGTCCGAAAGTGTCGGGCACGAATTCGATACCAATTCTCGTGTCCGACAGTAGGGTTAAGTTTGCCTCGATGTTCTCCAGATATTAAGACGTGTCTCTTGTTGTTTTGACACGAAAAAATCATCGTATCCGAACCGTCGGACCTAGGGCTAGGGTTTTCTCGACGTATAGGTGTCGAGGAGCTACGAAACCGAAGACAAAAGACTCGTCGTGTCGAGACGAACACAAAGGTGGAAAAAATGAAGAATTAAAGGAGAAAGGGCAAGTTGGCATACCCGATTGGTCGGGCGGGCGGTGGCGGCGGCGTTGGGCTCTGCTTGTTAAGCTTGATTTGCTGGCGTGCTTGGCGGTTGATGGCGACGTCGGGCGGCAGAGAACAGGGGTGTCGCCGGAGTTGATTGCCGACGGCGAGGTCGTATCATCACAGTATCGGGAAGTTTTTTAAAAATATTAAAAATGATGATTCAATTACCAATAATTAAAATTGATTAGAAATTTGGATTTTTTTCCTTGAGAAGTGTGTCTATTTATAGAAAGTTTTTATTAGGGCAACTTAACCATGGTTAATTACTAACTCGACCCTGGGGTTAAATATTTACCATTTTGCCATGAAGGTTAAAAATTCAGCTTTTACGGTAGTAGTTTTTAAATTACAAAAATTCAAATGACGTCCAGACGACTCCAAACAAATCGCAGAAAGATTCTAAAATTAATAGAAAAATATTTAGAACCTAATGGAATTAATTTGGGGCAAATTTGAAATTGTTTTTCATTTATTATTTTTTTTGAAAACAGGGGTTATAGTATGACTAGCTTCATGATCATCTGAATATGTAATGTATAGGATGCCTTTTGTATTTCTGATGATCAAACATCTTGTAACTTTTATTTGCTTGCATGAGGTTGAGACATTAGGCTTGTTCTTGACCATAAGAGACTGATGGATTGTAGATTAACCCTCATACATCTAGACAGTCGTGATCGTATTATGAAGTGTATTACACTCTAATGTACGTAGTTGGCTGTGTTTATCCCCTACTCTCCAGTATTCTGGTTTTGGGCATGACACAAACCCAAGAAGAAATCCTTCAAAAAGAAGCAGAGTTTTCAACCGCATACCCGAAACCCTCATCACCAGCAATCTCATAAACCTAGAAACTTTGGTCAGACTCAGGATCAGAAAAGATTTTGTTTTGTGTGTGGTAAAATAAACCATATAGCCGTCAACTACTTCCATAGGAAGAAATAAGCTGTCAAGACCCCCTTCAAAAGGAAAGGGTCAAACAAGCCAAAGTCTTACATGATTCTGAAGGGGTCTTCTAGTTTTTTCAGGTCTGTAAGCTATCAACCTGTAGTAAATATTTCTTACCATTATAATAACTGGCGGTTGGATTCTAAATCTAATCACGTTTCATTTGATCTCTCATGTTTTTCAAACTAACAGGAATCAAGTAGAGAAGGTATGACCCTGGGAGATGGCTCAACGGCACATATTGCCGGAAGAGGAAGAATAGATCTGAAGATGACATCTGGAAAAATTCTACCTCTCTATGATGTGCTTCATGTGCCATCGGTTAGGAGGAATCTAATTAGTGGATCTCTACTTATGGCCTCAGGAACAAGATTGTAATGGAGGCTAATAAAGTAGTTTTTCTAATAATGAACTTTGTGTAGGAAAATAATTTATAAAGGATGGCCTTTTTATTTTAAGTACTATGAATAAAATTTCAAATCCTTCTTTACTTGTTGTTAATGTTGAATCCTCAAATAATTGGCATGGCAGACTAGGTCATGTGAATTTAGGATCTCTCAAAAGGATGATGAACTTATATCTTATTCCTACGACTCTTATTGATGATAAACACAAATGTGAGATTTGTGTTCAAGCCAAACACACTAGATTTCCTTTTAAATCTGTCTAAAGGGATTCCAAACTTCTAGAACTTATCCATAGTGACGTTTGTGATTCCAATAGAGTTTTGACCTGAGGCGGTATGGAATACTTTATCACTTTTATAGATAATTATTCAAAGTATTGTTACACCTACCTTCTTAAAACCAAAGATAAAGTTCTAGACAGATTCAAGGTCAATAAGTCTGAAGCTAAAAACCAGTTACATAGAAAGATTAAGATTCTTAGATCAGATTATGGTGGAGAGTATACCTCAAATAAAATGACTAACTTCTGTGAAAAACATGGAATTATTCATGAGGCTATTGCTCCTTATTCACCACAGTCTAACAGAGTTGCTGAAAGAAAGAATTGTACTCTGTTAGATATGGTAAATGCAAAGCTTCTCAGTTCAGGTGCCCCTGATAATCTGTGGGGAAAAAGCCTTACTGTCAGCATGCTATATCCTTAACAAAATGCCTAATAGATCTAATTATAAGACACCATATGAGTTATGGAAAGGCTGAAATCCTAGGATTAATTACCTCAAAGTTTGGGGATGTCTAGCTACGGTAGGAATTTCTGTAACCCAAAAAAAGGAAGATTGGATCTAAGACTATAGATGTTGTGTTCGTAGGATATACCCTAGATAGTAATGCCAACAGATTTCTTATAACTCATTCTGAAGTAAATAAAAACTCTAATAATACAATTATAGAAGCTAGAGATGCAGTTTACTTTGAGAATATATTTTCCTTTAAGGATAGAACTTCATCATCTTCCTTCAACCCTTCTCTTACTCTATCTACTAGTTCTTATGCTCAAATATCAAGTTCACAACCTGAACAAGATATAGAACATAGAAGGAGTAAAAGAGAAAGATTGAAAAGAATTTAGAAGAATGATTTTTCACATTTTTTGATAGAGGATGATCCCTCAACTTATGAAGAAGCTATATCTTTCCCTAATGCCCCATTCTGGAAAGAAGCCATTAACAATGAGTACAACTCCATTATGGAGAATAGTACTTGGTTTTTATCAAACCTACCTTTAGGTAGTAAACCCATTGGTTGTAAGTGGATCTTCAAGAAGAAACTTAGAGTTGATGGTACCATAGAGAAATACAAAGATAGATTAGTAGCAAAAAGTTTTATCCAGAAAAAAGGGATTAGATTATTTTGATACCTACTCTCTTGTAGCTAGGATCACTTCTATTAGAACCCTTCTAGCCTTAGCTTCCATTCATGATACTAATCCATTAAATAGATGTAAAGACAGAATTTATAAATGGAGATGTAGAGGAAAACAAAATTTTGCAATAAGCCATTTTATTAAAAATAAAAAGTGAGCTTAAGTAGAGCATTACAGACAGTAACATGGCCAAATAACACAAAAGGGCCCTGTTGAGCAAGGAAATAAAAGCTAAGGTAGCAATGCTAGGTTTCGAAATTTCGGAGACCCAAAATTTCGAAAAACAACTGTGTTTCAAAATAATTTGAAATTTCAAAAAACGAAGTTTCAAAAAATTTTGAAAATTCAAAAATTACAGCCCGATTGGAGTAGGGGGTGTGGGCACACTGCCCTAGGGAGGTACATAGCATGAAGGAGTGGATGGGGGCACTCTGCCCGAGGGGATGCACGGCTCGAAGAGCCTCGGCGCCCCCAGCACGCTGCCCGGAGCCGAGGTACTCCGGCGAGGGAGGCCGGTGCACCGGCGAGGGGGGCAGCCCAAAGAGGAAGGGGGCGAGGGAAAATGGGGAGGGATGCCTGCGGCCGCCGGAGGGCCAGACAGGGCGGCGCTCGGGAGAGAGTGAGAGAAAGGGGAGGAGGAGAGCGGGGGGGGCGGCGGAGGGAAAAGCCGCGGGGAGGGGATGGGGGGCTCGACCCCCGAGCCCGGGGGAGCCACAGCGGGGGAAGGGGGCTCGGGGGGCCGCAGCGGTGGCTCGACCCCGGGAGGGGGAGCTACGACGAGGAGACCGCTGGGGAGCCGGAGGGGGGGCTCGACCCTGCCGCAGCGGAAAGGGAGGAGGAGGGGCACGACCGCAGGAAGGGGAAGCCGCAGCGGTGGCTCGACCCCGGGAGGGGGAGCCACGGCGAGGCGATTGCTGGGGAGCCGGAGAGGGGGCTCAACCCTGGGGGAGCGGAAAGGGAGTAGGAGGGAGGGCTCGACCGTGGGAAGGGGGAGCCGCAGCGGTGGCTCGACCCCGGGTGGGGGAGCCACGGCGAGGAAGAAATATATATATATATATATATATATATATATATATATATATATATATATATATATATATATATATATATACATATATATATATATATATGCCAGCACGTGCGAGCTCAGTTAAAATGTGTCTCCCCGTACCCGATTTTTAGCTGGTCATCGTGTCTCTTCGGACTCTTCGTGCGGATCCTGTTCGCACTGGCTTTTTCATCATTGCTTGGCACGTACGCCTTGCGTACTCCGTGCGCTCCAGAGCCTCATGGGACGGCCGACATCTTTCGACGCCAGCAACTCAACGCCTCGCTTAGCCCACGATGCCGAAGGCGCCCCCGACGTCTTCACGACGCCTACGACATCCGGTTCCGCCCAGCCACATGTTCTATGCGTACGATGCCCTTACGACGTCTTCTCGACGCCCATTGGGCGTCGTACGACGGGCCGCGTGGTCGGCCGTCGTTTATACCCATGGTTGAATGGTGCCGATCCTCGACCGCCCATGCGTTGCCCTAGCCGATGAGTTTTCATGCACGGGGCGTCCCATTCTGTCCCACGCCAGCTCAGATCATGGCCATTTTTTGTCAGTCCTCCGACGTGTGGATGTCCCGCATCGCACAGGCCAGTCCCATCATCGCCCGAAGAAATATATATATATATATATAGCAACCAGAAGGTTTTATTGCCAAGGGTCAAGAAATGAAGGTTTGTAGATTAGTAAAATCACTTTGTGGCCTAAACCAAGCTCCCAAGCAATGGCACAATAAATTTGTCAAAATTATTTTAGAATTTAATTTTGTGCCAAATGAATATGATAAATGTTTGTATTCTAAAAATACAAATAGAAGATGTATCATCTTATACTTGTATGTTGATGATATTCTTATTCTAGGATCCTCTCTGGAATTGATAAATAATACTAAGAATTATTTATCTAACCAGTTCGACATGAAAGATCTGGGTGAAGCCAACTTGATCCTAGGAATACAAGTGTCCAAATATAAAGAGGGCTATACTCTATCTTTAGCACATTCAATTGAGAAAATGCTAAGAAAGTTTGAGTATTTTGACAAAAAACCTGCCCTTACTCCTTACGACAATAATGTTGTTCTCAAGAAGAATGAAGGATCACCTATAGAACAATATAGATATTCACATATGATAGGGTCCCTCATGTATATAACAAATAGGACTAGACCTGATATTGCATTTGCTATTGGAAGACTAAGTAGATATACTAGTAACCCAAACCAGTCACATTAGACTATATTGGACAGAGTATTTAGATATCTTAAGGGCACTCTATATTATAAACTCCATTATACTAGATACCCTGATATCATAGAAGGTTACTCAGATGTAAATTGGGTAACTGATTCACATGATGTGAAATCCACTACTGGATATATTTTTATCCTAGCAGGAGCTGCAATCTCCTGGGGATCATGTAAACAAACTATCATTACTAGGAGTACAATAGACTCTGAAATGATAGCTTTGGACACTATTTGTACAAAAGTCGAATGGCTTAGAAATCTTATTATGCATATACCTGTTCTGTTAGTCCTGTTCCTGCAATTTATATAAACTGTAATAATCAATATGTTATAGAAATGCTAAGATGAACAGGTTGTAACCACCACTTTTCTAAAATGAGGATAATTTTAAACTTTTGTAAAATTGATTATTTAATAATAGGTTTAAATCATATTATTGATTTATTGGTAAATTTTGATTATTTTAATATTATTAAATTAGTGTTTTGTGATTTTATTCTTTGGCTAGTGTAACCTTAGAGCTGTTTAGCCTAAAGATTAACCATGACCATGGAGGCCTAACCCATGTGATTAGATTAGCTAATTACCACTTTTTAAGCTAAGGGTATTTTGGTCATTTTGTGACTTTTAAATTATTTAGGATTTTGATTAATTGGTGAATTTTATATTATTTTAATAATATTTAAATTGATGTATTAAGATTTTGGTCATTTTTATATTTTAATATTTTAAGAATTTTTATATTTTAATATTAATTTTATGGGATTTGTTTAGTCGGGTTTGAGTTTCGTTTCGTTCCGACTTGTGTTAGTGACCGGAGTAGCTTAGACTCTAGACGGGACCCCAAGATTAGTTAGTCATGGCCCACAAACACCACTAACTAAGTTAGTTAGTTTATACTAATCCCACTTGTTAGATTGGTTAAATTAGAGGCTTAAATTTAACCATTTTGATCCCAAACTTGAACCTAACTTAAAATTAACCAAGAGGACTGGTTGAGGCCTTAATAGGCTTTTCCCTAAGGTCTAATAGGGTTTAATGGTAGCCAATATAGGTAGGTTAGCCTCTCTTCCTTTCATTTCATTCTATCTTGCCTCTTTTTCTTCACAAAGTGTTCTTTCCCAAATTAGAGAGCTTCCCTCTTTGATTTGATCTCCAAATCTCTTTATTTCTCCACCAAAACTTCCATCCAACCTTCTCATACTACCAAAGGAGGGTGCTAGCAAAGATTTGAAGTAAAGTACAAGGAGGAGTGTCCATTTTGGAAGGATCTTCGTATCAGAGGTGTGTCCTTAAGAGTATCATTGGGATCCCACTCCCAATAGGTAAAACCAACCCTCTAAATTGATTTTCTACGCATATTAGTTAGTTTTGAATCCATAGGATCCACCCCATGCATGTACGCCCTTTAGATTAAAGTTTGAGGCCATTTAGAGCTCTCTTGAGGATTTTAGATATGTGTTTCGTGTCCTACTTGATAGATCCCATATTAGGACACCCCATGTGTTTGGTTTATTGTCTAATAGAATTAATTGTATTTTAAATTCAGTTTTAGAATGGTTAGAGAGTGGATTGATCATAGTTAGGATGGTTAGAATGAGTTTCATTTGGATACCTATGTTGATATTCAAGTATCTTGGCCTACATGTGTTTTATTTGTCCAAAACAACCCAAATTCGTCATAATATTCATCCACGTTTTTAGTAGCCATAGCAACTTAGAAATATTATAACTTTTAGCTTAGAACTCTGATTAACCTTTCATTTTTTTAAAAGAACCGTATCGAAGTTAGCTTTCTAAATATATATATTAATAGGTCAAATGTATTATAGAACTTTCTGTAGAATTGTTTGAGTGTCCGCTGTACGAAAGACGAATGCATTTTGGTGTTTTCGCGATTTCGGGAGCTTCCGGACACGAAAATACGATCCGTTTGAAGTTTCGGAAAGCTAATATGAAGGGTACAACATACTTTAATCCTAGAATTTAGTGAAGGCCTAGTTGGTACAGTATTAGTTTTAAGTAGAAGAGTGACTATACGATATAGGTATTTTGTGTAACCTATGAGCCTATGTAGTATAGATATTAAGTGAATGTAGGTATCATGGAGTATATGTATGATATAGTACATATATATATATATATATATATATATATATATATATATTATAGTTAGGTAATATTTGTTAGTATGAGTGTTAGTTAGATAGTAGATGTTTGTATTTTGTTAGATATTTGATGTGTTGTTAGATAGCTTGATGTTAGATATCTAGTTTGTTAGATATTGATATGTTAGTAGGTTATGTTAGTTCTAGATATTGGTATGTTAGAAAGTTAGTCTCTATAGGTTATATGTTAGATATTAGTTAAGATGTTATGTTAGTACATTATATAGTTAGTTAATTAGATAATTGAGGGGTTCTTGGTATCTTATGATATCAAGTTAGTATCTTAAGGTAAATGTAAAATTGCCTTTACCTTCAAGGTAAATTATTAGTTTACCTTATGACCAAGGTTGATATGGTATCCTAGTGTTAGTGAGTTAGTGAGTTAAGGATGTGGTTTAGATTTTTGATATAGAGTTGTAGTTGGATAGTAGATCGGTAATAAGTTAGAAAAGTTAGATGGTATGATATGAAATAAGTTATAATATGAGTTAGATAGTAGGTAATAGATATATGTTAGTATCCTAGATAAGTTAGAGTGTGTGTTAGTATCTAGAATAGGATACCAAGTGGTATCTTGGTTAGAGTGCTAGTTAGAGTTTAGTAGAGTGATATTTTAAGGATACCAATATGGTATCTCAAAGTTACCATTTACCTTAAGGTAATTGAATATTTACTTTATTAGCAAGTGAGATATCAAGATACCATGGTACGGTATCGAGATACTAAGATAGGGTTAGAATACCTTGGTACGGTATTGTGGGTTACGTAGAGTGAGGGTAAAGTAGGTTAACGTGTTGGTTAGAGGCTAAGGTAATGGGTTTACCTTGGTAAGGTAATAGGGTAAGAGTTAAGGTAATACCCTATATTTAAGATGAGATAACATGATTAAGATATGGTTAAAATTAGGATAGCTTGGTTGGTAATGGTTAGGAATAGGGTACATGACTTAGGCTTGACCCCCTTTGACCATGGTTGACTATTTTGACAAAAGTCAACCAAAAGTCAACCTTTAGCCTAGAAATGACTAGAACTTGACCGGAGTTGACCGGAGTTGACCAGTTGACCAAAAATCAATTGTTAGTCAATATTAGTCTAGTTTGACCTAGAGTTGACCAGAGTTGACAAGTTGACCAAAAGTCAACTATAAGTCAACCTTTGACCCAGTTTGACCTAGTTTAATTTGGTTTGACTTTCTTTGACTTAGTTTAACTTAGTTTGACCTAGATTGACTTAGAATCATGTAGTTGTATTGTAGACTTCATTTATTACATATTTGAACACATCATAACCTATATTACTTTATTTAGGATATTGTGACTCAGGTTCAAATGTCAATTTCCATCAGTTGTACAGGGTATCAGGCGAGTACATTCTCTGATAGTTCTTTTATTTATTTGTCGATTTCTGTATTCAGTTCTAGTTAGTTTTTTTGATTCTCTGTTACTAGCACGGATTGATATTACTAGATTCATTTCATGCGACACACTTACCTTACTTTTCTAGCCTCTATTACAAGAATCATGACTTGAATCATACAAGAATCATCTACAAGAATCACTTACAGACATCTTTATGTTCGACTAGACTTGTTCTCGATTTACGTGTCGGATTATAGATTTTACTTGTACTTGTCGGGCGGAAATATACTTGAGTAGACGTGTGAACATTTCTAAAATATAAGAATCTCTACAGTGAAGCATACACGAAGAATAGCCATCCCACACTCGGCCAGGTGTGAGATGTGCCGAATTTACCTATAGCCGTTTACATGTCGATCTGCAGTATTTTAAAACACACTTGGGTATTGTCTAGACTCATACTCGAATCATATAAGAATCATTGACAAGAATTACCATACAAGAATTATTGACAAGAATTACCTTACAAGAATCATTGACAATAATTACCTTACTTGACTCACGGATTAGAATCATTTACTGGACTCATCTCGTACTAGAATCACACTTGTCTTACATTGTACTGTCTGGACTTATATCATCATTACTCTAGTTCAGCTAGTTTTTATATACAGTCTTCATTGCCATGTTCTTCTATTTTTTTCAGCTTTACTTTCCTTGTTCTAATTATTGTCTTATTTTCCATTAACTATCTAAACTTGCCATGTTCATCAATATAACAGTCTATAACTGCTTTATAGTCTTTGTCATTTACTTAGGATTTCTAGATGAGTTGTGCTCGTTTCTGTCCTAACTGGACCTGTTGAAAATATTACAGATGATTGCCCTGAGCACACTTGCCCTACTTGCTTGGGATCCGGAGACGGTATAGCTTCCTTGGGCCTCGACACTCAGGAGTGATCGGGAGATTAGTTTAGTAGACTTGTTTTAGACTTTCATATTGAACTTATATTGTAATAAGTTGAGATCTTGACTTTGTTTTCTGATTGTTTGAGATATTATTATTTTAGTAGTTTATTAGAGTTTTTGTTTTGGAGTTATTATAGCTTTTGTGATTCTGTGTTATCATATCGTACTTAGACTGTGATTGAGTATTATCATATCTTATACTTGTCCTCCGTTCGGAGTTGAGTTTTGACAAGTATATTATATATTTGCGTGAGTTGTTGTTTAGATAGTAACCTTGTACAGCGTTCTACCGCCGATTCTACGGCGTAGGCTGGGCATTGTTATACACTGTACCCTTACACAGGGTACTGGTCGTGACACATTTTTAGTGGTGGCCCATGCAGGTCGAGAGTCGCATTAGTACGATGTCGTGGTAGTGCAACGATTAGTTGTACTGTTGTGCGCCTGCGATAGGAACTAAGGAATAGGCTTTAGCAGAGAGGTTACTCAATCACAGTTAGGACTACTTGAGAAGATTCTTGGGATGACCCTTGAGAATCTCATTATAAACTATCTCGAAATTTGATTCCTACAGTTTCTGTCTACTTCCTTGTTCATCGTTGAATTTGATTCTTGGTATTCATTATTGACTTGATTTTCTACCAAGATAACATTATGGGCTAGGTTGCCTCAGTTATGGAATCTAGAGTCTTTACAGCCATATTAGCTGGTTTGACGATGAGATAGAGTCTAATTTTGGATGTATTTCTCGGGTGTAGAAATTTAAAGTTTTTGCAGCCAAGCTAGCGACAATGCAAAAAATTTTAAATACCATGATTCTAGAGGTGTGTACCTCAGTTGTGGACTTTATGGATTATCGATATTGTACTTACTGGCGTAAAGAGGATTGTGGTAACATGGTTCTGGATAGACGGGTATGATTTTTAGATTTCAGAATAGATACCATGTAGATGGTGCCCTAGTATGATGGAATAGAATATCAGTGTGGATGTTACTTGAGTATCATGGATTAGATAGAGGGAGCTAGGCCACCTGTAGCGCAGTACCGTGCCCCGCAACATCAGAGGGATATACCCCAGAGGGGCAGAGCTTTAGCGCTGACAGTCAAGTAGACCGACGCTATGGGTGACGGGTTAGCAGGCCTGTCTTTCATGTCCTTCTTTTCATTTTGTTGTGTGATTCCATTAGTACATGTCAGGATATGTCTTGTGATATGCTAGATAATGTAGTTACCCTGTTTGAGACTATGATATCACGACCAGTAGGACCAAATTGCCTGTTTTTAGATATAGAATTTATTGACCTTAATTATTGGGGGTTTAACCTAGAAGGAGTATGACCATCTTAATTTCGAGAACAAAATTTTTCTAAGGAGGGTAGATTTGTAACCACCACTTTTCTAAAATGAGGGTAATTTTAAACTTTTGTAAAATTGGTTATTTAATAATAGATTTAAATCATGTTATTGATTTATTGGTAAATTTTGATTATTTTAATATCATTAAATTAGTGTTTTGTGATTTTGTTCTTTGGCTAGTGTAACCTTAGAGCTGTTTAGCCTAGAGACTAACCATGACCATGGAGGCCTAACCCATGTGATTAGATTAGCTAATTACCACTTTTAGGCTAAGGGTATTTGATCATTTTGTGACTTTTAAATTATTTAGGATTTTGATTAATTGGCAAATTTTATATTATTTTATAATATTTAAATTGATGTATTATGATTTTGGTCATTTTTTATGTTTTAATATTTTGAGAATTTTTGTATTTTTATATTAATTTTACGGGATTTGTTTAGTCGGGTTTGAGTTTCGTTTCGTTCCGACTTGTGTTAGTGACCCGGGTAGCTTAGACTCTAGACGGGACCCCAAGATCAGTTAGTCATGGCCCACAAACCCACTAATTAAGTTAGTAAGTTTAGACTAATCCCACTTGTTAGATTGGTTAAGTTAGAGGCTTAAATTTAACCATTTTGATCCCAAACTTGAACCTAACTTAAAATTAACCAAGAGGACTAGTTGAGGCCTTAATAGGCTTTCCCCCAAGGCCCAATAGGGTTTAATGGCAGCCACTATAGTTAGGTTAGCCTCCCTTCCTTTCATTTTATTCCATCTTGTCTCTTTTTTATCACAAAGTGTTCTTTTCCAAATTAGAGAGCTTCCCTCTTTGATTTGATCTCCAAATCTCTTCATTTCCCCACCAAAATTTCCATCCAACATTCTCATACTACCAAGGGAGGGTGCTAGCAAAGATTTGGAGCAAAGTGCAAGGAGAAGTGTCCATTTTGGAAGGATCTTCGTATCGGAGCCGTGTCCTTGAGAGTATCATTGGGATCCCACTCCCAATAGGTAAAACCAACCCTGTAAATTAATTTTCTATACATATTAGTTAGTTTTGAATCCATAGGATCCACCCCCATGCATGTACGCCCTTTAGATTCAAGTTTGAGGCCATTTAGAGTTCTCTTGAGGATTTTAGATATGTGTTTTGTGTCCTACTTGATAGATCCCATATTAGGACACCCCATGTGTTTGGTTTATTGCCTAATAGGATTAATTGTATTTTAAATTCAGTTAAGAATGGTTAGAGAGTGGATTGATCTTAGTTAGGATGGTTAGAATGAGTTTTATTTGGATACCTATGTTGGTATCCAAGTATCTTGGCCTACATGTGTTTCATTTGTCCAAAACAACCCAAATTCGTCATAATATTCATCCACATTTTTAGTAGCCATAGCAACTTAGAAATATCATAACTTTTAGCTTAGAATTCTGATTAACCTTTTATTTTTTAAAAGAACCATATCGAAGTTAGCTTTCCAAATATATATATATATTAATAGGTCAAATGCATTCTAGATCTTTCTGTAGAATTGTTTGAGTGTCAACTATACGAAAGAATAACGCATTTTGGTGTTTTCGCGATTTCGGGAGCTTCCGGACACGAAAATACGATCCGTTTAAAGTTTCGGAAAGCTAATATGAAGGGCTACAACATACTTTAATCCTAGAATTTAGTGAAGGCCCAATTGGTACAGTATTAGTTTTAAGTAGAAGAGTGAATATACGACATAGGCATTTTGTGCAACCTATGAGCTTATGTAGTATAGATATTAAGTGAATGTACGTATCATGGAGTATATGTATGATATAGTATATATATATATATTATTGTTAGGTAATATTTGTTAGTATGAGTGTTAGTTAGATAGTAGAGGTTAGTATTTTGTTAGATATTTGATATGTTGTTAGATAGTTTGATGTTAGATATCTAGTATGTTAGATATTGATATATTAGTAGGTTATATTAGTTATAGATATTGGTATGTTAGCAAGTTAGTCTCTATAGGTTATATGTTAGATATTAGTTAAGATGTTATGTTAGTATATTAGATAGTTAATTAGATAATTGAGGGGTATCTTGGTATCTCATGATATCAAGTTAGTATATTAAGGTAAATGTGAAATTGCCTTTACCTTCAAGGTAAATTATTAGTTTACCTTATGACCAAGGTTGATATGGTATCCTAGTGTTAGTGAGTTAGTGAGTTAAGGATATGGTTTAGATTGTTGATATAGAGTTGTAGTTGGATAGTAGATAGGTAATAAGTTAGAAAAGTTAGATGGTATGATATGAGATAAGTTATAATATGAGTTAGATAGTAGGTAATAGATATATGTTAGTATCCTAGATAAGTTAGAGTGTGTGTTAGTGTCTAGAATAAGATACCAAGTGGTATGTTGGTTAGAGTGTGTCACGACCCGCACCCACTGTGAGGGTACGAGAACGTAACAACGCCCAGCCTACGCCGCAGTATCGGCGGTAGAACGCTGTCCTAGGTCAATCATCTAACAATATAAAGGTACATGTACAGTATATACACTCCGAATGGAGGTGACATAACAACATACAGTCTCAATCACATCTAAGACAGAATGATAAGAATGAAAGATAGATAGATAAATGCTGGAATAAAAGATCCACAGGATACAATCAGAGAGAGAGTCTAAGTGTCTACTGCCATACAACTAAACATCCAACTCAAAACAAGTCTCTAATACTGAAATGAAAGAATATACAATCAGATCTCAAAAGACAGTAAATGTAAACCTAGACTAGGGAGCCACAATCTCTAAGCTAGTGGATCAGGCTGGGAATCTGGGTCACACAAGTCATCTACAGCTGTCCCATAGTAAGTGTCTATGCCGGCCTCCTCCTCATCCTCTGTAAAATTTTCAACAGGTCCAGTCAGGACGGGAGCGAGCACAAAACATCTCACGCAGTTCATATCGAGTTAGGAAATATAAAGCATGCAATAGAGTAAAGTACATGAAATGCTGAAAGAGAAGATATATGAAAACAGTAGAGATTTGATAACAGGAAATATCTAAATATGATAGGTAAGAACTGTAAGGAACATGTGATTTTAGAGTACAATCTGGTTATGTAAACGGGCTAGGAAAATGCAATGGTAACTCTATTGTACGTGGGTGTACAATAGACATATACAATAGTTATACAATGTTGTACAATAGGATTTGAGTACATAACCAATTCTACTCCCCCTCCCCAATCAATACACAAGGATCTTCTCCAGTTACGTTATCTTATACAATAGTGTACAATGTTATACAATGGATGTACAATGTTATACAATAGTGTACAATGGTCTATCCCTGGGCTCATGTGATAATGAGAGTACAATATGCACAATGAGTATACAAGGATATGGGTATTCAATAAATACAATATGTAAGTGAAACACACGTCACAATATGTATCTAGTGAATACAAAGGGATAACATCCCAAAAGGAGATCCATATAGTACCAATCCGTGATAACAATCGTGTCAGCATCAAGTACAGTAATCTAGAGCAAGAATGTAAATCCATACAAGTATGAAACGGTCAGAGAATGTACTCGCCTGATATCCTGAGTGTCTGAAGAGAATATACTGTCCGAGGAGTGGTGTCTGTCTCCTATAGAACAACACAAGTCACAACAAGTCTGAAATGATAAAATGAAGCTCTACTATGCATTCTACATGAATCTTGGTCAATCTAGGCCAAAGTCAACTCTTGGTCAACTCTGGTCGACCCTAGAAGTCAAACTAGGTCAGCTATGGTCAACTAGGTCCAACAAGTCTAAACTAGTCTATACTAGGCTAAACTAGCTAACACATACCATTATAAGGCTATATTACCATACAATGCTATAGAACCTACCCTATCAATCAAACACAAACACTAATGACACACCAAGTACATATACTTATATATATACTCACATATCACTTACCCTCCTAAATACATATATAACTCACACACACAACCTTACAAGTACACCCTCACACAATTGTAACTCATATACTACAAGCTCACATATATATATCACTCATATACCCATATGAAATCTCATATGTAACCATATATCTAAACACATAGGTTCTCCTATATAGTTCACACATATCCAAGTCTCACACCTACACTCCTAATCACCCATAGGGACAATCATATAGGCATGTTTAGGGGGCTGCAATGGCTTGGTTTAGGACAGGTTGTGAGATGTTATGGGGACTTTTATGTGGCAATGGACTGCTGTCAATGGTGTGTAGGACAGGTTTTGTGAGACCAATTGTTGGCAGGTTGCAGGCCAATGTATAGGGACTGATTTGTGCAGGTTTTTGTGGAGCTGAAATGGACTGACTTGTAGAGGGGTTTGATGACAGGTTTAGAGTTGGTTCTAAGGGCTGTGTTCAGGTGGTATATAGGGGGAAAGGTTAAGGACTGAAAAGTGGGGTTTCAAGGCTGTTCTGAGGCTGAAACATTTGGGATGTCATAGGCTGTTCTCAGGTTTTAGGGACTGGGTGTATGGACAGGTTTGTTACTGCTACTGCTGTTACCAACAGCAGTTCCTCCTCTTGATATCATCCCCATCACTCCCACATCTCTCCACAACACAAACACACACACACCTATGATATATATCCATACATATATGTATAAACCCATGTCATATATATATACATATGTATATATATAGATTAACATATATATAGATCAACATATACCTATCAACCTATACAGATCAACATATATATAGATCATCATATAAATAGATCAACATATAAATATGACATATTCATCAAACAAAATAGAAAACTGAACTCTATTCCCAGATTTGAAATTCCAGAGAACTTAGCTAGAATGAATTCTAGTTTGAAGACACTAAACAGTAAAATCAGTCCAAAAACATCCTCCCATTCTCAGGTTTAAATACAGAAAAAAAAGAGAAAACAACCCATAGGTTCTATTGAACCCCAAAACAGCCCACAGTTCAATCAATTTGGGAAAAACTGAAAACAACCTTCTAATCAAGTTAATACCATGTAGGTGAATCCTATTTATCAATCAACATCACAAAACAGGAAAACGAAATCACTTTCAGTTTTGAACTGAAATAGAAAGCTCAGTACATGAGGAAATGACTGTTTTCAAAACACATTCAAAATCTCATTTGAAACCCAAATCAAAACCAAATCAACCAAGATTCGAAACATAGTTAGAATGTATATAGGTAAACTATATTAGGATGTAAACATGTGTGATTAACTGAATAAATTTGATCAAAACATCAACCCAAATCAATTTCCTCAAACTGGAAAACTGGGAAAAATTATCATGTTTCAGAAAAAAAATAAAGTAACTGTGAATTTGATTTCAAAATCAAACAAAATGAAATCTAAAGGTTGGTAACATAACTACAAGTCGTGTACGTGTCCCAGGGCCCAACACATGTCCATAAATACGACACAACGTGTCCAAAACAAGAAAACTCAAAATCACACACAACAGTGCACTGTCCAGTGCACTGTCTCGTGCACACGTGTATTCGTGTCGTGCACACGACACAGGACACTTCGTGTCTCGTGGTCACCAACCTAGGTTCACCTAGGATAGGTCCTCGTGTCTAGGGGTCTGCACTGAGTCCAAGTGTCCACGTGTCCTAGATACAACTGCGTATCAGTGACACTCGAATAGACTGAACCAGTCAGTCTCGAATCAGTACAGAGCCTCGTGCTCACTCGACACGACACGGGGACGCGTGAGACTTGACACACGTGGTGTCAGTCACTGCCCCCAAGTGTGTGTCGAGTTTCACGTGTCCTTGTGCTGTGTCCGCAGAGCACTAGCCCCCGAGTGGCAGGACACGCGCACAGCCCTGCGCGCGCGCTCGCACCCGCGTGTGCACGTGTCGAATCCGATACGATGCGACACAGAGACACCCTCAGTGATGAATAATCGTGTAAGCAACAACAAAATAGGATTTTTCATTCAAAAACATTTCAAAAATAAAGCCAACAAATCCACTGTGACATTTCATCAAACACTTAAAACTGTGCACTGATACGTGTCCAGTTTGGACACGAAAGGACACGAAAACTTAGGGTTTCCTATTCCTACAGTTAGGTTAGGCCTAGGGTTCCCTAAAAATGCAATTAAACAGGAATTTCATGGTGAGATTAGGAAGTTACCTCTATGTATCAAAAACTCCAAAAAGCTTTAAAGAGAGGGGTTCCTCTTGAGAGTCAAACTCCTCCAAATTGATTTGAATCTGAGAATAAGTTATCAAAACAGCAAGAATACTCAGATTAAAATCCATTGCAATTTGTTTGGGGGAAAAAGGAGCAAAAATGGATTTTCTATGGATTTTTGAAGTAGGGACATTACCTCTTCCTAAAGCTTGTTCTTCCTTAGAGGCTAGCCCTAATTCCAAGAGAATATTTATAAGGGGGGAATCCCAATGAGGGTTTAAGTGGCTGGACAAAATGGTTAGGGTTAGGGTTGGGCACTTGGTTAATGGGCTTTGGGCTTAGCCATTAAACAAATGACTTAAAAATCAAATGTCATGACTTGTGGTCAAATCATTCCATTCAAAACTCAATATTCCCCAATATTTGCACTAACTAGAATATGGTTGACCTAACTTAACCTAGGTTCTCATATCTAGTCAAGGCCAACCTAACTAGGGTTAGGTCACAAAGTCAAAGTTAGTCAAAGTCAACCTAGTCAACCTTCAATCAAACAATTCCAAAATAATTTCTAAAAATTCCTAAAAATTCCAATAAATTCTAAAATGACCAAAATATCCTCTAGGCTAAAATGTACTAATCAATTATCCTAATCACAATGACTAGGCTCTAAGTCAACAGTCTAAGGCTACACTAGTCAATGCACCAAAATCACAAGTCAAGATTTAAATGGTTTAAAAATGATTAAAAATTACCAAAAATCACATTATTAAATAAATATCATAATTAAATTAATTAAAATACAAAATTTCAAAATTACCCTCATTTTAGAAAACTGGGTGTTACAGAGTGCTAGTTAGAGTTTAGTAGAGTGATATTTTAAGGATACCAATATGGTATCTCAAAGTTACCATTTACCTTAAGGTAATTGAATATTTACTTTATTAGCAAGTGAGATATCAAGATACTATGGTACGGTATCGAGATACTAAGATAGGGTTAGAATACCTTGGTACGGTATTGGGGGTTACGTAGAGTGAGGGTAAAGTAGGTTAAGGTGTTGGTTAGAGGCTAAGGTAATGGGTTTACCTTGGTAAGGTAATGGGGTAAGAGTTAAGGTAATACCCTATATTTAAGATTAGATTACATGATTAAGATATAATTAGAATTAGGATAGCTTGGTTGGTAATGGTTGGGAATAGGGTATATGACTTAGGCTTGACCCCGTTTGACCATGGTTGACTATTTTGACAAGTCAACCAAAAGTCAACCTTTAGCCTAGAAATGACTAGAACTTGATCGGAGTTGACCGAAGTTGACCAGTTGACCAAAAGTCAACTGTTAGTCAACATTAGTCTAGTTTGACCTAGAGTTGACCAGAGTTGACCAGTTGACCAAAAGTCAATTGTAAGTCAACCTTTGACCCAGTTTGACCTAGTTTGATTTGGTTTGACTTTCTTTGACTTTGTTTGACCTAGATTGACTTAGAATCTTGTAGTTGCATTATAGAATTCATTTATTACATATTTGAAGACATCATAACCAATATTACTTTATTTAGGATATTGTGACTCAGGTTCAAATGTCTATTTCCATCAGTTGCACAGGGTATCAGGCGAGTACATTCTCTGATAGTTCTTTCATGTACTTGTCAATTTTTGTATTCAGTTTTAGTTAGTTTATTTGATTCTCTGTTACTAGCACGGATTGATATTACTAGATATATTTCATGCGACACACTTACCTTTCTTGTCTAGCCTCTAGTACAAGAATCATGACTTGAATCATACAAGAATCATCTACAAGAATTACTTACAAACATATTTATGTTCGGCTAGACTTGTTCTCGATTTACGTGTCGGATTATAGATTTTATATGTGCTTGTCGGGCGAAAAAAATACTTGAGTAGACGTGTAAACATTTCCAAATTACAAGAATCTCCACAGTGAAGCATACAAGAAGAATAGCCATCCCACATTCGGCCAAGTGTAAGATGTGCCAGATTTACCTATAGCCGTTTATATGTCGATCTTCGTATTTTAAAAACACACTTGGGTATTGTCTAGACTCATACTCGAATTATACAAGAATCATTGACAAGAATTACCATACAAGAATCATTGACAAGAATTACCTTACAAGAATCATTGACAAGAATTACCTTACTCGACTCATGGATTAGAATCACTTACTGGACTCATCTCGTACTAGAATCACACTTGTCTTACATTGTACTGTCTGGACTTATATATCATTACTCTAGTTCAGCTAGTTTTTATATACAGTCTTCATTGCCATGTTCTTCTGTTTTTCTCAGCTTTACTTTCCTTGTTCTAATTGTTGTTCTATTTTTCATTAACTGTCTAAACTTGCCATGTTCATCAATATAACTGTCTATAACTGCTTTATAGTCTTTGTCATTTACTTAGGATTTCTAGATGAGTTGTGCTCATTCCTGTCCTAACTGGACCTGTTGAAAATATTACAGATGGCAGCCCTGAGCACACTTTTCCTACTTGCTTGGGATTCGGAGACGGTATAGCTACCTTGGACCTCGACACTCAGGAGTGGTCAGGAGATTAGTTTAGTAGACTTGTTTTAGACTTTCATATTGAACTTATATTGTAATAAGTTGAGATCTTGACTTTGTTTTGAGATAGTTTGAGATATTATTATTTTAGTAGTTTATTAGAGTTGTTTTTGTTTTGGAGTTAGTATAGCTTTTGTGATTCTGTGTTATCATATCGTACTTAGACTATGATTGAGTATTATCATATCTTATACTTGTCCTCCGTTCGGAGTTGAGTTTTGACAAGTACATTATATATTTGCGTGAGTTATTGTTTAGATAGTAACCTTGTACAGCGTTCTACTGCCGATTCTGCGGCGTAGGCTGGGCGCTGTTACACACTGTGCCCTTACACAGGGTACGGGTCGTGACATGTTTTTAGTGGTGGTCCATACAGGTCGAGAGTCGTATTAGTGCGATGTCGTGGTAGTACAACGATTAGTTGTACTGCTGTGCGCCTGCGATAGGAACTAAGGAATAGGATTTAGCAGATAGGTTACTCAATCACAGTTAGGACTACTTGAGAAGATTCTTGGGATGACCCTTGAGAATCTCATTATAAACTATCTTGAAATTCGATTCCGACAATTTCTGTTTACTTCCTTGTTCATCGTTGAATTTGATTCTTGGTATTCATTTTTGACTTGATTTTCTACCAAGATAATATTATGGGCTAGGTTGCCTCAGTTATGGAATCTAGAGTCTTCTACAACCATATTAGCTGGTTTGGCAATGAGATAGAGTCTAATTTTGGATATATTTCTCGGGTATGGAAATTTAAAGTTTTCGCAGCCAAGCTAGCGGCAATGCGAAAATTTTAAATACCATTATTCTAGAGGTATATACCTTAGTTGCGGACTCTATGGATTATCGATGTTGTACTTGCTGGCATAACAAGGATTCTGGTAACATGGTTCTGGATAGACGGGTATGATTATCAAATTTCAGAATAGATACCATATAGATGGTGCCCTAGTATGATGGAATGGAATATCAGTGTGGATCTTACTTGAGTATCATGGATTAGATAGAGGGAGCTAGGCCACCTGTAGTGCAGCACCGTTCCCCGCACCATCAGAGGGATATACCCCAGAGGGGCAGAGCTTTTGCGCTGACAGTCAAGTAGACCGACGATATAGGTGACGGTTAGCAGGTCTGTCTTTCATGTCCTTCTTTTCATCTTGTTGTGTGATTCCATTAGTACCTGTCAGGATATTTCTTGTGATATGCTAGATAGTGTAGTTACCCTGTTCGAGACTATGATATCACGACCAGTAGGACCAAATTGCATGTTTTTAGATATAAAATTTGTTGACCTTAATTGTTGGGGTTTTAACCTAGAAGGAGTACGACCATCTTAATTTCGAGGACGAAATTTTTTTAAGGAGGTTAGATTTGTAACCACCATTTTTCTAAAATGAGGGTAATTTTAAACTTTTGTAAAATTGATTATTTAATAATATATTTAAATCATGTTATTGATTTATTGGTAAATTTTAATTATTTTAATATCATTAAATTAGTGTATTGTGATTTTGTTCTTTGGCTAGTGTAACCTTAGAGCTGTTTATCCTAGAGATGAACCATGACCATGGAGGCCTAACCCATGTCATTAGATTAGCTAATTACCACTTTTTAGGCTAAGGGTATTTTGGTCATTTTGTGACTTTTAAATTATTTAGGATTTTGATTAATTGGTAAATTTTATATTATTTTAATAATATTTAAATTGATGTATTATGATTTTGGTCTTTTTTTATGTTTTAATATTTTGGAAATTTTTATATTTTAATATAAATTTTATGGGATTTATTTATTCGGGTTTGAGTTTTGTTTCGTTCCGACTTGTGTTAGTGACCCGGGTAGCTTAGACTCTAGACGGAACCCCAAGATTAGTTAGTCATGGCCCACAAACCCCACTAATTAAGTTAGTAAGTTTAGACTAATCTCACTTGTTAGATTGGTTAAGTTAGAGGTTTAAATTTAACAATTTCGATCTCAAACTTGAACCTAACTTAAAATTAACCAAGAGGACTAGTTGAGGCCTTAATAGGCTTTCCCCCAAGGCCCAATAGGGTTTAATGGCAGCCACTATAGGTAGGTTAGCCTCTCTTCCTTTCATTTCATTCCATCTTGCCTCTTTTTCTTCACAAAGTGTTCTTTTCCAAATTAAAGAGCTTCCCTCTTTGATTTGATCTCCAAATCTCTTCATTCCTCCACCAAAACTTCCATCTAACCTTCTCATACTACCAAGGGAGGGGGATAGCAAAGATTTGGAGCAAAGTGCAAGGAGGAGTATCCATTTTGGAAGGATCTTCGTATCAGAGTCGTATCCTTGAGAGTATCATTGGGATCCCACTCCGAATAGGTAAAACCAACCCTCTAAATTGATTTTTTATGCATATTAGTTAGTTTTGAATCCATAGGATCCACCCACATGCATGTACGCCCTTTAGATTCAAGTTTAAGGCCATTTGGAGCTCTCTTGAGGATTTTAGATATGTGTTTTGTGTCTTACTTGATAGATCCCAAATTAGGACACCCCATTGTTTGCCATAAAAAAAATCAAAGACAGATATTACAGGAACTCTGAAATTGATTGCAAACTCACTTGTACAAAAAGAAAGCCTAGAGAGAAATCCTAGGAAATAATCTAAGTACAATTGTTTAGTTTTGATTCTGGGGGGGTGACGGTGGAGGCTCGGGAAAGTGCTATCAACTCTGCCTTACTTCGTGGACTATCTGAAGCAGTCTTTAACTCTCGAAGAAATTGTCTTTCTGAAGGTTGCTAGCCTTTTGCAGGGGTGTGGCACCCTGCTATTTATAGTGGTATGTATGTGGAGCCGCATAGATGGGCTATGGCCACGTGGATGATTAGCATGTGAAGACCCGTTCTTTGGTCGCCATCTGTCGATTTGTTGGAATTTTGCTGCAGCAAATCTGGGCAATTAGGACTTGGTCAGCCTACCATGTGTCCTGTCGTCGGAATCATTTTGAGCCGCATGAGTCTTCCAATTTTTGATCATGTTGGGGCCGCATGAGACTCATGCGACTTAAGTCGCAAGCTTCCTTAGCCTGCATATTTAGCTTAAGGATTTAAGCCGCATATATTCTGTATTCTGGCCGCATGAAGCTCATGCGACTTGGGTCACAGTCACCTTTGGCAACATGAAGTTTGGGGCAGCATATGTTTGAGCCGCATAAGGACCATGCGTCTTAGGTGATACTCCTTCTGGCCGCATGAAAACGTACGAACCCTGCTTTTGGTGACGTCTCATGTCTTATCTTTTTGTCAAAGTGTCAGAGCTGTCACTTTTTGTAATGCCCCAGTCCCAAAATACTTGGGACCAGATACGTATCATGCCAGCTGTATACATACAAGTAAGTGAAAGGGCTCGTATGTATACATAAGCTGTAAAATGTAGAAAGCCATGCTCAAACTAAATCTCATCCATAAATAAGAAGTTTTAATGATATAATCAAATATTCATTTGTACAAACGTTGGGCGGAGACAAATCCACTACCAACTAATTTAAATAGGAAAAAAATACAAAGAAAGTGATTTGGTCGAGCGAAGCAAATGACGAATCCAAGAGCAATCATCACGGGGAAATGAAGATATGGCCTTAGCTAGAGCACCTGCAAGAAATTACGAAACACACACCTAGAGAGATCACCAGGTCCTCAGAGGGACGTAACAAGACACATAATATCATGCCAATAAACTTAATAATAAAAGCTCAACAGAAAAGTATGCATGAGTAAAGGTTCCTAACCATTCTATGTGGAATGCACTTTAGAGGACAACGTTCTACGCAGGGGCTGTAATGGATTCACGCAAGCAAGTAATAAAGAGTGGCCAACAAGTAGCGCTCATCCGAGACACTATCGACCGGGTAACACGTAGCGCTCATCTGAGACACTATCTCCCAAATGTGTGTAAAAATAAATGTAGCCCCTACGCTAGTAGCTGTCCCCTCCCCCCAATGATACTATACATGTGTCGTAACCATGACACACAAACACGTGTCGTTTCTACCACACTGTTTAATCCTTAATAACTGCCAAGTCTTCTACACAAATCTATTAGCAGTTATATCATAACGCGCGGCCTGTACGTAACGATGTACGGTCAGTACGCAAATTCGAAGCTATATGCGACTCACAACTCACACACAAGCCGTGGCACATCGTGACAATTTATGAGATGCTCTAAACATATGGTAGTCCCTTAACTCTAAGCCAATTGCATAAAATATAGTAATTTGCATCTACATATAATTTAGAAAGAAACAACTTAAAAATAAACAAAACATGCATGATATTGAGCAGGAAATTTAAACAGTAAAGGCAAGGTGTCTTGCTTGGTGTGACGCCTGGTGTGGTGCGGTGATCTGGCATGTTCCGTTTTGTCCAATAGCCATGTTTGATGTGAAGAAGTCCGAAGAAAATAAGTATGTGATTAGTCATGGTCAGAAGTCATATATTCTAAGAGGAAGATTTAATTTATGTAAAAAATAATTCTCAATTTAATATTTATATATATATATGTATATATACTCATTTAGAAAAACAGTCATAATTATCTAGGAAAAATATTATTTTTTGTATTTGTTTAAAATCAATATTTTATTAAGAAAAATATTTTACCAAATACCTAAAACTTCAAGAAAATCATTTGAGGCTTAAAACTCTAAAAATTCTTCAAACTGTAAATTTAGAAAATATTTATAACTTATTTATAATAATAGAAACTATATTTTTATGGATCAAATTATTCCGAAAAATTATTTTAGATAAATACTTGAGAATTCTAATAAAAATCTGTTTAGGTCAAAACTATAATTTAATTTGGAAATAATAGTAAAATATTTACAAAAATTTTAAGAATGACAATAATTAGAATACTATTATTAATATCCATAAGAGTAATAATAAAAGTACTTTTTAATAACTATCACAAAGAAATATTTAAATTGTACTAATATACATAGCTGAACACCTACATATACATACATAATACATATATATACACCTAACTTAGTAATAATAATAATATTAATAAAGAAATATATTAATAAATTAACACAGCAGTTAACTGATGTCTTCCCCTTCTCTTCGAGAATCAGCTACACACACAATAGGAATAAAAGAGACAAAAAAACACAAAAGAAGAATGAGCATGTGAGGGAAGAGGGAAGGAAGATTGAGAGGAGAGAGGGAAGAGGGGGAAGCGGCGGAAGGAGACTCACCAGAGGGGGAGTGGCGCTGGTGGCGCACGATGGCTTCGGGCAGCGCACAGCCCACGGCGGCGGCAGGTGGTGCTGGACACGACTCCGGAGCGCGCGGAAGGATGTAGACGTCGCGGGGGAGTCGGCCAAGGTGGAGGAGGCAGATCCGCTCGAGATGACTCGGGAAGGGTCTCCCCTGGTGTCGTGCACACAGCGGGGAGGAGGCCGGTCGATCGACCACGAGATGCCGGAGCGCGCATGGCGCAGGGGGCGGAGAAAACTCCACGGGGAAGGCGGACGCGATGCGAGCGCGGATCTCGCCAGCGAACTGGCTCCGGAGGCCCTTGTGCGCCGATGGCGATGGGAGGATCACTGGGTTCCCGGGGAGTGCAGGGCGGAGGATCGATGGAGGTAAGATTAGGATTAGGGCTTTTCTTTCTATTGTTGGTGATTGGCGGGTTTGGTCAGGCTGGTAGCGACGGATGGCCAACGACGGTATGGCTAGGATGGTGGCTGGGTTGTGTTGGCAGTTGGAAGATAGCCGGGGTCGGGGAATTTAGTGATTGCGGGGTGGTTTTGGCTAGAACGACAGGTGGTTATGGTGTCGGGGAGGCTGGGCGTTCGTCGGGGTCGGATGGTCAGGTTTAATGGGGGCGGTGGTGATAATAGTGGTGGTGGCAGGAAGGGTAGTGGCTAGGTGGTCGAGGCCGGAGGGTGACTGTGGCGTTGGCGATGGTTGCGGCAATGATGGTGACGTGGGATTCTGTGATTATTATTATCGTGTCCGGGGTGTGGACGCGACGTGAATGATTGTACGAGATTGGAATAAGATTTGTGGTGGTCACAAACACGAAGCACGATATTATTGTGGATGGGAAAAATTTTGGTTGTGTAGTTTGATGGAAAAGGAGCATCTCCTTATATAGGGGAAGGGGGCTCCAATTGGATATGGCTTGGGACGGATTAAATCTCCAAGTAGATATCCCAAATTTTAATTCGAAACTATCTCAATCCCATCTAAAGCCGATATAGATAAACATATTTATTTAAAGGTTATTTAAAATAAATTAAAATCACCATTCAAAAATATATATATGTATATAAAAATATTTTTTTCCAACTAATAAACATTAGTATTAAATTAATTTCAAAAAATAGAATTTTATATTTAAATTTAAATTTTTGTACCTCGTATGAAATGAATATTTGCATAAAATCTCGTTTTCAAAATTTACTATTTATATAACATTTCATGATGTAAAATAAAGATTTAAAAATTCCAATATGACGCATTTTTACAATTTTACGTCATTAAAAATATTTATTATTTATCATTTGAAAACCATGCTTCTAAATAAAAATGTTTTTACAAAAATATGTACCTCGCACATATTCGCACTCGACGAGCCATACGAAAATACAAGCACATAAGCGACGTTCGATACGACAAATTCGTACGCGACATACAATACGACTATGCGACTTACAAATACAAAGTAGATAATTTATACCAAATTATTTATATATGAAAAAAATAGTAGAAATTTAGGGGGTTTACATCCTACCCAACTTAAAAGAATTTCGTCCTCGAAATTTAGGAATAGGTATGGTAGGTAGGGTTGTGGAGGTAGAAGGAGTTTGCCATAAGAACCCGTGATTTAAATCATTAGACGATATTCGATGTAAATTCGATGGTTAGATGATGGCCAATGCATGACAGCCTATCGATGTTTAAGACCATTCAACGCTACCCTTTTCTATAGACATGCAATCATATAAGTCGGCAATAACTTCTTCAATCCTAGTGTTGAATTATAACTCGATAAAAATTTCTATTCAAGTTAAATCTCAACATAACCAAATATTCGCTTTCTTATCTATCTATCATTTTTCTCATCAGATTTAGATTTCCTTGAAGCAGCTCCCTCTTTTTCCTTTATTCGATTTGATAACTATCCCTTAAAGAACCTCAAATACTACTTAAAATTCTTGACGCATACTCCTGTATATATCAACCTTCAAATTGTTGTTTATTCAACCCACAAACAATTGATTCCTTAAAATATGTTCTCATATGCGATCTCACATAACGAGTAATTTAATAAGTCATGACATTTTAACTTAATAAATTGCAATCTTCACCGGTCAACATATCTATATATTTTATCGAGCTCTAACCTTCTTGAAATTTTAAGTCCATGAATCAATTTAATCGAAGATGTGAAATCATATCTATAATTGTAAAAAATTTGATAAGTCCAAACTATTACACTTCTTCCTACACTTTTCACCTTGAACTAGTTTCCCCTTGCTTAATTACCTTCATAGAAATTTTCTTCACTCCATTTAGTCGAGAGTAAAATTTATCCCACTTTGTTATGACCTTTAAATCACCATCATTACATAGTTAAATTCTGAAATCATCAAAAGTTTAAGAGTTTACACCCTTCTTGAAATCTACTAACTTCAAACACTCTATCTATTATCTCAAAAACTTCTTCACAATAGGTTACCTCGAAGAAACTAATTGTCGATCAAGAACTCCACTCTCATTTGATCAACAATAATCCGCCTAATAAGGTTTACCGCAAGATTTCACTTACGCATATTCAATCATCTTATTCAATTTTACCACTACTCTCTCTTCTAGGATTTTCTACTCTAACCTTTTTCCAACCAAAGGATGTCATGACCAATTTCATCTTCGAACAAGAAATTCATAAAATGAACACAATTGCATAAACCACGGAGGAATCAAGGTGAAATATGAGTGAAGCAATTTAATCGAAAAGGAGGAAAGTAAAAAGTTGCTAATATTGCATGGAGAGTAGAAGGGTGTTATGCGTAAGTACATTAAGATGCATGTAAATAAAATGACAAGGTTAAGCAATCAAGTTAACACACAAAGTTTGATGCATAATAAGGAATTAAGTAGGTCACAATCATATATGGGGTCGAAAGAATTGAGTCAAGATTTGGTCTCTAAATGAAGACAGAAAGGATAATGGTATTATGGTAGGGTTTATAGCTAACCATTTTGACTTGAAAGTCGCATCATAAAAATAGAGTATAAGGGGGCGTGTTTTAGTGGCACGCGGTATACCTACATGAAGGTGGGCTCGTCTAGGTCTTGCATATGGAATTTGTTGGATGGAAAAGTCTAGTGTTGTGCTCCAACTATCCAAGTCACGGTAAAGAACACAAAAGACTTTAAAATAGAAAGTGGGAGTTCATGAGATAATGATTAACGCACAAAATAAATGACCAAGTTAAAGCACGAAATAAAGATAATTCAGATTCTAGTAGATCAAGGTAAAATAAGTTAGGAATACAGTTTCTAGAGATGATAGCCACTTAATGGGGTATGATCAAGGAACAATCCAATGATTTCTCAAGTTTCAAATGGTTAGAAGGTCACGATAAAATCTAGATTTGAGGAAATGTTGAGTGAGTCAAGATTGAAATATAATCACATTATTTGGTAGATGAACAACTACACTTGAGTATATGCAGCTATCATGGTCATGAGTGATATAGCAATTAGTGTGGACTACTTTATCTATCTTGGTTGCCTATCCATATTTGAATATATAAATTTGACTTCTTCAAAACTTTGAAATATAATTCTCGAAATAATCTAATAAAATAACTTTCTAACCTGCCAATCATACTCATAACTTTAAATTGAAATTTCTTTTAATCAACCTCAAGATAACCTTTATCATAACACAAAAAAATTTCTCCAAAAATGTATCATAAACTAACCTTTCCACCTTATCTAGTCACCTCAAAATCATAACTTAAGATTTTCAAATTTTCTAATCAATCTCGAATAAACCTTTATTGTGTCACAAATCTAATATATATATTTTTTTCTATCATTACTCCAAATCTTAACTCAAAATTTATATAGGTTTGAACAATCGTAATTCATACAAGAGTTTAAAATAGATCCTCAATTTGATTTTATATCCTTCAAAATATTTTAAACCAAAATTCTTACTATCCTTACTTCAAAATTTACGAACTTATTAATTGGGAACCATACAACCCAATTTAGAACCAAGCTTTATCAACCACCCCCATAAATCTTACAGCAGCATTTAAATTTAAAAAAAATTCTTTTCGACTAACTTTATATCTCTTCAAGGATGTATAGCTATAATCAAATGAATCATACATATTTTTCAAAGACCTTCAAAAATCAAAACTCAAAATCAAATCAATTTCCTTTCTCAATTATATATAGGTCCCACTATCCTTTTGTAGATCCAAATAAAGTTCTAACAATCCTTCGAAGTTATTAATGTTGCTACTATCCAACTTGGAATTAACTAATCCTTAAGTTCATACTTCTAAAAAATATGGTTTCTCTTATCCTTATATCTTTATAACTCAAATAGGATCTCAATGCATACTAGTTGTCAATGTAATCCTACTAGTCATGTGGTTGACTTATAAGTATATACTAGTGTAGTAATCTTCCTAGTTGTCACTAAGCACGAAATTAAGAATTTATGGTAGAAGGAGTTAAGTAAGGTGCAAATCAAGGAGGTCGAACGAGAGTTCGAAATTTGAAGTCAAAAAGGTTGTCAAGTAGGTGGATGAGATTCTAGACTCTAATCCTATATTGCAGGCCCGTTTATTATAGTCATGTAACCGAAATGGCAAACTGGACCTGTATGGGCCACCACAAAAATATGTAATGCCCCAGTCCCAAAATACTTGGGATCAGATACGTATCATGCCAGCTGTATACATACGAGTAAGTGAAAGGGCTCATATGTATACATAAGCTATAAAATGTAGAAAGCCATGCTCAAACTAAATCTTATCCATAAATATGAAGTTCTAATGATATAATTAAATAGTCATTTGTACAAACGTTAGGCGAAGACAAATCCACTACCAACCAATTTCAATAGGGAAGAAATATACAAAGAAAGTGATTTGGTCGAGCGAAGCAAATGACGAATCCAAGAGCAATCATCACGGAGGAAAGAAGACATAGCCTTAGCTAGAGCACCTGCAAGAAATCACGAAGCACACACTTGGAGAGATCATCAGGTCCTCAGAGGGACGTAACAAGACACATAATATCATGCCAATAAACTGAATAATAAAATCTCAACAGAAAAGTATGCATGAGTAAAGGCTCCTAACCATTCTATGTGGAATGCACTTTAGAGGACAACGTTCTACGCAAGGGCTGTAACGGATTCACGCAAGCAAGTAATAAAGAGTGGCCAACGAGTAGCACTCATCCGAGACACTATCGATCGGGTAACATGTAGCGCTCATCCGAGACACTATCTCCCAAATGTGTATAAAAATAAATATAGCCCCTACGCTAGTAGCTGTCCCCTCCCCCTAATGATACTATACGTGTATCGTAACCATGACACACAAACACGTGTCATTTCTACCACACTGTTTAATCCTTAATAACTGCCAAGTCTTCTACACAAATCTATTAGCATTTATATCCTAACGCACGGCCTGTACGTACCGATGTACGGTCGATACGCAAGTCCGAAGCTATATGCGACTCACAACTCACACACAAGCAGTGGCACATCGTGACGGTTTATGAGATGTTCTAAACATATGGTAGTCCCTTAACTCTAAGCCAATTGCTTAAAATATAGTAATTTGCATCTACATATAATTTAGAAATAAACAACTTGAAAATAAATAAAACATGCATGATATTGAGCAAGAAATTTAAACAGTAAAGGCAAGGTGTCTTGCCTTGTGTGACGCCTGGTGTGGTGTGGTGATCTGGTCTGTTCAGTTTTGTCCAATAGCCATGTTTGACGTGAAAAAGTCCGAAGAAAATAAGTATGTGATTAGTCATGGTCAGAAGTCATATATTCTAAGAGGAAGATTTGATTTATGTAAAATATAATTCTCAATCTAAAATATATATATATATATATATATATATATATATATATATATATATATATATATATATATATATATATATACCCAATTAGAAAAACAGTCATAATTATCTAGGAAATGTTTTTTTGTATTTGTTTAAAATTAATATTTTATTAAGAAAAATATTTTACCTAGTATCTAAAACTTCAAGAAAATCATTTGAGGCTTAAAACTCTAAAAATTATTCAAACTGTAAATTTAGAAAATATTTATAACTTATTTATAATAATGGAAACTATATTTTTATGGATCAAATTATTCTGAAAAATTATTTTAGATAAATACTTGAGAATTCTAATAAAATTAGTTTAGGTCAAAACTATAATTTAATTTGGAAATAATAGTAAAATATTTACAAAAATTTTAAAAATGACAATAATAAGAATACTAGTATTAATATCCATAAGAGTAATAATAATAGTACTTTTTAATAACTATCACAAAGAAATATTTAAATTGTACTAATATACATAGCTGAACACCTACATACATACATACATACATACATAATACATATATATACACCTAACTTAGTAACAATAATAATATTAATAAAGAAATATATTAATAAATTAACACAGCAGTTAACTGTTGTCGCCCCCTTCTCTTCGAGAATCAGCTACACACACACAATAGGAATAAAAGAGAGACAAAAAACACAAAAGAAGGATGAGCAGGGGAGAAAAGAGGGAAGGATTATTGAGAGGAGGGAGGGAAGAGGGGGAAGCGGCGGAAGCAGACTCACCAGAAGGGGAGAGACGCTGGTGGCGCACGGTGGCTCCGGGCAGCGCACAGCCCACGACAGCGGCGGGTGGCGCTGGACACGACTCCGGAGCGCGCAGAAGGATGCAGGCGCCGTGGGAGAGTCCGCCAAGGCAGAGGAGGCAGATCCGCTCGGGATAGCTCGGGAAGGGTCGCCCCTGGTGTCGTACGCACGACAGTGAGGAGGCTTGTCGATCGACCACGAGATGCCGGAGCAGGCACGACGCAGGGGAGGAGGAAACTCCACGGAGAAGGCGGACGCAATGCGGGTGCAGATCTCGCCAGCGAACTGGCTCCGGAGGCCCTTGTGCGTCGATGGCGATGGGAGGATCGCTGGGTTCTCGGGAAGCACGGGGCAGAGGGTCGATAGAGGTAAGATTAGGATTAGGGCTTTTCTTTCTGGTGTTGGTGATTGGCGGGTTTGGTCAGGCTGGTAGCGGTGGATGGCCAACGACGGTATGGCTAGGATGGTGGCTGGGTTGTGTTGGCAGTTGGAAGATAGCCGAGGTCGGGGAATGTAGCGACGGTAGAGTGGTTTTGGCTAGGACGACGGGTGGTTATGGTGTCGGGGAGGCTAGGTGTTCGTCGGAGTCGGATGGTCAGGATTGATGGGAGCGGTAGTAATAATAGTGGTGGTGGCAGGAAGGGTAGTGGCTAGGTGGTCGAGGTCAGAGGGTGACTATGGCGGTGGCGATGGTTACGGTGATGATGGTGACGGAGGATTCTGTGATTATTGTCACGACCCGCACCCTAGAGTTAGGGCACGAGAACGTAACAATGCCCAGCCTACGCCGCAATGTCGACGGTAGAACGCTGTCCTAGGTCTCAATGCATATAACAGTATAAGACTAAACAGTTTATACTCCCCGAATGGGGGTGACGTAGCAGATACAGTCTCAATCACATCTAAGGTAGAGCATGATAAAGATAGATAAAACAAGAAATCCAAAAGAGATACAGGAGATAGAAGTCTAAGTATCTAAGATACATAAACCCATAAATACATCTCAAAACTCAATACAGTAATCCACAAAGTAAAATATAACTCCAGACAAAATGAAATAACTATCTAAACAACCTCTACTGTGTCTCCTCTAGGCTAGCAGGCAACCTCCAAGCTATCTGTAAAATTTATCAACAGGTCTAGTCAGGACTGGAGCGAGCACAATACATCTCAACAGTTCATAGCAGGTTAGAAAATGTAATCATGCAGTAAAGTAAGATACAAGTACTGAAAGAATGCTGTATGTAAACAGAGAGAGAGCTGTAATAGAAATATCTACTATAAATAGGGAACTAGCAGTGACTAGTGAGTCAGAGTACAATATGAACATGTAATACTCCCCCCGTATCCCCGATCAATACACAAGGATCCAGCCAGGTTATGTTATATGATGCTATGTAACAGACCCCGAAGGTGATAGACCTCGAAGGTGATAAGCCCCCGAAGGGTGGTAGACCCCGAAGGTGATACATAGTAGTCCCATAAAATGGAGATTCTGGGGGTAACCCAACAGTGTAAGTCCCATAAACATGGAGATTCTGGGGATAACCCAACAGTGTAAGTCCCATAAACATGGGGATTCTGGGGATAACCCAACAGTGTAAGTCCCATAAAAATGGGGATTCTGGGGATAACCCAACAGTGTAAGTCCCATAAAAATAGGGATTCTGGGGATAACCCAACAGTGTAAGATTCCAGGAAGACTCTACGATCATGAGGGTACATGTCGTAAGTGATCAAAGAACCAAGAAGCATATGATACGCTATGAAAGTGAAACGTACAGAACATAGAGTACCCGATGCTCCCTAAGGAAAACATCTCAAGAAAGGATCCATATAGTACCAATCCGTGTGACCAACGTGACAATACAAGTAAAGTAATTTACTGCAGTAAATAATTCTAAGCAGGATATGAAATGATCAGAGAATGTACTCGCCTCGATAACCTGAACAGCTGATAAGTATAGGGGGTCCAACTGAAGCCACAGAGTCCTATTTAAAGCAACACAGGTTACAAGGTGTCTGGCTCCTAATTAGAACAGCACAAGTCACAACATGTCCAGAAGGGTAATATAAAGTACTACAATGCATTCTACATTAATCTAGGTCAAACTAGGCCAAAGTCAATCCTTGGTCAACTCTGGTCAACTGCACTAGTCAAATTAGGTCAAACTAGGTCATGTCCTAACCCAGTAAGTCTTACTAGGCCTAACCAAGACTATCCTAGCAAGCACACATCAATACAAGGCTATATAAGCCAACATACACCCAACTCTATATAGCATGCAATTATTCAATACTCAAATAGGCAAGAATTCACATTGGATATACACTAGGTAATCTATTACTTTAAGCTATATATGTCTACACATATATACACATGCATATATTGGTATTCAACATTAGGTCTATAATCATGGCATTTCAAATGGTTATATAAGCTTATATATTACACCACAATATGCTAACATATATATAATATACATACATAGCTAAGTTAACTATATTCATAAATACTTATTTAAGAGGCTATATGTGTGTATGTGAACATGGCAAAGGGGCAAGTGAGGGTTAAATGGGCATACATAGTGTATACATATCAAAGAGTGTCAAAGTGTAAGTGAACAATGTGTCAAGTGTGATAGTGTCAACATAGTGTAAGGGGGTACATAAGGTAATATAGAATTTGTGTTAACATAGAACATTACATCTCATTAACTTGTATATCGCATACATTACATCTATTATTACATTACATTCATGCTTGCATTCATTTATCATTCATTATTCTCTTGCACCACTATATGCACCATACATTACATACTATGGAACCTACATATTCATTACAAGTCATACTTATGCATGCTTACATTAGATAGGATACTTACACCTCATACATCATTTATTTAACCATTTACTCATGCTTGTATTCTCTATTTAATTACATAATGTATATATATTAACATGGGTTAAAATCAAATAGAATATTATACTACACACAAGGGTACACAAAATGCATATGCCAAATAGTAACTCCTACTAATAATCAATACTGTACCATCTCAGCATGAATTAAAATTTAGGATTAAAGTATGTTATAGATCTATGTGTTATCTTTTTGAAACTTTAAACGGATCATATTTTCGTTTCCGGAAACTCCCGGAATCGCGAAAACACCGAGAACGCGTTTATCTTTCGTACAGCTGACACTCAAATACTTCTCCAGAAATTTACAGAAAGAATTAGGCCTATTAATATATGTTTTTGGAAAGCTAACTTCAATACGCTTCTTTTAAAAAAAACGGGAGATTAAACCGAGCTTTGAGCTAGAAGTTATGACATTTCTAATTTAGGGCTGAAATTAAAAACGTGGATAAAATCATGACGGATTTAGGTAGTTTGAGACAAAAGAACACGAGTATATAACATAATATATCAAGAACTCACTCTCTACACTAATATGTATATATGAGACACTATAGAACACATCTCCAATACAAAAATATGAGATAAAACATGTAATAATTCATTCATACATAACAACAACACATAGTGTGTCCAAATTTGGGATTTTCTCACATGGACACAACCACAACACAAAGGACACTCCTATGACCTCCAAATGGACACGAAATGGACACAAATGGAGATACAACTATGGGGTCATTCCTATGGGTTCAAAATAGACCTATATGCATGAGGAAATGAAAAGGAAAAGGGATTTATATCTCCCGGTAGATCGAATCGAAGAAAAGCCTTCCCGGAGCGACACCGACACGTAGAGATTCCAAAAGGACACGAACGAGCACCGAATCCTCCCAAACTTGGGTAGCTTCCTCCTTGGCTAGAATGGAGAAGGAAAGAAGAAGATTTTGTGGTGAAATGGAATGATTTGGTGGAGAAATTGCTAGGGATTGCTCTCTAGGAATTTGGGGAAGAACAAGAGAGAGAAAAATAGATAGATAATGACAAATGGGAGGCTCAACCCTATCCTTATTGTGGCTGGCCATAAAGGTGGTTTTGTCCTATTAGGAAAAGTCCAAAAGCCCCTTTTCTAGTCTATTTACTAATACATTGGTAAGGGGTTAAGTCGGGGGTAGTTTGGTCAATCCTAAAACACTAATCCATATTAATACTAACCAAAATAATTAGTCTAGTCACTAACTAAAATTAATATCATGTGGACTAAAATTAATATTATGTGGGCCATGCCTAACTAGTGTGTGGGCCCGCTAGAGTCAAAACTACCCCGGATCCCCGATACAAGTCAGAATGAGTTGAAATTCGAACCCGACTCAAATAACCCCAAAATATTACAATAAATAAATAAATAATTCCAAAATGATTTAAAATGAAAAATGACAAAAATACCCCTATTTCTGGAAACTGGGGGTGACAAATCTATCCACCTTAAAAAAAATTCGTCCTCGAAATTAAAACAAAGCAATCACAGGAAACACATGCAGAAAATAATCTCATTCAAATACTTTTCAAAAAAATCAGCAATAAAAAAAAATCTCCTTGAGGCACATCAAATATTTATAAATAAAAACTGATACGTGTCCGATACGGACACAAAACCATCACAAAATCACACCTATCAAAGGTCAAAATCAACAATCACCAACGCAATAAATATCAAAATAATTCAAAGAGGTCAAATGCAAAATATTCTTAGGCCAGAAATGACATTAAAATATCCTAGTCACATGGTTAGGCTCTAGGTCAAACAGTCTCTAGGGTTTCACTAGCAAAACATCAAAATCACAAGTCATGATTTTAAATAGTTTTAAAAATGATTTAAAAATTACCAAAAATTATATCATGATTTAAATGTCAAATCAATAAATGATTAAAATTACAAAATTTCAAAATTACCCACATTTTAGAGAACTGGGTGTTACAAGTCTACCCACCTTAGAAAAATTTCATCCTTAAAATTAAAATGTTCATACTCCTTCTAGGTCAAACCCCCCACAATCAAAGTCTCAGAACTTAAACAATCATACGATTTAAAAGGATGACATACAGGGTCATTGCATATGGTGGTAGTGAAAGTCTCATCTAGGTATACTAGTCATGCTAAACCAAAACGGTCATATGGTATCAAAACACACAAGCAATCTAGGGTGCTAGACTAGAAAAGATACAGAAATAACAATCATCAAGACTGTAAGGCAGTCTACCATCCTATATGAAAACTGGTACTTATCAAAATAAAATAAAGTTAACTACCATTTATCTAATAAGGGGTACTACTCAAGAAAATCAAAATCAAAAGTTAAAGAATGAAAGCCGATTGCATGGAAATCCAATCACAATATATTTATATATATAGCGTTAGAGAGGAAAAAACTAGCATTATGTACAAGTTATGTAGTTCGTGTGTGTATGGGTGTATGTGGACATGTTTATATGGTTAGATAATAGGCGTGTGTGTATGTGAAATATACATGAAAGTGCATAGGAGGATTTGGGGTTTCAAACAATAACTATCAAGTTACACTAATCATGGCATATTGGTTAAACAATCTATAATACACAACTCATTTGCTCATAACATGCATGGCTAACCATGTATATATGTATATATAAAGAGGTAGAGATTTAGTTATGTATGTATATACATTATAACATGTATGCCTAAGCTCTATATATATCTATATAGATATATAATCATGACATAGAGAGGAAGAGTTAGGTTACATGACATGGTATACTAAGTTAGGGTGTGTGTGTCCTTGAACACACTACCAAAATTTATCAATTTAGCGACGGCCGAATCCGTCGCTAAGACGACGGTAATAACTATTAGCGACCGATTGCCGACGGATATTGGCCAAAAAAAATCCGTCGGCAATCAGCTCGTCGCTAATAACCATCCGTCGCTAAGTTGTCGTCACATGACGGAATAGCGACGGATAGTCGACGTCACAATACGAAGCATTAGCGACGCATTTTCGACGGACTGTCGTCCACTTCAGCTTTTAAGTACTTAACTGTGTAGACAATACCGACGTAAATTCTGTCGCTAACCCGTCGCAAAAGCGTATCAGATCGTATCGTTTCGTCGCTAATCCGTCGATAACGTCGATATCAAGTGACGGATTAGCGACGGTTTTCTGACGGAAAAGCCGTCGACCAGCTTCTGGAAATTCATGTCATTTCCAGCAACTTGGCGACGGATAAGTCGTCGCTATGCCGTCGCAATATATCGACCGCATAGCAACGGATTAACCGTCGACCTTGTTCTGGAAATTCTTATTATTTCCATAATACGGGCGACGAATATGTCGTCGCTATTCCGTCGAACAATGAAGCATGCCGACGGATTGTCCGTCGACCATCCGTCGCTACCTGGGAATAATTTTCAGATATCCAGGTAGCGACGGAATAACCGTCGAAAAATAGTCGGCAACTGGAGACATCCGTCGCAAAACGGTCACAAGTCCGTTGCTAACTGAGAATATTTTGAAAAAAAAATTACTGCTTTTTAGTTGTTCGCAAAAATTTGCATAAACCAAACCAATATATAATGCACACCAATTATCCAACAATCACATAGACCAAATATATTATGCACACCAATTATCCAAGAATCACATAGACCAAAATATGCACATACGAATTTAATGCACACCAATTATCCAAGAATCATATAGACCAAACCAAATTAATATAAAATAGACATCAGTTATCCGGAAGAGTAACCTAATATCCATCGTTATAATCCGATCATTGCATAAATATTCCAAATTTTTCACAAATATTCCAAAACACATAGGAAAGAGTTGGCCAGTTACAGTAACCTAATATCCAATCCTGACGACCGATCATAGCACAAATATTCCAAAATTTTCATAAATATTCCAAAACACATAGGAAAATCGACTTTGGCCTCAACAAAGACCACAAGTCAGACGATGAATCCTCACAGCCAGGGATGATAGTTGCGTTGAGGCATGTACCATTCTATCAGCCACTTTGCATACGAAGGCTCAATCTGGTTGAGGTCTTCTGTAGGGATAGGAGGGTCGGTCCCGATGCTACTACTCTCTGACGGTGGCTCCTCCTTAGCTTCAAGCTTGGGAGCAATCTCTTCCCTGATGGTCATCGGTTCTTCCTTGACAGTCACCGGCTCTTGTTTGACGACGGAGACTTCCTCCGTGTCGACCTCCAAGGGTTTCTTGCCTCGACCCCTTCCTCGACTAGCAGCACCACCTCGACGAGTCCTAGGAGTCATCTTTCTGACAACAGAAATTTTCATATAGGGTAAAAAAATTTACTCAAGTTATAAAAGTTGTGACGTTAGTTTTTTGCGTTCATCATCATTAGAGGGAGCAGCACTCGAAAAGTTGTGACGTTGGTAGCATGAGAGAGTAAAAATCTGTATCACAAGACTAACAGAATTACTATGTAATCATGTACTCACCAATAACCGGATGTAACTGGAGTCGTTGGTACTATCGTGCAGTAATTTGTGGATCCACAAAGATGCTAGATGTACTTAGTATCTAGTGTATCAGATTAGTATCGGTCTATCGGTTCAGTATAGGACGTATCATATTGGTATCGTCCTATATCCGATATGTACATGTATCGGCCGAATAGCTAGGATTCATATTGGTCTTATCGATTTGGTATCGGTCATATCCGATAGGTATCGGCCGTGCTGGATTAGTATAGACTATTTCGGATTAGTATCGTAGAAGGTTTAGTAACAACTGTACTTGGATTTCTCTCTTCTCGAGCTAGAATACCATTGCAAGAGAATCACCAGATCGTGATTGGCCAGTTACAGTAACATACATACTTCATTTTCCATCAGGAAAAGCGAGATTGAAAAGGAAGTATGTATATTCTGTAACTGGCCATCTACGCTCTCGTGACTCTCTTGCAATGGTAATCTAGCTCTAGAAGAGAGAAATCCAAGTACACTTGTTACTAAACCTTCAACAATACTAATCCGAAATGGTATATAATAATCCAACACGGCCGATACCTATCGGATATGACCGATACCAAATCGATAAGGCCAATATGACTTAATGGCTATACAGCCGATATATATCGGATAGGACGATACCAATTCGCTAAGGCCAATACCAACCGATACGGTCCATACCAAAACGATAGATCGATACTAATCCGACACGGTCAATACTTATAAGTACCTACAGTCCAGGAGGTTGATCCGCTAGTACATCCATGTACGAACAACGAAGTAACGATCTATTTCAATTTGGATGTGAAAATCTGTATCGTAAGACAAACTAAACATAATCAGTTCTATTTCACATGCTTAATTGTCAAGTATGGAAACGAATAGCTCAGAACACAACCCAAAATTCATTCTAGATGAACTCACATAATGTTTACAGTCTTGGTCTCAACTGTCTTCGATTCTATGATCCCATGTCTTAGGTTAAATAAATCACTAACCTCATCACGGTGAGTCTTGGTGTTGCACTCAAATGTGGGGCACCCGTAAATTCGCCGAGGTTTTAAATCATCGACATTGAGTTTTAAACCCTCACGTAGCCTTTCTGCTTCACTTCTAGGGTCGAGCAGCATCTTCTTGCAAGCTTCGGTCTCCAGATACTTAGTGTCAAGATTCTGGACGCTTTCGTAGAGCATGTCAACGCATCCTAGCGTCAATTTACTCGGCAGGAAATTGACGCTAGGATGCGTTGACATGCTCTACGAAAGCGTCCAGAATCTTGACACTAAGTATCTGGAGACCGAAGCTTGCAAGAAGATGCTGCTCGACCCTAGAAGTGAAGCAGAAAGGCTACGTGAGGGTTTAAAACTCAATGTCGATGATTTAAAACCTCGACAAATTTACGGATGCCCCACATTTGAGTGCTACACCAAGACTCACCGTCTGTATAGTTCGGTTATTGGCGCTCGATGTCCCTGTGGTAAGGCAATGGATGAGGATATTGTGTGGGAGGGTTACAGATGGAGGCAACAAGGATGGCATGTTTGTGAAAGGAGGGAAAAGATACATAATCACAGACGATTTGCATGTAAGGCCATTCTATTCCATGGAGTCTGCGTTGTCTATTTTCCGAAAGCATGGGATCATAGAATCGAAGACAGTTGAGACCAGGACTGTAAACATTGGCCGCGATGAGGTTAGTGATTTATGTAACCAAATGTAGTAATCTTGTAATTTAAAGTTGGAAGAACATGCAAGTAGCCTTATATATAGTTGCTGCCTCACCAGTCGAATGACTTAATTGCCAAGTATCGGAACGAATGGCTCAGAACACAACCAAAGATTCATTCTAGCATACATTAGTGAGTTCATCTTGATTCTGTTACGTCCTTCAGATACTATATACGATAAGAAAATAGATGATTCACACTAATGTATGCTAGAATAAATCTTGGCTTGTGTTCTGAGCCATCCGTTCTGATCAAGCATCTTCCTTCTCCTCTCCTCCACCATGGCTCTGAACCAATCTGCTCCTTCCTACTTCACTTCTTTTTATTTGACTCTTTCAGCAACATATGACATCCAGCTCAAGTGTAGAGTCGGGGGAGAAGAAGTGGGCAGGAAGATGAGGGGGAAGCAGCACAGCCTGCAGCATGACCCGGAGGAAGTACAGAGGTTTTCTTCAACAGCCGTAGGAGAACTATTTCTCCTACGGCTGTTGAAGAAAACCTCTGTACTTCCTCCGGGTCATGCTGCAGGCTGTGCTGCTTCCCCCTCATCTTCCTGCCCGATTTTTCTCCCCCGACTCTACACTTGAGCTGGATGTCATATGTGGCTGAGAGAGTCAAATAAAAAGAAGGAAAGTAGGGAGGATCAGATTGGTTCAGAGCCATGGTGGAGGAGAGGAGAAGGAAGATGCTTGATCAGAACGGATGGCTCAGAACACAAGTCAAGATTCATTCTAGCATACATTAGTGTGAATCATCTATGTTCTTATCGTATATAGTATCTGAAGGACGTAACAGAATCAAGATGAACTCACTAATGTAATACTAAGACATCATCTACTACTATATAAGATATAGTGATAGGTTGTCGTATCATCATTGCCGAGGGATGAGGGTCGGAGGACAGGCAACTTTATCTACGGCTACATAGTTACTGCCTCGCCAGTCGAATGGCTGCAGGGACTATGTCCTGATCACCATGTCGTACCGTAAACTAATGCAAATGGAGCTGAAAAAATATGCATAAACCAAACCAATATATAATGCACACCAATTATCCAAGAATCACATAGACCAAATATGTACATACGAATTTAATGCACGCCAATTATCCAAGAATCATATAGACCAAACCAAATTAATATAAAATAGACATCAATTATCCTGAAGAACGTAACAGAATCAAGATGAACTCATATAATGTAATACTAAGACATCATCTACTACTATATAAGATATAGTGATAGGTTGTCGTATCATCATTGCCGAGGGATGAGGGTCGGAGGACAGCCAACTTTATCTACGGCTACATAGTTTCTGCCTCGTCAGTCGAATGGCTGCAGGGACTATGTCCTGATCACCATGTCGTACCGTAGATCAAATGCAAATGGAGCTGGAGCCAAAATACAGAAACCAAAATACAGAATCAAATCCCTGGGACGGATGGCTCAGAACACAACTAACCGGAGAGGATACTCTGGAGATCCATCTGAGTAGGACGTATACTTTGAGAGATCACCTTTACAAGAATGATATCAGTAGTGGGATTGAGTGCTGGAGGGGATACTATCAGAGTATACGTCCTACTCAGATGGGTCTCTCACCGTTACTATTTTTTTCTGACAGCATGGTGGATGTGCTCCGTCAACAGAATCTGGCTCCGAGCCAAAACTTTGCCCCAGAGCTCAAGTGGACATCCTTCGTGTAGAGCTCGAGTGAGAGGTTCCTGACAGCAAGGTGGTCTCCTTTGTCAAAGTATCCGTGCTCGTCCCACAACCAATGTGGGATGAGCACGAATACTTTGACAAATGAGACAACCATGCTGTCAGGAACCTCTCACTCGAGCTCTACACGAAGGATGTCTACTTGAGCTCCGGGGCAAAGTTTTGGTTCGGAGCAAGATTCTGTTGATGGAGCACATCCACCATGCTGTCAGAAAAAATTAGTAACGGTGGGAGACCAATCTGAGTAGGACGTATACTCTGATAATATCTCCTCCAGCACTCAATCTCACTACTGATATCATTCTTGTAATAGTGATCTCTCAGAGTATACGTCATACTGAGATGGATCTAATATTCTCTCTTGTTGGTTGTCGTATCATCATTGCCGAGGGATGAGGGTCGGAGGACAGTACAAATAGTCTAATACAAAAACAACTCAATAAGTAGTCCAATACAAATAGTCTAATACAAAAATAACCCAATACCAATAGTCCAATACAAATAAGTACTAATAGCTAATGAGAACCACGCTGCTCACGCAAACGCTCAGTGATACGTTCACGCATCCACCTCGAAAAAGCGAGATTTTTGGCACGAGGAGAGATGTCGTCCCTTGCAAGGACTGCATGAAGAGAACTCTCGGTCTCACTAGCTACCGGTGCTGGATGAATAGAACTCCCGGTCTCACTAGCAACCGGTGCCACTTCCTCCTCAACTATAGGAGGAGCCACCACAGTATTCACTGTTTTCTTCAAACGACATGCCGCTCCTCGGGTCATGGGTGCCATCTGGTAAGATCGATAGTCACAAATAATATAATTGTAACATAAGCAAGCTAACTAAAGGAACCATCATGTAATTTGAGTACATTTTCGAAAGCCGATAAAGTATAAAAAATTCGATTTTTTGCCAAGTGTGAGAACGGATGGCTCAGAAGACAACCCAAGATTCATTCAAGCATACATTAGTGTGAATCATCTATGTTCTGTACATATGGTGTAGTATATGTTCTTATCGTATCTAGTATCTGAAGAACGTAACAGAATCAAGATGAACTCACATAATGTAATACTAAGACATCATCTACTACTATATAAGATATAGTGATAGGTTGTCGTATCATCATTGCCGAGGGATGAGGGTCGGAAGACAGTCAACTTTATCTATGGCTACATAGTTTCTGCCTCGCCAGTCGAATGGCTGCAGAGACTATGTCCTGATCACCATGTCGTACCGTAGATCAAATGGAGCTGGAACTGGAGCCAAAATACAGTACTACTTCACCATGTCGTACCATTTTACTCTCTCTCTCTCTCCTCCCCTCCCTCCGGCGCTCTCACTCTCTCCGGCGCTCTCACACTACTAATTCCTATGTGTTTTAAGTATGAGAACGGATGGCTCAGAACACAACCCAAGATTCATTCTAGCATACATTAGTGTGAATCATCTATATTCTGTATACATATCGTGTATGATATGTTAACCTTATCGTATCTAGTATCTGAAGGACGTACGTAACAGAATCAAGATGAACTCACTAATGTAATATACTAAGACATCATCTACTACTATATAAGATATAGTGATGGATTGTCGTATCATCATTGCCGAGGGATGAGGGTCGGAGGACAGGCAACTTTATCTACGGCAACATAGTATCTGCCTCGCCAGTCGAATGGCTGCAGGGAATATCTGTCACCATGTCGTACCGTAGATTAATGCAATTAATGGAGCTGGAAATATCCGTCGCTAACCGGTAACTAGTCCGTCGTTAACTGAGATTTTCACATACACATATGTATATCACAGCTAGATGTATAGATATATACATCTATACAGAAGCACACAACTGATAGAACTCGCACTGTCCTTGAGACAGTGAACATATACACCATGAATCCAAACCCCATATATATTCACATTTACTAATCCAAACACCACCAAACTAATGAAACACCCAATATGGATAACACATTATTTAGCCAATATATAAACTCAGATGAATTTGAGAAGCAAAGCCACCCGCCGCCCCCGACCAAAGCCCGCCGCCCCAAGCCAGCCGCCCAGCCCCCGACGCCGCCGCCCCAAGCCCACCGCCCAGCCCCCGACCCAAGCCAGCCGCCCAGCCCCCGACGCCCCCGCCCCAAGCCAGCCGTCCAGCCTCGGATGCCGCCGTCCCAAGCCCACCGCCCAGCCCCCGACCCAAGCCAGCCACCCAGCCCTCGACGCCCCCGCCCCAAGCCAGCCGCCCAGCCCCCGATGCCGCCGCCCCAAGCCCACCGCCCAGCCCCCGACCCAAGCCAGCCGCACAGCCCCCGACGCCGCCGTCCCAAGCCCACCGCCCAGCCCCCGACCCAAGCCAGCCCAGCCCCGACCCCGACGCCCCCGCCCCAAGCCAGCCGCCCAGCCCCCGACGCCGCCGCCCCAAGCCCACCGCCCAGCCCCCGACCCAAGCCAGCCGCCCAGCCTCCGAAGCCGCCGCCCCAAGCCTACCGCCCAGCCTCCGACCCAAGCCAGCCGCCCAGCCCCCGATGCCCCCGCCCCAAGCCAGCCGCCCAGACCCCGACCCAAGCAAGCCGCCCAGCCCCCGACGCCCCAACCCCGCCTCCCAGACCCCGACGCCCCCGCCCCAAGCCCACCGCCCAGACCCCGACCCAAGCAAGCCGCCCAGCCCCCGACACCCCAAAACCCCAAGCCCGCCTCCCAGACCCCGACGCCCCCGCCCCAAGCCCACCGCCCAGCCCAAACGCCCCAGCCCCAAGCCCGCCGCCCAGCCCCCGACCCAAGCCAGCCGCCAAGCCCCGGACGGCCCAGCCCCAAGCGCGCCGCCCAGCCCCTATACGACACCGCGAGAGAGAGAGAGAGAGAGGGGGTTACCTTCGGTTGAGAGAGAAGAGAAGACGCCGACGACGACACCGACGCCGATCACCGAAGCCGACACCGGCGAGAGAGAGAGAGAGAGAGAGAGAGAGAGGAGAGAGAGTGAATTTGGGGGGAATGCGAAAAGTTTCCCCCGCCGTTTCATTTAAAGTCTGGAACGTATATATAGCGACGGACTAGCGACTGGTATACATCCATCGCCCGGTAGTCGCCCTTTTTGATATGTGCCGACTGACTACCCGTCGCTAAGTCGTCGAAAATATGTCCCGCCAATTTCCTACACAATTTCTGCCAAATATACGACTGTGTTGCGACGACGGTAAATCCGTCGCTATATTACCGTCAGTCTAGCGACGGCGGCGCGACTGTTCCTCCTCCTAAAATTAAAATAAAAATGGCATAGGCTTGTAGTCGAAAATCAGTCGCTAAGCGGCCACGAAACCGTCGCTAATACCGACGAAAAAATTCCGTCGCTAAAAAGCCGTCGCTAAATGAGTGTATTTTGGTAGTGACAGGGTTATAGCTTAGTATTGAAAGGTTAAACCCAGTTTTAGTTCAGCATTTACATACAAAATCTGAAAATAAGCTAACATTTAAACCAGTACAATATTAACATAATGCAATTTCAAAATTTAGGAGTTTGAAACATCACAACTAATCTCAATGCTCCCAATACATCCTAACATGATAGAAATGAAACCCTAATATACTATCAATACATTTATCTACGCATACAGTTCAATATTACATGTTAAATCTGAAATTGAACTAAACATGGAAATCAATGTAAAAATGTTAACATGTATTCAGTTTTCAGGATTTTGGAGAACTTGCACATCAAAACCAACTCAATGTTTATCACAACCTAACATGTAAGAATATGGAACCTAAATTTCTATCCCTACAACAACAATATACACAGCTCTAAATATTACATTTAAAACAATCAATTTGAACTAACATTTAAAATCCCGTATTAAGGGTTAATATGCACACAGTCTCAGATTTGACAAATTTAAACACAAAACTCAACCAAAAAAAATTTTGAATTGAAACCCTACGTATAACATATATGTGCAGTGATATAAATAAAACTATTATCATGAAATTTTATATTTTAATTACGAGTTAAGCTAGGAAAAGCAGAGAATCGGAAATATTAGGGTTTTGAAAATTTAAACATTAACGACAAATTAATATGTATTCAGATAGGTGGAAATCAAGTGTAGCATGCATAAGTGTCAGGAAAGTGTCCACTATATATATTCATATATATTCTCATATCCCAATATAAAATTTTAATTCTACATTAAGACCAACAATTAGATTCCTACCAAGGTTGCAAGCAGGTGATTGACGTAATCAAGACAGTATTAATATTATTATTTAATACAAGAATAATAGCAAGAAAGAAATAACGATAAAATCTGTTTTTGCTTATCTGTTTAAAAGAAAAAAAACCTATTTTGAAACCCAGAGCTAAATTTTCAAATCTAAGATAAAGTCTAGCAAAATCATCGATTTATTGTATTAAGAAGAATTTCATAGTAAGAAGTTACACAAAGTTTATAAAAACAGCTAAAGCTACTCCTAAGTTAAATAAATGAGAAACAAAACAAAACAAACAAATAACAATTCTCTCTTTCTTTCTTTTTTCTTTTTTTTGAAGGACTGAAACAAAAGTAGAGAAAACATGTTCAAAAATATTTAAGGTACAATCTGATAATCATATGCGTCTTCTTGAAATTATGTTGTCAGAATTCTGCCACGCCAATAAGCATAGCTGCAATAAACGATAGAGTCCATAATAAGGCATACACCCTATAATCATGTTATCTAGAATTCTTACCATGTCACCCGGTATGACTGCAAGAAAATCTAGATTCATAACTAAGATAAGTATAGCTATATCAGGCTCTACGTCCTTGTCATGCTAGCAAATATGACTGCAATAAATTCTAAATTCTATAATAAAGTAGACTTTTACCTTTCTCACTGTCCTTATCAAGTATGTTATCTGGTTATACCTTAATTCCAAAAAAATGTACATATACATATAAATACAAACTCAAATTCAACAACTAACATCAAGATTCAAAATTCAACAATAATCCATAAAAATCATAAAAATACAGACTCAAAGTCAACCACTATCATCAAGATTCAAAATTCAACAATAATCTATCAAAAATCATAAAAAAACAGACTCAAATTCAACCACTAACATCAAGATTCAAAATTCAACAATAAACCATCAAAAATCATAAAAATACAGACTCAAATTCAACCACTAACATCAAGATTCAAAATTCAACAATAATCCATCAAAATTAAGTTCAATAACAGGAAGTAAAGGTAAATCAAATCAGGGAAAAAATAGATTTCAAATCGAAGTTAAAATAAGATTCTCAAGGGTCGTCCCAGGAATCTCTCAAGGAATCCTAACCGTGATTGAGTACCTTCAAAATATATCCTATTCCTACTGCAGGCTGTAGTGGTACTCTAGTTCGAATACCACTACATAAACTCGACCTGCATGGGCCACCACTAAAAACGTGTCACGACCCGCACCCTAGAGTTAGGGCACGAGAACGTAACAACGCCCATCCTACGCCGCAATGTCGGCGGTAGAACGCTGTCCTAGGTCTCAATGCATATAACAGTATAAGACTAAACAGTTTATACTTCCCGAATGGGGGTGACGTAGCAGATACAGTCTCAATCACATCTAAGGTAGAGCATGATAAAGATAGATAAAATAAGAAATCCAAAAGAGATACAGGAGATAGAAGTCTAAGTGTCTAAGATATATAAACCCATAAATACATCTCAAAACTCAATACAGTAATCCACAAAGTAAAATACAACTCCAGACAAAATAAAATAACCATCTAAACAACCTCTACTGTGTCTCCTCTAGGCTAGCAGGCAACCTCCAAGCTATCTGTAAAATTTATCAATAGGTCCAGTCAGGACTGGAGCGAGCACAATACATCTCAACAGTTCATAGCAGGTTAGAAAATGTAATCATGCAGTAAAGTAAGATACAAGTACTGAAAGAATGCTGTATGTAAACAGAGAGAGAGCTGTAATAGAAATATCTACTATAAATAGGGAACTAGCAGTGACTAGTGAGTCAGAGTACAATATGAACATGTAATACTCCCCCCGTACCCCCGATCAATACACAAGGATCCAGCCAGGTTATGTTATATGATGCTATGTAACAGACCCCGAAGGTGATAGACCCCGAAGGTGATAAGCTCCCGAAGGGTGGTAGACCCCGAAGGTGATACATAGTAGTCCCATAAAAATAGGGATTCTGGGGATAACCCAACAGTATAAGTCCCATAAACATGGGAATTTTGGGGATAACCCAACAGTGTAAGTCCCATAAACATGGGGATTCTGGGGATAACCCAACAGTGTAAGTCCCATAAAAATGGAGATTCTGGGGATAACCCAACAGTGTAAGTCCCATAAAAATGGGGATTCTGGGGATAACCCAACAGTGTAAGATTCTATGAAGACTCTACGATCATGAGGGTACATGTCGTAAGTGATCAAAGAACCAAGAAGCATATGATACGCTATGAAAGTGAAACGCACAGAACATAGAGTACCCGATGCTCCCTAAGGATAATATCTCAAGAAAGGATCCATATAGTACCAATCCGTGTGACCAACGTGACAGTATAAGTAAAGTAATTTACTACAGAAAATAATTCTAAGCAGGATATGAAATGATCAGAGAATGTACTCGTCTCGATAACCTGAACAGCTGATAAGTATAGGGGGTCCAACTGAAGCCACAGAGTCCTATTTAAAGCAACACAGGTTACAAGGTGTCTAGCTCCTAATTAGAACAACACAAGTCACAACATGTCCAGAAGGGTAATATAAAGTACTACAATGTATTCTACATAAATCTAGGTCAAACTAGGCCAAAGTCAACCCTTGGTCAACTCTGGTCAACTGCACTAGTCAAATTAGGTCAAACTAGGTCATGTCCTAACCCAGTAAGTCTTACTAGGCCTAACCAAGACTATCCTAGCAAGCACACATCAATACAAGGCTATACAAGCCAACATACACCCAACTCTATATAGCATGCAATTATTCAATACTCAAATAGGCAAGAATTCACATTGGATATATACTAGGTAATCTATTACTTTAAGCTATATATGTCTACACATATATACACATGCATATATTGGTATTCAACATTAGGTCTATAATCATGGCATTTCAAATGGTTATATAAACTTATATATTACAACACAATATGCTAACATATATATAATATACATACATAGCTAAGTTAACTATATTCATAAATACTTATTTAAGAGGCTATGTGTGTGTATGTGAACATGGCAAAGGGGCAAGTGAGGGTTAAATGGGCATACATAGTGTATACATATCAAAGAGTGTCAAAGTGTAAGTGAACAATGTGTCAAGTGTGATAGTGTCAACATAGTGTAAGGGGGTACATGAGGTAATATAGGATTTGTGTTAACATAGAACATTACATCTCATTAACTTGTATATTGCATACATTACATCTATTATTATATTACATTCATGCTTGCATTCATTCATCATTCATTATTCTCTTGCACCACTATATGCACCATACATTACATACTATGGAACCTACATATTCATTACAAGCCATACTTATGCATGCTTACATTAGATAGGATACTTACACCTCATACATCATTTATTTAACCATTTACTCATGCTTGTATTCTCTATTTAATTACATAATGTATATATATTTTCATGGGTTAAAATCAAATAGAATATTATATTACACACAAGGGTGCACAAAATGTATATGCCGAATAGTAACTCCTACTAATAATCAATACTGTACCATCTCAGAATGAATTAAAATTTAGGATTAAAGTATGTTATAGATCTATGTGTTAGCTTTTCGAAACTTTAAACGGATCGCGTTTTCGTTTCCGAAAACTCCCGAAATCGCGAAAACACCGAGAACGCGTTTGTCTTTCGTACAGCTGACACTCAAATAATTCTCCAGAAATTTACAGAAAGAATTAGGCCTATTAATACATGTTTTTGGAAAGCTAACTTCAATACGCTTCTTTTAAAAAAACGGGAGATTAAACCGAGCTTTGAGCTAGAAGTTATGACATTTCTAAGTTAGGGCTGAAATTAAAAACGTGGATAAAATTATGACGGATTTAGGTAGTTTGAGACAAAAGAACACGAGTATATAACATAATATATCAAGAACTCACTCTCTACACTAATATGTATATATGAGACACTATAGAACACATCTCCAATACAAAAATATGAGATTAAACATGTAATAATTCATTTATACATAACAACAACACATAGTGTGTCCAAATTTGGGATTTTCCCACATGGACACAACCACAACACAAAGGACACTCCTATGACCTCTAAATGAACACGAAATGGACACAAATGGAGATACAACTATAGGGTCATTCCTATGGGTTCAAAATAGACCTATATGCATGAGGAAATGAAAAGGAGAAGGGATTTATACCTCCTGGTAGATCGAATCGAAGAAAAGCCTTCTCGGAGCGACACCGACACGTAGAGATTCTAAAAGGACACAAACGAGCTCCGAATCCTCCCAAACTTGGGTAGCTTCCTCCTTGGCTAGAATGGAGAAGGAAAGAAGAAGATTTGGTGGTGAAATAGAATGATTTGGTAGAGAAATTGCTAGGGATTGCTCTCTAGGAATTTGGGGAAGAACAAGAGAGAGAAAAATAGATGGATAATGACAAATGGGAGGCTCAACCCTATCCTTATTGTGGCTGGCCATAAAGGTGGTTTTGTCCTATTAGGAAAGTTCAAAAGCCCCTTTTCTAGTCTATTTACTAATACATTGGTAAGGGGTTAAGTCGGGGGTAGTTTGGTCAATCCTAAAACACTAATCCATATTAATACTAACCAAAATAATTAGTCTAGTCACTAACTAAAATTAATATCATGTGGACTAAAATTAATATTATGTGGGCCATGCCTAACTAGTGTGTGGGCCCGCTAGAGTCAAAACTACCCCGGGTCCCCGATACAAGTTGGAATGAGTTGAAATTCGAACCCGACTCAAATAACCCCAAAATATTACAATAAATAAATAAATAATTCCAAAATGATTTAAAAATGAAAAATGACAAAAATACCTCTGTTTCTGGAAACTGGGGGTGACAATTATTATAGTCGTGTTCGTGGTGTGGACACGACGTGGATGATTGTACGAGATTGGAATAAGATTTGTGGTGGTCACAGACATGATGCACGATATTATTATGGATGGGAAAAATTTTGGTTGTGTAGTTTGATGGAAAATGAGCATCTCCTTATATAAGGGGTGGGGGCTCCAATTGGATATGGCTTGGGACAGATTAAATCTCCAAGTAGATATCCCAAATTTTAATTCAAAACTATCTCAATCCCATCTAAAGCCGATATAGATAAACATATTTATTGAAAGGTTATTTAAAATAAATTAAAATCACCATTCAAAAATATATATATGTATATAAAAATATTTTTTTCCAACAAATAAATATTATTAAATTAATTTCAAAAAATAGGATTTTATATATAAATTTAAATTTATGTACCTCCTATGAAATGAATATTTGCATAAAATCTCGTTTTCAAAATTTCCTATTTATATAACCTTTCATGATGTAAAATAAAGATTTGGAAATTCCAATATGACGCATTTTTACAACTTTACGGAATTAAAAATATTTATTATTTATCATTTGAAAACCATGCTTCTAAATAAAAATGTTTTTACAAAAATATTTACCTCGCACATATTCGTACTCGACGAGCCATACAAAAATACGCGCTCATAAGCAACGTTCGATACGACAAATTCGTACGTGACATACAACACGACTATGCGACTTACAAATACAAAGTAGATAATTTATACCAAATTATTTATATATGAAAAAAAATTAGTAGAAATTTAGGAGGTTTACACTTTTGTCAGTTTTGACAGGACTTGTCAGCTTTATCAAACGAACTGCCCTTCTTGGTCGCATATCTTTCTTTCTGCAGCTGTTTTGTCGACGGGCAGCATAACCCATTGAATCTGTCATGCGGCTATCCTTTATGTGGACATGTTTGGCCTAAAGTACTTATGCGGCAACTTGTGATCCGTATGAACCCCATATTTTCTATGCTTCTACAAGACCCCATTCAAAGTTTTTAAATTACAAATTTGGAATACTTTGAATAAGAAGCATGGAAATATGTCAAGCCGCAAGGAGTCTTCCAGTCGCAAAAAAATCTCGAGCCGCAGGGAAATATTGAGCCGCGGGAAGACCCCATCAATCTGCCAGCCTGTCACTGCTGTATTAAATTTTCTTGATTGGTTGTGGATCTCTTTTCGAGATAAAGCCGACGGTTACTAGGGATAAAGTCTTCAAACGTCAACGTTTATCTTTAATGATCTCGAGAACCGAAGAGACGCTTGACGGTTATTAGGGATAAAGTCCCCAAACGTCGTTATTATCCTTAATGATCTTGAGAATCGAAAAGGCACTTTTTAGCAACTCTATAAATAGGGGTCATTCGAAGAGAGATTTTCCTTCTTTCACCTTCTTCTCCTTCGACTTCATCATACTTTCTGCTATGGCTCCAAAAGCTTCCAGGTCAACTGGTATGACGGTCAAAAGGAAGAGACTTGCTTCTCCGTCGAGTGCGGCAGACGCTCCTTCCATTCATCCCGACGTGCAACCCCCTCTCAAGAGTTAGTATAGTCGACAGACGACGACTAAAATTTTGAATGGCCATAGCACATATTTCTTGTGTGGGCCTGTCATATACTGCCTCCGTTTTAAGCCTGGTCGATGCATGCCCTATCTCATTTGGACCACATGTGTTCTGTATGATAGGGCCGCATGGACTGAGCCGCATAACCGTTGTTCATTTGAACTTGAACTGCATAGGTGCCTCAAGATTGATCTGTATAAACATTTCATGACTGAGCCACATAGGTGCCGCATGAGCACTCTATGATCAGGCCGCATGAATATTGTATGGCTGGGCCGCATGATTGCCTCGTGACTGATCCGTACGAGTATTGGGCCGTATGAGTATTTCATGACTGAGCCGCATAAGTACCTCATAATTGAGCTGCATGAGCACTTCATGACTGAGCCGCATAAGTATAGGCCGCATAGCTGAAAGCAGAGTCCATTCACTTTGTCTTTATATAATTATCTTCTTTTTTATTCTTTTTACAGTATCCATGTCGAAGGTTGCGACCATTGTGAAGGAGGAGATGCTGCCCCCTTTCATCAGACAAAAATCACCATTTGTTAGGGAGGAGGTGATACCAAAAGTTGAGGTAAAAGAAGAGTTGGCGCCCATCGGGGAGGGGATTGCTCTCAAGATTGAGGCTGCTGTAAAGGAGGAGCCCAAGTTTGAGGGCAGTAGTATTGGGAGTTCTGACCCTCCTTCCCTTGTCGAAGACCCCAGTCAAATAGATCTTTCATATGCGAAATGGCTAAGGGAATGGTATATGCCTCAGCACAACTATGATCCTTGACTGCAAGGATCCGTAGGCTGCCATGCAATCCTTTACTGGAGGTGTAGTCCTGTGAATGTAACTGATTTTGAATAAACCGAATACGTTCACTCTATTCTTTATTTGTGGTATTTTGTGGTACTTGTACTAGAAGGCCTAATACAGCATTTGTGTTTGATAACGGACACCCCACTAGGAGATTTTTGTGGACCTATTGCCCTTTTGTGCATATGGAAATGTGAGCAAATAGATTTGAATAATATTTTGTGGACCTACTACTCTTTGGCACACCGATGGTGCGAGTAATAGATTAGGATAATTTTTATGGACTTATTACCCTTTTACGTACTGGCGATGCTAGTACTGATAATAAGTAGAGAGAAAACCGACATATTAACTCAGAGGTAATGAGGACGTGGTAAATATGGGTCTAAAGTAGAGCCTCCCTACTCAGAGGTAATGAGGATGTGGTAGGAGTAGGCCAAATGGGGATACACAGAACAACTCAGAGGTGTTATCAACGTGGAAGTTCTATGTATTGGGTGACTTGTTTGTGATGGACGGGAAAACAACTTAGAGGTAATATGGACATGGTTGTTTTTCTCTGTTGGAGAATTTTGTGGACCTATTACCCTTTTTGTCCACTGATGGTACGAGTAATAGATTAGGATAAGTTTTATGGACCTATTATCCTTCTGCGCACTGGTGGTGCGGGTAATAGATTTCAAGGCAAACTCTTGGTGGAGAAAAGATATGACTAGGAGACGAGGTATGAATCCTTTCGGAGTAGTCAGAGAGTAAGTTCAGTGGTACGTGAGGGTATATAACTCAACAATCTGGGAGTTTTGAGATCAGAGTGTAAGTTCAGCGATACCAGAGGGTACATAACTCACAATCTGGAAGATAGTTTGGAAGATGTCGTTTAGACATAATATTTCTTGAGGAACTTGTCGTTGATGGGCATCATGAGCAAGTCTCTATTTTATTTTGCGAGAAGGTACGCACCGTTGGAGAACACGGTCTCGATGATGAACGGGCCCTCCCATTTGGGCTTGAATTTGCTGGGGGTCTTGTGAGTCATGACCATTGGTCTGCGAATAGCCAAACGAGATCGCCGACTTAAAATATTCTCTGTTTGACTTTCTTGTTGAAATCCCGAGAGATGCGTGCTTGGTAGAGCTCTCTGGTTTGTTGTGCTTGTAAACGCTTCTCATATAATGCTTCCAACTCTTGTAGCCGTCGGCAGTAGTTATCGTTCGACGTTAACCGGTAAGTAAGGGCCACTCGAAGTGAGGGGATCTGAGTCTCCAAAGGGAGGACTGCCTCGCTCCCATAAACCAAGGAGAACGCTGTATTTCCTGTAGCCGTCCGATTTGTGGTACGATACGCCCATAAGCAGTCGCCAAGCTTTTCATTCCAGTCGTGTTTGTTTGCAGACATGAACTTTTTGAGGAGCTTGATTATGGTTTTATTGAAAGCCTCAGCCAGACCGTTAGCCGATGGGTTATATGCTGTCGAGGTCATGTTCTGAATTCGATTTTTGTTACAAAATCGATAAAAAAAAGTGTGGCTTGCGAACTGCGGACCATTGTCGTGAATAATCCTCCGGGGCAATCCAAAACGTTAGATGACGTAATGTTTTATGAAACTAATCGCGTTCGATGTCTTAAATTATTTGAGTGGGACAGCTTTCGCCCATTTGGAGAAGTAATCAGTGATTACAAGTATGAACTAATGCCCTCTAGATGACGGTGGGGTGATTGGCCCAATGGTGTCCATTCCCCAAGCTTCAAATGGCCAAGAGGCCACCGTCGGGTGTAAGAATTCAAATGGTAGATGAATGAAATCTGTATGGATCTGGCAAGCCTTGTACTTCTTTGCATAATCAACCGTATCTGCTACTATTGTGGGCCAGTAATAACCCATCCAGCGGAGACGATCTTGCAATTTTGGGCCAGGTTGGTGAGCCCCACAAGTGACGTCATGAGCTTCGCGTAAGGCTTCTTTGGCTTCTGTGTTTGACATGCATCTTAATAGTATCCCATCGTAGGATCGTCGAAATAACATTTTTGTCTCCATATCATAGAAGAATCTGAGGGAGCGTCTTCTGATTGAGGTAGCTTCCTTCACATTCTCCGGCAGAATTTCATAGACTACAAAGTCGATGAGCGGGCGTCTCCAGTCTTGTATGTCGTTGGTTATCTGGGTGGAGTAACTCGTACCCAGTTGAAGATTGTTCCTGGGACAGACCAGCTCATGGCCTATTACGTCGACTAGATGATGAGTATCATTTGGAAGTGCCAAGGAGGCGGCGAGACCTGCTAAGGCATCGGCTTCGATATTTTCGAGCCTAGGAACATGTTCTATAAAGAATCCTTCTAAGTTTGCAATGATGGAAATTGTTGTCTGATGGTAGGGAATCAGGTCCTCATTGCGAACCTCGTATGAACCTCGGATCTGGTTAACAACCAACTGTGAGTCACCATATGCCTCCAGGTACTTGATCTCCACTTCTTTTGCGAGTTAGAGTCCGATGACTAGAGCGTTATATTCGGCTACGTTGTTTGAACAGGATTCTGTAAGAGAATATGCTCGATTGACCACTAACCCAGAGAGGAAAATTAATACTACCCCGACTCCAGCGACGATATCACCTTGTGGCCCTGTTCTTGAAGCGCCGTCAAAGAACATCCGCAAAACGGCGTCATGTGAAGTCATGTTCGAGGCGACGACTTCGTCGAGAATTTCTTCATAGATTCTGGCTACTTCTGAGCCTGGATGGGCTGCTAGGAAGTCAGCCAAGGCTTGACCTTTGATAGCCTTCTGCGGAACAAAAATCATGTCGTATGGAGCTAATAGTATCGCTCAGGTGGCTAGACGAGAACTGAGTGCACCAGGCTTGGTCATGAGAACCCTGAGAGGATTAACTCGTGAGACAACATGGATGGTCTTCTCTGTCACATAGTGTCGTATTTTCTGAATGGCGAACACCAGGGCAAAACACTCCTTCTCCACGGCGGTGTACCTATGTTGTGGCCCTACCATCATCCGACTGAGATAGTACATGGCTTTTTTATATCCCACGTCATTATTTCGTGCTAGCAGAGCACCGAAAGAGTGTTCCGTCGTCCGTACATAGAGCAGTAAGGGCTTTTCGGTGACCGGGGCTACCAGAACTGGCGAATTCGTCAAGTACTTCTTAATATCATCGAAAGCACGCTGACATTCCTCGTTCTATACGAAAAAGACACCTTTTCTCATGAGTTGAGTGAAGGGTTGACATCGCCCTGAGAGATTAGATATAAACCTCCTGATATAGGCTAGTCTTCCCTGAAGGCTGCGGAGTTCACGGAGATTTCTTGGTGGATTCATCTCCAATATTGCTTTTGTTTTGTCGGGATATATGTGAATGTCCCGGGAAGTAATGACAAAGCCCAAGAACTTTCCACTGGACACCCCCAGGAAAGACTTGGTGGGATTCATCTTCAGGTTGTGCGCTCGCTTGAGGTCGAACACTGTTCTCAAATCATGTAAGTGATCATTTCCTGAGCGGCTCATGACGGCGATGTCGTCAACGTAACACTCCACCGTTTTGCGTAAATGATCTCTGAAGATGACACTCATAGCCCGCTGATTTGTAGCACCGGCGTTCTTCAGGCCAAAAGGCATGACCGTATAACAATATACGCCGATCAGTGTTCGGAATGACGTATGCTTCTCGTCGTCAGGAGACATCTTGATTTGATTGTATCCTGAAAAGCCATCCATAAAGGACATGCGCTCGAAGCCACACGTATTATCGATCAATATGTCGGTGATCGGAAGAGGGAATTCATCCTTAGGGCATGCCACATTCAGATTGCAGAAATTGATACAAATTCGGATCTTTCTGTTCTTTTTGATGACTGGTACTACGTTGGCAACCCAGTTTGGGTGCTACTCTTCGCGAATGAAACCGCTAGCTATAAGCTTATTTACTTCCGCTTTAATGGAATTCATAATGTCTGGACGAAATCGTCGCTGCTGTTGTTTGACTAGTTTTGCATCTAGATAAATGTTGAGCTTATGAAGTACGATCTCGGGGTTTAGTCCTGGCATGTCTTCATAGCTCCAGGCAAAGACGTCGATGTATTCTCTGACCAGTTGTAACAACGACTCCCATTCGCCGTCCGTTAGGCTTTTACTGACGAAGATTGGCTTTGGAGAGGATTCATCGCCGAGGTTAACTTGTATAACCTCGTCCTCAATGGGAGGATCACGGAGTTCAAAGCGTTTCTTCCATTGTGCTTCTAGTTGCTGGACCCACGGCTCCAACTCAAGTGGTTCAATTAGATCTCCGTCTTCCTCTTCGACATAAGCAAATGTCATGTTGACAGATAATGTTTGTCTAAATATATCTCCAATACTGCTATCAGAGTCATAAATGGGTGACTCGAACGAATAAAAATGCCACTCGCATTCTTCATCGGAACTTTCGGGCGGTGTTGGTGGTGTGACATACCCGAGGCCGCGTCTGGATTTGTGATAATGGTCCTGAGGTTTCCCTGCCGGTGCCGACAGCTGTAGAGGCAATCGCCGACCGCTACCGTGATTCAGACCCTGGATAGCCTCCATGTCGTACCCCTGCTTTTGTATGAAGTACTTGGCTTGAGGACTATACAGGTAGAGCGGTAATCTTCCTGCGTCGGGTCTGAGATCGGACTCTTGTGGCGTAAAAGATTGAGTACCTTCTTTCCGACCAAAGATGGTCGTGTGATCCCATCCTCTTCTGTCTGGGATCAGGAAGTAGGCACCTTTAACGGAAGCAAGCCGATTTTGGGTATGGACGGTTGTCACCTGCGTGTACAGAGTAACGTCTAGACAGTCCCGTGCAGCATACATTAGATTAGGCTTATCATACTCATGTTAGTCTAACGGCAGCCTCTTATTGATGAAATAAGGAATTTTGTACACAGGGATTACATCATCAGGAGAGGGGCTATCCACCTGTGCCACCAAGTATTTGGCGAGTTCTATGTCTTCTTCGGCTACCCCCTGCGAGCTTCGAGGTCGGGATGCTGTCATGGGCAACTTGACCACCAAGGGTTCAACTTGAGGTATTGGCTTGCCTGAGAGTGTTGGATCGACACTTGGTTGCCGGCTCGTCTTGGGAAGACGGATGACAATTGGTTCGGCAGCAGATTTTGTGTCTTACGATTGCCTTTGAGTAGATTTTGGCAATCGGATCACCATCGGCGTTATAGAGGGCCTCGCATCTTCTTGTTGCCTTTGATTGGATTTCGGTAATCGGATCACCATCGGTCCCATGATAGGTTTTGGCTCCTGGCTAGATCTCGGAAGCTGTATGACCATTGGTTCCAACTGCGTAGGTGAGGCAGGAGAACTGAGCACCTCTTTATGCAAGGTTGCGACGAGGGGTGCGGCCTTGCTCGGTTTGCGGGCATGGAGATAAATTTTTAAGGGTTCTTCTGGCACTGTGATGGCCTCCATTTCGTCAGTTATATGTTTTCTGGATTCGTCATATAGATAAGCCTCTGAAGAATAATAGGATTCAACCCCTTCGAAGGGATCGATATCGGCGAATTCAGTTTTCACGAAGCCGTGCTTATTGACATACTTGAAGCACTGGTGGAGGGTGAATGTCACGATCATGTAGTCATGTATCCACGGACGTCCCAGGAGGATATTGTAGGAGGTGTCTGCATCTATGATGTAGCAGGTAACCTCTGTCTTCAGGTCGCCAATCTGACATTTCAACCGGATGTTCCCTAGAGGATAGCTCCTTCCTGAGTTAAAAACTGCTAATGGCAGTATTGGTCGTCGCTAGCCGGTGCATAGGGATGCCAAGAAGTTGGAGCAAACTTTTCGGGATGATGCTTATTGATAAGCCAGGGTCGATATGCAACCGATCCACCTTGATGTCGCCTATGTACCCAGTGTAGTATAAGGGGCGATCATACAAATTAGACTTGATCAACATGTCCTGTGGAGTAAATATGATGTTGGGCATTGCATCTGTGCTACCGCTGCCTTGTAGATCTGTTGGCGGGTCTTCCCCTGGAGGCTTAACCTGAGCTAAGTATGTATCAGCATTTTGGAGTGCTTAGCTTTATGCGACACGAAGATCCTTGGAGAGTCTTAGAAGCTTGTATAACGACAACTTTGCTGGCGTATTAGCCAATTATGCTAATATGTTGTAACTCATCTTCCCGAATTTTCAAAATTTTATTGTTATTTATTTTACTGATTGTGTTCAAAATAAAAAAATTCACCAGAACCTATTACATCACAACAGCAATCCTCACAGCCCTAATTCTCGAAAATCCCCAATCCCAAAATTCTTCCAAATCCCTAACCCTAAACCCATGTGTCCGAGGACATGGACTCAGTACTCCTGTCGAAATCCCCCGCACCTCCGCCATGTCGCGGTTGAAACTTTCCGAATGATATTTCATTTTATTAAACTAATTGTTAAACTAAATATTTTGAGAGTACTGATTTATTGAAATACTTTATTATTGGAAATATGTTGATTATTAATTTTGGCTTTCAAACACTTCAAAAGTGATTTGAAGATAATATTTAGTTTTATCAATAAAAAGATTTTGCCAAATTAATTTAAATTAAGTTTTGATTTTATCAAAATATATCTACGCTAATATTATTCAAAATTATTGTGTTAATCAACTATTTAATTTAGGATTGGATTTCATATGTGATTTAAATCATTGTGATGATGTCGTTATATTTAAATTATTATGATGAATATTTTATTTAATATGTTTCAAAATTATTTTGATAGAAAGTAATATTACTTTGAAATTATTATGATAATTGATTTAAATCTATACGGTTAAATTAGTGACTATAGCAAATATCACTTTAATCATTATTGCAATTATTAATATTTTGTGACTATATTGATTTCGGTTTAAAGATTGTTATTTGATTTAAATTTTGATACGGATTAAGTACCACTTTAAATTATTTTGTTATCAAAATTCTATTTAGATTTGATTAAGACTGTTTAGATAACTATTTGAATTTGGACTTGAATTTATATGTGATTTAAAAATATGGTGTCGTTGTATCTAAATTTTTATGATAAATATTTATTTGAATTTAGGATTTGATTCATACTAATACGTTTTTAGCTGTTTTATATAAAGTAAATATTATTTTTGAAATATTATGATAATTGATGTTTAAGATTTAATTTATATTATTTAACTTATTGGATTATCGATTTAAATGAGTATCGTTATCTACTAATGGATTTTGATTGAAATAGATTGTTTTAAATAATTATATTGATTTAAATTAAATACTTAGCTATTAGAATTTAAAAGTTAATGATAAGTACTAAATATCGATTTTAAACTAATATGATCACCTACTAATGGTTTATGATTAAACAAATCCTTATTTAAAGTTTATTTGATTTATATTAGAGGAAATATTTATCAATTATAAACTCTAGTCCTCATCTATATCAACCAAGTCTCAATAAGGATTAAACTAAATAAGTTGTCTCCTATTTCTATTTCCGTCTTGTATCTATCCTCTCCTAAACCGACTACACCTCGGGACCGACCTTCTCTTATTTGATGCATGAATATTTGAAATCCATGGTTAGCATACTTCTTTCGGCCCTATCGACATCGTTCCGCATCTCCGGCCTAAGCCACGCCACCATCAACATCTCCATCTTCATCATCGTTTCCAAACCCAACCGATCATAAAACACACCGCCACCATCGTCATCGTGACATCGTGTTCGTGCCTCTGTCCGTGTCTACCACATATATTCCATCCCGCCTACAAAATTACTACTCGTGTCCGATACCGAAACACGATCAATAAAACCATCGATTACACAAATTAAACCAAAATCTAACCGCCAGAAAAATTTCCACCGCCGGAGTCAAAGCTCCCTCCGCTGAGCAGGTCCTCCCCGCACAGCGCTCAGCTCTGTCGTCGTCATCCTCGTCGTCGATCTCCTCATGTCGACTCGCCGGAACCCCATCGGCCACAGCATCTGATCCGACACCAAACTCGACCACCCAACTCCACCACTGCCATACCTCGACCTGAATTGCTCGCGGCCAACCTCATCGACCACCACCATCAACATTGGACCTGCCCCGACAACCCCCGCTCACCGCCTTTCGAACCCTCGTCATGCGTCGACGACACTGCACGTCTTCGGTTCCGCCGAGGAGAACCCAGCGCCGTGTCGTCGTTGCCTCTCCTCAGCAAGCGCTTCGACGAATCTGGCAAAGTGAGATGCGCCTCCGCGTCGAGGTCACCGGCCTCCGTGTAGACGAAGCGTGCTCCGCTGCAGTCGCGAGCCGCTGTCGGCCTCGAGAGCGCCACGTCCCTTCCCAGGAGCACCACCGCGGACCAGCGTCGCCTCCCGTGTCCGAAGCAGCTCCCGCCCACATTCTCCACGTCGGAGGCCGCGACCCCCTCACCGGGACCCGCACGCCGCCCCCCACTGGGCGCCTCCTCGAGCGTCGGGCCTCCGGTGGTGCGTCGACCCTCCCCCGCACAGATCTGGAGCTCCCATGCCTCCTTTTCGGCCGATCCTATCAATCTACCACGTCGATTGGATCAGACCAATCAGACCCGTCGAGCCGTCGGCACCGTCGCCGTCGCTGCCTCCAGCTCCGCCTCTACCGCGTGCGGTGGGACACCGCTCCCTCTCTCCTGGTGAGTCTCGACCCTTCCTCCTTTTCTTCTTCCTTGACTTTTTCTCTTTCTTTATTTCCTTTTTCCTAGAGTGTTCTGGGAACACTCTCTCACTATTTCTTTCTTCATTCTTTAAAATCCTCTCCTCTCTCTGCACTTTACTCTTTCTAAAGCCATGGGAGAGAGCAGCAATCAATTGTTGTTGGTTCTGTTATACAGAAACCATGAGGAGTTTAAGATTTTTGTCATGTTACTATTTATTATTATTGTTATTATGCATTAAATCTGTAGTAACTTTAAAATTATTAGTTATTATGGATATATTATTTTGTGTATTACTAATATTATTGTAATAGGTTGATAATATTCATCACTGTATAGTATTTGATAATAGTTTAGATATATTATATATTTTAGGAAAAGTGGAGTAGTATTTCTAATTTATATGGTTGTACGATTCTACTGGTATTTTAATGCACAACTTAAATATAAATTGCTGCAATATTTATAGCTCTTTTTTCCAAAGATAGATTTTTGACATACAATTATATATATTGACAAAGTATGTTTTTAGCCCTAAAATAATTTCAAATATTTATCTAAAAGGTGTTTTGGCTAGAAAATATAGTTTATACTATTATAAATAAAATTTCTAAAATAGTTATATATATATATATATATATATATATATATATATATATATATATATATATATATATATATTACTTGACTTGTAAATCATGTTTTTGGGCTCTATAAATATAAATAATTGCGGACATATAATTTACCTATTTATGGTATATATTTCTAAATAACAAATACTTCTAAATAGAGTTTTATATCTTTATATGATTTTCTTAAAAGTCTTTCTAAATATGTTTCATAAAGTTTTCTAAAATGGTTTATAAATGTTTTCTAAATAAATATATATACATACTTCTAGTTAAGGATGACCTTTATCTTAAATCAAATTCTCTTAGATTAGACTGCCATCATGACTAATCGATCATTTCCTATCTTCTTGGAAAACCCGAACTCCTTCACATCGACCTAGCCGAATGGAATATTCTGGATGTATGGTACTATTGGTTTCACCAGCTAAGGACCTCAGGCAGTTACACTTTCTGATTGCTTTTCGATTCATAGTAGTCTATACATTTCATGTTTATACATATGTCTTGCTGCTTGTTGACACGCTCGTCACACGGAGTAGTCGGAAGGGGAAATATCTTAGTAGACATGTGGACTACCCAGAACTATCCCCCGTGTCTTTCGTGGATGTCACGCCCCAGAACCAAAATACTGGAGAGCAGGGGAATGACTCAGCCAGCTACGTATTACGGGTAGAGAAATACCGTATAATACGATCAATGCTGTCCAATAAGACGAGGGGGTGCATACTACATGAAAGTCATACTATGGTCACTTCAAATCTATTGTCTCAATCATTCAAACACGAAACAGAAATAGAGAACATGTAAGATAAAGCAGTAAGGCGTCCCAAACGCTCAGTCAAAATGTTTTTGATATCTGGCTTTACAAAACATAGCCAGATGACGTAGCAAAGTATACACAATTGTTATCAGCTGCAGTCTGACTTAATTACAATTATGTGAAAGTAAGTACAAGACAATCCGACTAACATGTCGGTGCCAAACGACAAAATATAAAGTAACAAAATGAGCGGGGAAGTAAGGAACCCACTCGAGTCCTCCTGCGATCATCCCTCTAGTATTGACCATCTTGGAGGTGGAAGTAAGCTGAGTCCTCAGGAACCGGCTCTAAATCTGGCCATGCAAAACCAGAGAGGTTAGACCTCTAATAGCAAGTACCGCAAGGAAGCACGATATGAGAAATTTAAACCAGTAAATAAGAGAATATAATAATAGATCTCTGTTTGCTACTGGGATTCACACAACGTCACGACACTTCGAACCAATCTCCCAACCAAACAAGGACAGAAGTTGGCCCGTCATGTCTCGACACTTTGATCATCTCAGTTAGTCAACAGAGTAGGTACAGTACACAACCAAATCAATTTAAACGGCCATGCAACTACTACGGCTTGCTATTGTGAGTTCCAAGTTATCTTGGAATTATGCGATAAAGAATTCCTCAGTTCTTACTATGTGCAAGCAAGGCTAGTTTACCCAGTCAATCAATTGCGCGAATCATGAATTAGACGAGTCCCAGCGGGATGTCCGTCATCAATATACCATATACAATAAATAATATAAGCAGATACCGCTCCCTGCCCGTGTGGCAGATTTGCAATATCTGTGGGAACCAGTCGGCCTGTCGGGCACTTAATAGTTCCAAAGAGGGCTGCCATGTAAGAACTCGGGAATCCATTCTCTCCATGCAATCATTATTTTATTTAACTTAGTAGCCTCTATGTTAAGTAAATTCCCATGCCGTGGATCATGGTCATTCAGAATGAGTACTTCCGTACAAAGTACGATATGCCCAACTCTACAACGATACCTGTGCGGTTAGATTGTAGGTCTTACATAGCGTAATACAACAATTAAAACTAACCACGAAATACATCATGCCTTGACTATAAAGTACACATGCTGCTTTGTAGAAAAATAAATAAATTGAAGCCTGTATATGCATGTATGCCAATATTTGGGATCGGTTAATCGATTACAATAGTTCATAATTAATATGAACGTGTCTCATTCATTCAATTCAATAAGACGACTAGCCAGTCTCTTAGTTCCAACTAGGAATGCATGATCAATTATTAGTCAAGGTCACAATCAATATCAATCAATCTTAATTCGGGACAAGAATTAGTCAAAAGGCCCGAGAAATTATAGAAGTTCATGCAGCATGTGCCAGGAAACAGCATGTGCCATGAAACAGCATGCGCCAGAAAATAGTATGCGCCAGAAACAGCATGTGCCAGGGAACAGCATGCGCCAGAAACAGCATGCGCCAGAAACAGAATGCGCCAGAAACAGCATGCGCCAGGAAACAGCATGCGCCAGAAACAGCATGCGCTAGAAAACAGCATGCGCTAGGAACAGCATACGCCAGAAACAGCATGCGCCAGGAAACAGCATGCGCCAGAAACAGCATACGCCAGGAAACAGCATGCGCCAGAAACAGCATACGCCAGAAACAGCATGCGCCAGGAAACAGCATGCGCCAGAAAACAGTATGCGCCAGAAACAGCATGCGGCAGGAAACAGCATGCACCAGAAATAGCATGCGCCAGGGAACAGCATGCGCCAGAAACAGCATACGCCAGAAAACAGCATGCGCCAGAAACAGCATGCGCCAGAAACAGCATGCGACAGAAATAGCATGCGTCAAGAAACAGCATGTGCCGAAAACAGCATGGCAACAGCTTTTTGCCAGCAAACAGCAAGTACTGCTCATCTTCTCCAATCAGCCTCTAATGGCCATGAATACTCATGAACCAGAAAGACCATAAATCACTCAAAATAAGTCGAAATCAGGACTTCCAATAGTCAAAATTGGGTAGAATCAAATTTTCTACAACATGGAACCATCAAAACTTAAAAAATAATAAAGTTACTAGATCAAAACCTAAAAATTCCAAAAATATATTAAATTTAGATCTACATGAAATGAGCCATAAAAATCGAAAATGCTAAGTACTAAAGTATCTAAGAATCTTGAGAGGAAGACGATGGAACAACAAAAATAGAAATCTATCAAGAAGCAAGTTGGCACTTGCCTAGTCCTCTTAGGTTGGTGGGGGAGTTATGAGGAAGAAGAAGAGAAATGAGAAGAAGTAATGAAGAGAGAGAAAGGGGATGAGGCTTTTAAATGAAGGGGTGGTGGTAGGTGGGGGTTTGGGTTCATGTTGAACCATCCAATGCCGAAAAATAAACCAACTCGGGTCGAACCCAAAAGCAAAGTAGAAAGTAAAATGCTGAAAGTAAAATGCAGAAAAATAATTAGCAGAAAAGTAAAGGAATTTAAATGCAGAACAATACATGATAAATATTAAATAAATATATTTCAGTAGTACATGTATTTAGAATACGTATTCTGGGAATGGGAAGTGATATCTCTACCCTCCTTAGAAAAATTTCGTCCTCGGAATTTCAAATCCAAGCATGATAGAAACATCGGAGCTAAACTAATCTAAGTATAAGCAATTGAGTAAGCAATCATTCTACAATGCCAATAGCAAGTAACATATATATGTTTAACTATCGACGACACCAAGCAATTCTACTCATAAGGTGACGAGCATGAGAAGTTAAGACAATCAAGGTATACAGAAAGAGATATACCTTGTGAGTCAAACAGGTGCGGATACCGTGATCGGATATCATCCTCACGTTCTCACGTTGACTCTCCTAAAGAGTGATGACCCCAAGCAACCCGGACAAGACTAATTGTTCGGTTCTTGAGTATCTTCTCTCTTCGGTCCAAAATGGACACAGGCTGTTCCTCGTAAGACAGGTTGGTACCAACAACCAGCTCAGAATGATCAAGGATATGGTTTGGGTCCGATACATACCTTCGTAACTGAGATACATGAAATACGTCATGCACCTCTCGTAACGAAGGGGGAAGAGATAAACGATAAGCAACATCGCCTATTCTATCAAGGATAGCAAATGGGCCTACGTATCGCGGACTCAATTTCCCGCGAACGCCAAATCTAATAACCCTACGGGTAGGTAAGATCCGCAAGAACACGTGGTCCCCAACAGAAAACTCTAGCAGCCTACGATGCTGGTCCGTCCAATGACGATGCCGATCCTGCGCAACTCGAAGTCGCTCTCTAATTCCCTTAATCACTTCAACGGTCTGGACGATCATTTTTAGGCCTAGTATCTTCCTCTCTCCGATATCATCCCATGCCAGTGGCAACCTACACTTCTTACATATAGTACTTCAAATGGCGCCATCTGGATACTGGCTTGATAACTGTTGTTGTATGAGAATTCGACTAAGTATAGGTAGCTCTCCCAAGATCCTCCAAAAATCCAGAGTGCAAGCTCGCAACATATCCTCTAAAGTCTGAATTATTCTTTCTGATTGCCCGTCTGTCTGGAAATGGTAAGCCGTGCTAAATCTTAACTTGGTACCCACACTATGATGTAAGCTCTTCCAGAAATGTGATGTAAAGCGGGTATCTCTGTCTGACACAATACTTACAGGGACTCCATGTTGCCTGACTATCTGTTGCATATACAACTCTGCCAACTTTTCTGTAGATTGCCCTACTCTGAAAGGAAGAAAGTGCACCACCTTCGTAAGCCGATCTACTATCACCCAAATGGCATCTTTACCACTTGGTGACCTCGGCAAACCGGTCACAAAGTCTACTATAATATGTTCCCATTTTCATTCCGGAATAAGAAGCGGTTGCAATAACCCAGCTGGCCTCTGCTGCTCTGCCTTCACTTGCTGACATACCATGCAACGAAAAACAAATCTAGCTATCTCCCTCTTCATTCCGTTCCACCAGAAGTGTTGTTTGATATCGTGGTATATTTGGTCCCTCTAGGATGTATAGAATACTGAGAACTATGAGCTTCTGTCATAACCTCCTGTCTGATATCTCCACTAGGTACACATAGGCGCGATCCAAACCTAAGGGTACCATCTTTATGAATTTGCATCTCCTTTCTGAGTCCTGACTCACATTCTGCCCTAAGCTTCTGAATTCTTGGGTCCCGTGCCTGAGCTACCTTGATCCTGTCTACCAAGTCAGATTAAACTTGTAGACTTGTTAGAACTCCTACATCACTAGGAAGTATAACTTCGATGCCTATCTCCTGAAGGTCTTCTAAGATATGCCTCTGTGTTGTCAACATAAATGTGCCGCCTCTCCTGCTGAGAGCGTCTGCTACCACATTAGCCTTGCCTGGATGATACTGAAGCTCTACGTTGTAATCCTTGATCAACTCCAACCATCTTCTCTGTCTCACGTTCAGCTCCTTCTGAGTAACGATGTACTTCAGACTTTTATGGTCTGTGTACATGTCCACTCGATCACCTATAAGTAATGCCTCCATAGCTTCAAAGCAAATACTACTGCCGCCAACTCCAAATCATGAGTTGGGTAATTCTTCTCGTGGTCTCGAAGTTGCCTAGATGCATACGCTATCACCTTCCCATGTTGCATGAGGACACATCTAAGTCCTTTATCTGACGCATCACAATATACAGTAAAACCTTCGGGTCCAACTGGCAATGTAAGAATAGGCGCTGATATCAACTTCTGCTTCAGATTCTCAAATGATGTCTGGCATTCTGCTGATCAGACGAATGGTACATCCTTTCGTGTCAAACGGGTCATGGGTGCTGAAAGTCTTGCAAAGTCTGCTACGAATCTCCTGTAATATCCTGCCAATCGCAAGAAACTCTGCACATCTGCTACGGTCTCGGGTACTGGCCAACTCTCTACTGCTTCTACCTTCTTGGGATCCACTGCTACTCCAGCTCCTGATACGATGTGCCCCAAAAATGAAATATGGTCCGACCAAAACTCACACATTTGCTGAGCTTGGCATACAACTGGTTCTCTCTCAGAACCTGTAACACTTTCCTGAGGTGATCCTCATGTTCCTCCTCACTAGCAGAGTAGACGAGAATGTCGTCAAGAAACACGACAAATTGATCTAAGTATGGCATAAAGATGCGGTTCATCAAATCCATAAATATTGCTGGAGCATTGGTTAAACCAAACGGCATTACTAAGAATTCATAATGCCCATACTTCGACCTGAATGCTATCTTGGGAATATCCTCCTTCCGGACCCTCACTTGATGATACCCTGAACGAAGATCTATCTTGGAGAAAACTCTAGCTTTGCTCAACTGATCAAACAAGTCGTCGATCCTGGGTAGTGGGTACTTGCTCTTTACTATTGCCGCGTTAAGCTTCCTGTAATCGCTTCCTGTAATTGACAATTATATATATATATATATTTTTGAGATATATGTGTGTATATATATATATATATATATATATATATATATATATATATATACCTAATTTTCTTTGCTTATCCTCCAATCCATGACTAATCCCCTTTATCCTATTCCCTTACCAATTCTGTACAAACATCTTGTCAACCCCAACTAATTCGACCCTTCTGGACCCAATGGAACTGTCCGTGCCACCATCAGAGGCTCCCTTGCATAGTTGTAACATCAAAGTCGATCTTGTGCCACCTTTATTGTAACACACCAAGCAGCTCACCAGGCGTCGCAACATGTAAGTATACCTTGCTAATTAATTGTCAATTATTTATTTTATGCATTATTTATTTTGTTCATATTGTTAGTTTTCCTTGTTATAAACTGTGCGTCCAAGCCACACTTGGGTGCAAGCGAATTTATTAGTCGTTATTTTATTTATGCATGATGACTTAGTGTTAGCGGACTACCTTCTTGTTGGGGGATATCCTTATATCTCCTTTGGCTGTGACACTCACACGACACGGTTTGAGACATATTGCTAGGGGTACGACTTATTGACTAGCTATCTCTAAAGTCGTGTGACGGTAGATATTCGTAACTGCTATGATTAGGGTTTTAGAGACTCAAGCAGTTACAAAACTGGACGATCCATGGACATGACTTGAACAGTGTGGGAAATATTGGGGGAGGGCAGTCGCTAGTGCGTTTGGGAAGCCAAACAGGTAAACCACAGTCTCCGGATGGAACTGTGGCGATATATTTGCAGATACCCTCTGACGTTTTGGACGTTACGGTCGGATACAGATGACTGGATGCCAGTTACGTACACATAGCCTAAAATCCCACCCATGCGTATGAAAGTTGTCCTCTAAATTGCATATTAGGCGGTTAGAATTTCCTTTGCATGTATGTGTCTAGAATAGTCTTTTATATATTATTTATTTTGATAGTTCATATTAGCTTGTTCTTCCTGTATCTTGATACGTCCGTCTGAGGACCTGGTTTTTCCCCAGGTGTGTGTTCATGTTTTTTGCAGGTATTCTAGGCAAGGCCGTGGTCTTCTCCATTCCTTCAAAGACGATTGCGCTTGGTTCGTCTTGTCATTTTATCGATCGATTTCTTGTACATTTCTTTCATTGAGATAGTTGGTAGTGGACTTTGTCTCCGCCCAACGATTGTATTATAGATATTCAAGTTGATTTTTATATTATTATTCCTTTCATTGTGGATGAGATTTAGTTGTCTTGGATTACTATATTTTACAGCTTATGTATACATACGAGATCCATGTATTTCGTATGTATACAGCTGGCATGTCTACGTTTTTAGTCCTACGTACTTTGGGACTGGGGCGTTACATATTTTTGTGGTGGCCCATGCAGGTCAAGATAAATTGTTTGGTTACTTTACCGTACCAAGCAAGCCTGCGTATAGGATTAGAAATCTAGGATCTCATCCACATACTTGACCTCTTTCCTTGATTTTATCTACCGTTTGACTCATCAATTGCATCTTGCTTGCTTCCTTCCATCCCTATTCTTATCTTTCCTTCGTGCTTGCTAGAGATTGACCCTAATAGTTAGTTGTCCCAAAACACCATTAGTTTAATTCTTTAAGTTGGGTAGAATCCCTTATGAACTAGTAACCCCTTTGCCCTAGTGACCTATAGTAGCAAGCTTATTTAGATCTTAGAATCTAGAGGACCTAACCCGTCTAGCCAACCAAGGACTTGGACAAGAAGACCATAGGACGACTGTATGACTTAGAATCATTCTACCTTCTTTAAATCTTAATCTCTCGTGCCTATGTATTTACCACTTTTGAATAATGATGCTAATGTAGCCTAGTTTTTGCAAGCTTATTCTTTATCGAGTTTGTTCATGACATATGCTATTGAGCGCTCACTAGCATATTGTCTAATCATAACCGGTGCATAATGGTCTGATCAACCAAGTGCACTTTAGTTCGCTTTTATCTATTGTTCTACGTGGATGGAGACATAGTTAAACTTGTCCTTTAGAGTCTCATCTACGACTGCCATTAAAAAAAATTTGAAATTATTCGGTCGCCTTTGAATCACATATTCGTATTCGATAACGCCTTCTTCGAACTCTAGATTACTTTCGCCTTCACCTATTAGAGAAGGACGAATGCGTTATACTAGAACTTCCTTTTACCATCCTATCACCTATGACCATTATCACTCGATATTGCCATATCTTTGTCTTGAACTACTCGACCCTAAATCTACAATCTTAACTTTCTAATCACTTGAATTTAAGAGTGATTACAATCGTCTCTTAATCATATCTTCAACCTAGACTACGACCATATAAACTTCGAATCCTTCTATCTACAGTTGTGCCTTCTCACCCCCTACTAAATCCTTAATTTCGAGGACGTAATTCTTTTAAGTTTGGTAGGATGTAAAACTCCTAAATTTCTACTATTTTTATTTATTTATTTATTTATTTATTTAATTTTGGTATTGATTAAAAATTTTGTATTGTACGTCGCATAGTCGTATTGTGCGTCGCGCACGAAATTTATTTTTTGCTCGTCGAGTGCGAATATGTACGAGCGTACATATTTTTTTGAAAAATATTTTTTCTATTTTATATTTCAAATAATATGTATAATAATTATTATATTTGTATTTTGCTTAAAGATGTCTATTGAGATGACCAAAATCTTATTACTTTATTTATTTATTTATTAGTGGTAATTTAGAAAACTATTTTATATTCCTTGCGTACATTAAATTAAATTTATATATTTTATTTTCGAAATTGTTAAGTATAAATATTTTATTATTCGAAAAGGTATTCAAAAATATTTATTATTTTCAAAATTAATATTATTAGTATTTTAGAAAAATATTTTAAAATTATTGTGGCATTTAAATCTTGATTTAAATTTATGGACTTATTTAAATAGTTAAGTAATTAAAATTTGATTTATCCTATTCGATTTTAAACTAAAAATTTAATTTGATTTAAATTAGATTTACATTTAGATTTGAATTTGAATTTAAATTAAATTACGAATTATCGATTTGGGTTTTAAAATTTTTCCTAATCCTATCCAATTGGGAATTCCCACATCCTATAAATAGGCAGGTACTCCTCCAATATTTCTCACATCCACAAATTTCTCCACAAAAGTGAGTGCATCGTGTCCATGATCGTGTCCGTGTCCCATCCACTACTTATCTTCTTTTACATATACAAATTTCCGCGTCCGACAAACCCGCCAATCCATCCCGTGTCTCGCAGGACACCTCTCCCAGCCGTTGTGTCGGACACACCCGACACGACCCAATTCCAAAAACCAATCCTAAACCCTAAACACACCCACCCACAGGCTAACAACAATAGCCACCACCGTAGTCGACCCCCGCTGCCACAACGGAAAACCACACCACCACCGCGGCTACTGCCGCGGCAGCCCCATCACCCACACAATCAGCACCGGACCCTCGCCACCATGCTGGCCTCTCCGACCCTACACACCTCTCGTAACCAACCTCAGCCATCGCCACCACCATCGCCGTCATCATCACCACACAACCACTGCCATCACGGCCGTCGCCGTCGGCGCCACCACCAAAACCACCAGATCCCAAAACAAAACTCCAAATAAATAAAACCCATAAACCACCCTTACCTCGACCCAGGCGAGCGCTCCACCGTCGGCGTGCCCTCGACGCGTCCACTCGCTGGCTGTCCGCCGGAGTAGCGCCTCCCCATACGCTGCCTCGCCACCCCGCAGCGTGCGACTCTCGCTGGAGAGGTCCACCGCTCGTCCAGCGCCATCCGTCGACCGGAACCCCATCCTTAGCCGCTCGTCCAGCGCCGGACCGCCTGCGTCATCTTAGCCTGGCCGAACCCTCCACCGCGGCAAGCCGTGGTCGGCGACCACCCATCCGCCTGACCACCGCCCCACGCCGCCGAGCGTCCTCCAGTGAGGCGCCGACCGGAAACCCCCTTCTTCCCTCCTCGATCTGCCTCCTTCGTCGCCATCTCCGCCGCCTATACAGCGTCTCCACCCCGCCATCGGACAGCGAGCGCCGCCTTCGCCACCGCTCTCCCCCGTTCCTCACCCCCTTCCTCCGAGAGACCCCGGCGTCTCTGCCCCCCTCCGCCGCGGCCAGCGCCGACTCGATGAGACCCCCTCCCTCCTGCACCTTTCTCTGAGAATTCCTTTCTCTCTCACTGCGAAGGATTGGGAATGGCTGAGTTTTTTTATACTATTATTATTATTATTATTATTATTATTATTATTATTATTATTATTATCATTATTAATATCATTATCATCATTATTAATATATTGCTAATATTTTCTATTGTGTAATTATATTTACACCATATTATTATTATTATTATTATTATTATTATTAATATTATTATTATTATTATTATTATTATTATTATTATTATTATTTGTTTTTGTTAATATTATCATTGCCTTATTATTATGATTTTAGAAATTGTAAAAATATTTCTAGCTAACTTCAAAGTTATTTATACACAGTAAAATATTCTTCTCGATTTATATATGTATATATTTGGCACAACCATAGTTCTTGGTTTAAATCATTTAGTAATATTCCTCAAATATTTATCTAAAATAAATTTTAACTTATGAAATATAGTTTCCGTCTAAACCATATTTTACAAGCTAGAGTCTTTTTATTTATTATTCTCTAGGTTATACTAGGCTATTAAAGTATCTTGTCTAAAAGAATGTACTTTTAAAATTTACTAAAATATTCAAGTATTTAAAAGTAATTTATTTTTATATATAGATTTCAAAAATTAAAAATAGTGTTTTGACAAAAACTTAAGGTCTTAGCCTAATGTGACTTCTATTTATCCGAAAATATATTTTGACTAGTAAAGAATTTTAAGTATTGTAAATATTTTCTAAAAGAAAATCGTATATATATATATATATATATATATATATATATATATATATATATATATATATATATATATATATATATATATATATATATTCCTTTGTTTATCCTCCAATCAATGACTAATCCCCTTTATCCTATTCCCTTACCAATTCTGTACAAACATCTTGTCAACCCCAACTAATTCGACCCTTCTGGACCCAATGGAACCGTCCGTGCCACCATCAGAGGCTCCCTTGCATAGTTGTAACATCAAAGTCGATCTTGTGCCACCTTTATTGTAACACACCAGGCAGCTCACCAGGCGTCGCAACAGGCAAGTATACCTTGCTAATTAACTGTCAATTATTTATTTTCTGCATTATTTATTTTATTCATATTGTTAGTTTTCCTTGTTATAAACTGCGCGTCCAAGCCACACTTGGGTGCAAGCGACTTTATTAGTCGTTATTTTATTTATGCATGATGACTTAGTGTTAGCAGACTACCTTCTTGTTGGAGGATATCCTTATATCTCCTTTGGCTGTGACACTCACACGATACGGTTTGAGACATGTTGCTAGGGGTACGACTTATTGACTAGCTATCTCTAAAGTCGTGTGACGGTTGATATTCGTAACTGCTATGATTAGGGTTTTAGAGACTCAAGCAGTTACAAAACTGGATGAGCCATGGACATGACTTGAACAGTGTGGGAAATATTGGGGGAGGACAGTCGCTAGTGCGTATGGGAAGCCAAACAGGTAAACCACAGTCTCCGGATGGAACTGTGGCGATATATTTACAGATACCTTCTGACGTTTTGGATGTTACGGCCGGATACAGATGACTGGATGCCAGTTACGTACACATAGCCTAAAATCCCACCCATGTGCATGAATAAATTGCACATTAGGCGGTTGGAATTTCCTTTGCATGTATGTGTCTAGAATAGTTTTTTATATATTATTTATTTTGACAGTTCATATTAGCTTGTTCTTCCTGTATCTTGCTACGTCCGTCTGAGGACCTGGTTTTTCCCCATGTGTGTGTTCATGTTTTTCGCAGGTATTCTAGCCAAGGCCGTGGTCTTCTCCATTCCTTCGAAGACGATTGTGCTTGGTTTGTCTTGTCATTTTATCGATCGATTTCTTGTATATTTTTTTTATTGAGATAGTTGGTAGTGGACTTTGTCTCCGCCCAACGATTGTATTATAGATATTCAAGTTAATTTTTATATTATTATTACTTTCATTGTGGATAAGATTTAATTGTCTTGGATTACTACATTTTACAGCTTATGTATACATAAGAGGTCCATGTATTTCGTATGTATACAGCTGGCATGTCTACGTTTCTAGTCCTACGTACTTTGGGACTGGGGCGTTACAATTGGAGCTGCATCAACAGCAGCAGCAGCAGCCAAGTGACTGCTACCATCAAGCAGCAACAGCAGGTTTTGTGACTCCAGCAGCAGTCGCAGCAATGTTGCTGCCGAGCAGCCCTTGACCAACAATTCAATCCATTCACCATCCATTCCGCTCTCAAAATTAGTCCACAAATTCATTTATCCAATCCATACAATTTTAGCATTCATTCACTCCATTTCCAGCATCTATAATCAGTCCACATTCTCCACTTCACAGTCCATCTACATTTTATATATTTCAATTCAATACATTCACTTCATATTCATTCCATATAATTCAGTCCATACATTCACTTCATATTCAGTCACAATTCATTTCGTTCCCAATTTAGCCCCACATCATCCATCACAGTCCTACATTATCCATAACAGTCCACTCATTTTAGTCCACAGTCGTACCATTTCACATCAGTCCATACATCTACCAATTCACATTCATTCCATCCCTATTTCATCCATACATCCACTTTATTTTCAATCCAATACCCCCCATGTTAGTGTATGTTTAAGTGGTCGTAGGGATATGTTAGTGAGTGGTATTAGCTAGGAAAGTTAGTATGTTAGAGTGGTAGTTCGACTCCATGTTAGTGTACATGTTGGTAAGGGTGTTAAGGTATTGTAATGTGTTAAGGTATTTGATATTTGAGGGTAAGGTATATATAAGAGATAGTATTTGAGTATTATGATTAGATATAGTAATATAGATTTGGATATGGACTAGAGTGAGAGTGGGAATTTGTGGTATCTTATGATACCAAGATGGTATCATAGGGTAAATGAGATTTACCCTATGTAAGGGGCAAGGTATTAAGGTACATTCAAGATAATGTGTTAGGGTATCAAGATACCAAGATATTGTATTGAGATACGAGGTTAAAGTATTAGGATACTATGTTAAGGTAGAGGGGTGTGTAACGCCTGTAGTTCGTATTACGTATTTTGGTATACGTGTACGTGTTTTGACTCATATTGCATGTCTCATTTCATGGTTTATCTTGGTATTTTATTTGCTTGGTTCGGTTTGCTTGGTTCGGTTTGGTTCGGTTTTGCATGAAGACCAACCCCACCTACCACCCCTCCCTTCCTTTATTAGCCGCATACCCCCTTCTTTCTCCTCATTTACTTCTTCTTCATTACTTCTTCTTCCTCCATTACTCTCTCCACCTACCAGAGAGAGAGCCTAGGCAAGTGCAGCTTGCTTCATGGAGGAACTCAGTTTTTATTGTTCCATTGTCTTCTCTTCTCCACGAGATTCTAAAACACTTTAATACTTAGTATTTTTAATTTCTATGGTTCATTTCTTGTAGATCTAAGCTTGTTGCATTTTCGGATTTCTTGGGTTTTGATCTGTCTAACCTTGTTATGTTCAAGTTTTGATAGTTCCATATTGTAGGAAATTTCGTTCTGTATCATTATGACCTATAGAAGTCTGGATTCTGACACTAAATGAAGAATTTATGGAGCTTTGTAGCTATGGCTTTCCATAGTTCTTCTTCTCGAAAGGATGGAGAAGAAGAACAGTGCTCAGCCGCATGTGCATGACTTTCCTGGTCGCATGGCTTGAACCGTATAGGCACTCCTGGCAGCTTCAGCCGCATAGCTATCCTTAACTCCTGGCCGCATGAACCCATTTTACTCCCAGCCGTATATGCATGAATTACCTTGGCCGCATAGGTCATGGGTCCCCTCCAGCCGCATAAGACTCCATCTCCTGAGCCGCAAGCGCCTCGTTCCCTTTCAGCCGCATGCGTCCGTCCTCCTCGAGCCGCACAAGACCCGCATCCCCGAGCCGCATGGCCCTGTTCCTTCCTGCCGCATGAGATCCCATAGCCACATGGCGTTGGTTCCCGAGCCGCATGAGCTTGTTCCCCCATCGCCGCATATGCTCGTTTCCTTCAGCCGCATGAACCCATTTGTCCCTGGCCGCATGAGCCATTCTCTTCCCTGTCGCATGGCCTCTGGTCACATGGCTTCGGTAGATCCCAGCCGCATGAGACCCCATCCCATAGCCGCATGGCCCCATTTCCTTTCCGAGCCGCATGAGCTTGTTTCCCTTAGCCACATGGCACTTTCCACAGTCCTTGTCCTCTTTTATTATATTATTATTATTATATTGGAATGTTATATTTATGCTCATGTTTCTTGACCCTCTGTGAATGCTTATACCATGTAAATTATGTACATGTTCCATGAACACAATAGTGACCCGTCGTGGTACACTTTTGACAAGTAACCTGACATGATAGTGGCCCGTCGTGGCGCACTCTTGATAAGTAAACCTGACATGATATACCTCGACATATTATTGCGACAACTAGCCTAACATAACAAGAATGAATGGCCTAGACACCGTGGGCGATTGTGTTTGTACAAAAGAACCAGTATTGTTTTGCATCATGTCTAGGATAGGGACCCCTGAGTACCACGGTCAGGGGTACCTACTGAAATTGACTAAGGCTAATAGCTAGAAAATCCAGTAGTCACGGAGAGATTTTCCAGCTACAGGCAATCCTGTTATCTGGGCGCCCCATCATGGGATTTGTAGCCTACCGTCGAGTAGGGCACATTTTCAGTACACTGTCATGTGTTGCACCCACCAAGCTACTTAAGGGTACATACATTTCTTGGACGATGTACCCACATAAATTCAATCCCCTAATTATGTCTGGATAACCTGGATGGTCTGTAGGGCTTGTGGCTGTTGGAATAATCTCATTATATCTTGCTAGTAACTAGGCCTGTGTTAACCCTAGTTAGTTAAAGTATCAAGCCGTACTGATTGTTTGACCGTGAATGTTGGGTGAAGTCTAAGTCTTGCCTTGTCCCGGTACATGGTTACTTCAATAACATGATTATTTATGCTTGCCTTAACAATAATGATCAGGGGCCAAGTTCTGTTCAGGCGAAGGGTTACAACCCCGGTCCTTGTTTGGTTTAAGGGTTGTAACCTGGCTCCCGGAGCTGTTCTGTGTCCTCTCTTCGTTTATTTTCTTATTGCACTCTACGTCATGCTCGTCATGTTTTACTTTACCAACAAGAATTTGAGACGGGTTTCTATTCAGGTGAAGGGTTACAACCCCGGTCCTTGTTTGGTTTAAGGATTGCGACCTGACTACTTGAATAGTTTCCTCGTACTCAATTCACTGTTGTTGTCTCTATTATTATTATTATCAGGTTCTTTTATAATTATCTTTAATATTCAATTATGATGTGCTGGTTTTAGTTTCTAAGTGAAGCCTTCTTTGTGGCACTTGCTCTTTCTGGGATCTGACCCAGCTGGTTTTGTATGGCCAGATATTGGAGCAGCTCCAGAGGATCTACCTACCTTCCAGCCAGATGGTGACCACTAGGCGTAACCCTGGCAACGAGTGGGTTTTATTTTTGGCTCTTCCACTCTATTGTAAAAATATTCTTTTGAGGCGTTTAGCCGACGACCACGTTTTTAGCTCGATTGTACTTTACTTATTGTCTTCCTACGGGCTGTAACATGATTGACAAATCCTAGGGTTGATCATGTATGACTAAAACTCTTGCTAATCTTGATATTTTGTACGACTAGCTTCATGATCATCCAAATATGTAATGTATGGGACGCCTTACTATTGTATATTTGGTGCTCTGACATCTTGTAACCGTTATTACTTGCTTGAAATTGAGATAATAGGCTTGTTCATGACCATAAGAGACTGATGGCTTGTAGTTAAATCCTCATGTATCTAGACAGCCGTGACCGTATAGTAAGGTGGGTTGCACTTTAATATACGTAGCTGGCTATGTTTGCCCCCGCTCTCCAGTATTCTGGTTCTGGGGCGTTACATGGTTTAAGTGGTGGCCCATGCAGGTCTTGTAAATCAAGATATGTGAGGATTTACTGAATAGATGTCTCAATCATTACTCGCCTTTGATCTCTGCTCGTACCCTCTAAATTCCTGAATTCTTGACCTGATCATATGCTTGTATCTTTGATCTGTCCTGGTCCTTCCTTATTTTTCCCTATGTCGTCTTCTTCAGCGGCATTGTTCCTGGTCCTACCGATCGGCAAGGCGGAGCACCTCCCGTGGACCAGCATCAACCTGGAGATCAAGCCCAGCATTCAGGAGTAGCCTCCAGACTCATGCCTACTGGGGGTCAAGAGCCACCAGTTCAGCCCGTCCAGCCTGTAGAACCTGATGATGGCACCTTGGTGGGTCTCATCAGGACATTGTTAGCTTTCCAAGATCGTCGAGGTGATGCATTGTACCAGGCAATGACAGATGCTTTGACCAGAGGAGGTCATCAGGGTAACAGTGCGGCCAACGGCTTCAAGCGCTTGAACCCTCCCTTCTTCGATGGTAGTGAAGATGCTATTGCAGCTGACACGTGGCTTCAGGACACAGAGGTGATTCTAGAAGCAGCCATGACTCCAGAAGACGAGAAGGTGGTCGTGGTGCGCCTGCAGTTATTGGATCTTGCCCGCAGCTGGTGGACAGCACAGGCCGTTGGATTATTGGCACCTATTGCCTGGACAGTATTTCGTGAGAGATTCCAGGCCAAGTACTTCGATGCTGTAGCTCGGTATGATCTACAGACGAGGTTCACCAATCTGAAATAGATGGACAGGACGATCGACGGATATGTGGCCGAGTTTTCTAGACTTAGTCAGGTTGCTCCCACCTTGGTAGCGACCGAGTTTGACAGAGCCCATCGATTCCAGTAGGGACTCCATCTAGAGATTTTATTGGCAGTGGAGCAGTTTGAGCATCATACTTTTGATGCGATATTGAGAGCAGCCAGGAGGTACGAGTATACCTCCCAGAGGATCGTGGACAGGACCGGGGGTCGGAAGCGATCCCATGGCCAGATGAATCAGTCTTCAGCACCAGCCCCGGCAGCTAGGGCTTTGACCATTGGAGCTCCGAGGCGGGCGGCCTCAGTAACGTCGGTTCAACATTCAACCCCGACGTACCTTCAGCAGCAGAAGCAGAAGCACTCTTCCGCAGCAGGATGTTCTCTTTGTGGGAAGCCAGGGCATGTGGTATCGGAGTGTCGCAGAGCACAGGGTTTGTGCTTGGTTTGTGGGGCCCCGGACCACAGGGTTGGGAACTGTCCGAACAGGGGGAGTTCATCTTCCTCAACCTTTTCTAGTCCTTCAGTTAGGGGGCCAGCCCTAGTACCAGTCCAGCAGCAGCAGTACCCGTTTCCGAGGCCTTTGTCGTCTCAGGCCCAGGCATTCCAGCAGCAGAGACCATAGCAGTATACACAAGCCCAAGCCCTGATCCAGAGCAGACAGAAAGGTTTTCAGCAGAGGGGACCCGCGCCCAGAGGGCATGGTCAGGTGATGGCTTTAACCATGGAAGAAAAAGGATTGGCACCAGGTGAGGTAGTGGCAGGTACTATTCTTGTCAACACATTTTTGGCTTTAGTGTTATTTGATTCTGGTGCATCGTATTCATTCATGTCTGCACGATTCGCGACACTGATAGGACTGGAGCCCGAGTCATTATCAGTTAGGCTCAATATACTTACTGGTAGTGGACTTGTGGGAGTAGATAGAGTATTTTTCTCGTGTCGGATCGTAGTTAGCGGTAGAGAATTTTCTGCTAGATTAATAGAGTTCCCGATGGACGATTATGATGTGGTCTTAGGGATGGATTGGTTGAGAAACCAGTATGCTAGGATAGACTGCCATATTGGCAGGGTTGTTTTTAGCATTCCAGGCGAGCCAGAGTTTTCCTTTTCCCGAGGTGAAGTTGAACCTTCTCCTCCAGTATTGCGGATGGCAGTAGCAGCAGTGCAGTTACCCCGGATAGTTGAAGAGTTCCCAGAAGAACTTCCAAGGATGCCGCCAGAGCGAGAGATCGAGTTTACTATCGACTTGATCCCAGGGACAACCCCTGTATCAGAGAGAGTCTACAGGATGGCGCCGTCAGAGTTAGAGATATTGTATAAGATGATTGAAGAACTCAGAACCAAGGGATTCATTCGTGCTAGCGGATTGCCTTGGGGAGCCACGATGCTTCTTGTGAAAAAGAAGGATGGTACGTCCAGATTATGTGTAGATTATCGTACCTTAAATTCAGTGACAATCAAGAACAGATACCTTCTCCCGTGGATAGATGACTTTTTTGATCAACTTAAAGGGGCAGCAGTATTCTCGAAGATTGACTTACGGTCAGGATACCATCAGATCAAAGTCAGAGAGCAGGACATCCCGAAGACAGCTTTCAGATCTAAATATAGGTATTGGGAGTTCCTTGTTATGCCATTTGGATCCACCAATGCGCCAGCTGCATTCATGGACCTCATGAATCGCATCTTTATGCCTTATTTGGATCAGTTTGTGATTTTGTTCATAGACGACATCCTGGTCTACAGCAAGAGTGAAGCGGAGCATGAGCAGCATCTCAGAGTTGTCCTCCAGATTCTCAGAGAGCACCAGTTGTATGCCAAGTTCAGTAAATACGAGTTCTGGCTCGATCGTATTTCATACTTGGGTCATATCATCACCAGAGAAGGAGTAGAAGTGGATCCCCAGAAGATCATGGCTATTGAGACATGGCCAGTACCCAGTACAGTTATAGAGGTTCGCAGTTTTCTTGGCTTGGCCGGCTACTACCGGCGATTTGTTTCAGACTTTGCTCGGATTTCAGTACCAATGACCCAGTTGACCCGCAAGGATGTACAGTTTGCTTGGACAACAGAATGTCAGGATTCTTTTGAGAAGTTGAAGCGAGGCTTGATGACAGCTCCTATTCTTATGCTTCCAGATGGAACCGGAGGATTCTCAGTGTATTGTGATGCTTCCGGCAGAGGTTTAGGATGTATTTTGATGAAGCATGGGAAGGTAATAGCTTATGCATCACGTCAACTTCGTGATCATGAGAGGAATTACCCAACCTATGACTTGGAGCTGGCAGCAGTAGTATTTACACTTAAGTTGTGGAGGCACTACTTGTATGGAGATAGAGTGGAGATTTTTACCGACAATAAGAGCCTGAAGTATGTTTTTACCCAGAATGATCTTAACATGCGTCAGAGAAGGTGGCTAGAGCTACTTGTGGATTATGATGTCAACCTGTAATATCATCCTGGGAAGGCCAACGTTGTTGCAGATCAATTGAGCAGAAGAGCTGGAGTTTATTTCCTTACAGCACAGCCTGAGTTGTTAGCAGATCTTCAGAAGATGGGTATAGAAGTTGTCCTTCCTACTAGTATGGCATTGATGGCCAGCATGCAGGTTCAGTCCACTATAGTCGAGAGGATCAAGTTAGCTCAGTCAGCAGATTCTAAGCTTCAACGGCTTAGAGCAGAGTGTGAGGCAGGACGAAGACCAGTATTATGTATCCATGAGGACGGTATACTTCGACATGGGAGGCGTCTTTGTGTACCCAGTGGTGATATCAGACAGGAGATCATGGCAGAAGCTCACGGTTAGTAGTATTCCATTCATCCCGGTGGCACAAAGATGTACCGTGATATTCGTCAGCACTTTTGGTGGAATGGCATGAAGAGGGAGATAGCCCGGTTTGTCTCTCGGTGTTTGGTTTGCCAACAGGTTAAAGCTGAACATCAGAGGCCAGCTGGACTTTTTCAGCCATTGCCAATTCCATAATGGAAGTGGGAGCATGTAACCATAGATTTTGTGACTGGATTACCTAGGTCCCCGGCTTGTAGAGATGCTATTTGGGTTATTATAGACAGGCTCACGAAGGTGGCTCACTTTCTCCCATTCAGAGTTGGTCAGTCGACGACTCAGCTAGCAGAGGTATACCTCAGGCAGATCTTCAGATTTCACGATATACCAGTCAGTATCACTTCGGACAGAGATTTAAGATTTATATCGCACTTTTGGCGTAGTCTATAGGAGAGTTTAGGAACTCACCTCCAGTTCAGCTCAGCTTATCATCCACAGACAGATGGTCAGTCAGAGCGTACCATACGAACCCTGGAAGATATGTTGCGGTCGTGTAAACTCGACTTCGGTGGTTCGTAGGAAGATCACCTGCACCTTGTGGAGTTCTCGTACAACAACAGTTTCCAGTCCAGTATCCAGATGACACCGTTCGAGGCACTGTATGGCAGGAAGTGGAGATCCCCGCTAGCATGGGACGATGTTGGAGAGAGGCAGATGCTCGGTCTGAAAATGATTGCTCAGACAGTTGAGGTGGTCAGAAGAGTCAGAGATCATCTTCGAGTTGCCCAAGATCGCCAGCGTCATTGGACCGATTCTTATCGGTGCCCCCCTTGAGTTTTCTGTCGACGACCATATATTCCTGAGGATTTTGCCTAACTGTGGCATCATTCGTTTCGACGTACGGGGAAAGCTTAGTCCTAGGTATATAGGGCTGTTCGATATCCTAGAGCGAGTAGATGATGTGTCATATCGTCTCGCTCTTCCGTCGTCGTTACGTGAGGTGCATGATGTCTTCCATGTATCCCAACTACGATGGTATATCCCGAACCCAAGCCATATCCTGGATTATTCAGAATTGGTTGTTGGTACCAACCTTTCGTATGAGGAAAGGCCCGTGTCTATATTGGACCGGAGAGAGAAGATACTCAAGAACAAGACTATCAAGTTAGTCCGTGTTGCTTGGGGTCATCACTCATTGGGCGAGTCAACGTGGGAGCGTGAGGATGATATCCGATCGCGATATCCACACATGTTTGACTCGTAAGGTATAATTTCTATCTTATGCCTTACACTCTCAATTCCTTGCTTGAATGAATGATTGCTTGATTGACCGTTAGTCGTAGCTTGCTTATGGTTAATATAGCTTGTTCTTGCCTCTCTAGCCTCTTAATTAAATTCCGAGGACGGAATTCTTTTAAGGTGGGTAGAGTTGTAACGCCTGTAGTTCGTATTACGTATTTTGGTATACGTGTACGTGTTTTGACTCATATTGCATGTCTCATTTTATGGTTTATCTTGGTATTTCATTTTCTTGGTTCGGTTTGCTTGGTTCGGTTTGGTTCGGTTTTGCAAGAAGACCAACCCCACCTACCACCCCTCCTTTCCTTTATTAGCCGCATACCCCCTTCTCTCTCCTCATTTACTTCTTCTTCATTACTTCTTCTTCCTCCATTACTCTCTCCACCTACCAGAGAGAGAGCCTAGGCAAGTGCAGCTTGCTTCATGGAGGAACTCAGTTTTTATTGTTCCATTGTCTTCTCCACGAGATTCTAAAACACTTTAATACTTAGTATTTTTAATTTTCATGGTTCATTTCTTGTAGATCTAAGCTTGTTGCATTTTTAGATTTTTTGGGTTTTAATCTGTCTAACCTTGTTATGTTCAAGTTTTGATGGTTCCATGTTGTAGAAAATTTCGTTCTGCCCCATTTTGACCTATGAAAGTCTGGATTCTGACCCTAAATGAAGGATTTATGGAGCTTTGAAGCCATGGCTTTCCATAGTTCTTCTTCTCGGAAGGATGGAGAAGAAGAACAATGCTTAGCCGCATGTGCATGACTTTTCTGGCTGTATGGCCCGAACTGTATAGGCACTCCTGGCAACTTCAGCCGCATAGCTATCTTTAACTCCTGGCCGCATGAACCCATTTTACTCCCAGCCGCATATGCATGAATTACCTTGGCCGCATAGGTCATGGGTCCCCTCCAGCCGCATAAGACTCCATCTCCTGAGCCGCATGCGCCTCTTCCCTTCCAGTCGCATGCGCCCGTCCTTCTCGAGCCGCATGAGACCCGCATCCCCTAGCCGCATAAATCCGCAACCTCGAGCCGCATGAGACCCTCATCCCCGAGCCGCATGGCCCTGTTCCTTCCTGCCGTATGAGATCCCATAGCCGCATGGCTTGACTTAGCCGCATGGCGTTGGTTTCCGAGCCACTTGAGCTTGTTCCCCCACTGTTGTATATGCTCGTTTCCTTCAGCCGCATGAACCCATTTGTCCCTGGCCGCATGAGCCATTCTCTTCCCTTCTGCATGGCCTCTGGCCTTATGGCTTCGGTAGATCCCAGCCGCATGAGACCCCGTCCCCATAGCCGCATGGCCCCATTCCCTTTCCGAGCCGCATGAGCTTGTTTTCCTTAGCCGCATGGCACTTACCACAGTCCTTGTCCTGTTTTATTATATTATTATTATTATATTGGAATGTTACATTTATGCTCATGTTTTCTGACCCTCTGTGAATGCTTATACTATATAAATTCTGCACATGTTCCATGAACACGATAGTGACCCGTCGTGGTGCACACTTGACAAGTAACCTGATATGATAGTAGCCCGTCGTGGCGCACTCTTGATAAGTAAACCTGACATGATATACCTCGATATACTGTTATGACAGCTAGCCTGACATAACAAGAATGAATGGCCTGGACACCGTGGGCGATTGTGTTTGTACAAATGAACCAGTATTTTTTGGATCATGTCTAGGATATGGACCCCTGAGTACCACGGTCAGGGGTACCAACTGAAATTGACTAAGGCTAATAACTAGAAAGTCCTGTAGTCATGGAGAGATTTTCCAGCTACAGGCAATCCCGTTATCTGGGCACCCCATCATGGGATTTGTAGCCTACCGTCGAGTAGGGCACATTTCCAGCACACTGTCATGTGTTGCACCCACCAAGCTACTTAAGGGTACATGCGTTTCTTGAACAATATGCCCACATGAATTCAATCCCCTAATTGCATCTAGATAACCTGGATGGTCTGCAGGGCTTATGGCTGTTGGAAAAATCTCATTGCATCTTGCTAGTAACTAGGCCTGTGATAACCCTAGTAAGTTAAAGTATCAAGCCGTACTTATTGTTTGGCCGTGAATGTTGGGTGAAGTCTAAGTCTTGCCTTGTCCCGGTACATGGTTACTTCAATAACATGATTATTTAGGCTTGCCTTAACAATAATGATCAGGGGCCAAGTTCTGTTCAGGTGAAGGGTTACAACCCTGGTCCTTGTTTGGTTTATGGGTTGTAACCTGGCTCCCGGAGCAGTTCTGTGTCCTCTCTTCGTTTATTGTCTTATTGTACTCTACGTCATGCTCGTCATGTTTTACTTTACCAACAAGAATTTGAGACGGGTTTCTATTCAGGTGAAGGATTACAATCCCGGTCCTTATTTGGTTTAAGGGTTGCGACGTGGCTACTTGAATAGTTTTCTCGTACTCAATTCACGGTTGTTGTCTCTATTATTATTATTATCAGGTTCTTTTATAATTATCTTTAATATTCAATTATGATGTGCTGGTTTTAGTTCCTAAGTGAAGCCTCCTTTGTGGCACTTGCTCTTTCTGGGATCTGATCCAGCTGGTTTTGTATGGCCAGATATCGGAGCAGCTCCAGAGGATCTACCTACCTTCCAGCCAGATGGTGACCACCAGGCTTAATCCTGGAAACGAGTGGATTTTATTTTTGGCTCTCCCACTCTATTGTAAAAATATTCTTTTGAGGCATTTAGCCGACGAGCACGTGTTTAGCTCGATTACACTTTACTTACTGTCTGCCTACGGGCTGTAACATGATTGACAAATCCTAGGGTTGATCATGTATGACTGAAACTCTTGCTAATCTTGACATTTTGTACGACTAGATTCATGATCATCCAAATATGTAATGTATGGGACGCCTTACTATTGTATATTTGGTGCTCTGACATCTTGTAACTGTTATTACTTGCTTGAGATTGAGACAATAGGCTTGTTTATGACCATAAGAGACTGATGGCTTGTAGTTAAACCCTCATGTATCTAGACAGCCGTGGCCGTATGGCGAGGTGGGTTGCACTTCAATATACGTAGCTGGCTAAGTTCGCCCCCGCTCTCCAGTATTCTGGTTCTGGGGCGTTACAGGTGCCTAGAAACTAAGGTAGAGGCTTGGTTGTGAGTTTACCTTATAGGTATGAGAATACCTATGTTAAGGTAATTACCCTAAACTAAGATATTGGTATCGGAATACCATTTTGACCAAGATATAGGATGTCTTGGTTGGTAAATGTTAGGAATATGATGCTTAGGCTAGTTTTGACCTCGGTTGACCAAGTTTGACTGTTTTGAGCAAAAGTCAACTATCAGTCAACGCTTGGCCTTTGTCCTAAACAAGTTTATCGATGCTAAGGTTTATAAGACTACTAAAGGTGTCGAATGTAGGGCTTAGGCAATGTTGATGCTAACTACTGAATCATAATATGCTTAGGTGAGGCCAAGGTAATTACATTATGCAAGTTAACTAAACCAACGAGGCTGTGGCTCTAGTATTAAATTGTGTCTCAATGGCATAACTAGGAAAATACATATCATATCCCTACTCCCATGATGGATGCCTATCACGACCATGGTAATTACTCTCTGTCATTGTGGATGTACTATAAGATGTCTAGTAGACTCGTTCCAAGTTATTCTAGCTAGTACTTAGGCTTGGGTTGATCAACTCATATCAATCAAGGTTATAACCATGCAAAATAAAAAAAATTGTAGTCTCGTGGCTTGGTCGATGGCTAACTATAGTTGTGTATATATTGCTATCATGACCATAGGTGGTCTGGCAAACTAAAGGGGGAACATTTTGTGTCTATCTTCCCTCAAACACGAGCATTTATTTTTTTCGAAGTAAAAGTGAAAAATAATAAAGAGTTCAAAGAGAGGGGATCGAATGCGAATATGGGGTGCAAAGGCAATTGAATAATTTAAAGAGAGTTGTCAAGATAGTTGCGGATGAGATCCTAGAGGACAAGTATATTTGTCAATTATATCTCAATCCATGTGTAATAATCATATGAAGAGCGAACCAAGTACACTAAGGTTGATCAGACCATAATACACCGATTCTAATTAGACAATATATTAGTGGGCATCCCCAATAAATATATGTCCTAACAAGCTCGATAAAGAATAAGCTTGCGAAAATAGGCTATAATAGCAGCATTGGTCAAGATAGTCCAAAAATATAAGTACGCGAGATTTGTGATTGAAAGAAGGCATAAGTAGTTCAAGTTCATCAGAATCTAAGACTCATCCAGTGTTCATGTCTCTACAGTTGTCCTACTGTCTTCTTGTCTACGGCCTTGGTCGACCAAATGGGTTAGGGATCTCTAAACTCTATAGTCTAGGTAAACTTATTAGTATCATTCAATTATACCTCATTAATAGGTCATAAGGACAATGGGGTGCTAGGTTGTGAGGCATACTACCCAACTTATAAGAGTTCAACTAATAGTGTGATTAAACAATAGAAGAATATATACCTAGTATGATTTATTTTTCTATCATCTATCAAGCACGAAGGAAAGATAGGATTTACGGTAGAAAGGGATCGGGCAAGATATAATTCAAAGCAGTCAAATGAGAGTTCGAAAATGGAATCAAGAAAGGAGATCAAGTATGTGGATGAGATCCTAGACCCTAATCCTATATACAGGCTTGCTTGGTACAGTCATGTAACCAAACAATTTATTCGTTGACCTGCATGAGCCACCGCAAAAATATGCAACGCCCCAGTCCCAATATACGTAGGACTAGGCATACGAAATATGTCAGTTGTATACATACGAGGAATACTCCAATATATGGAATCCTCGTATATATACATAAGCTGTATAAAATATAATCACAGGCCAATTACAGAATAACTACATCTCATCCACAAAACACAAGAGAATAGTAATAATTCAGATATAATATAAAAGAGTCAAAAGGTACAGCCGGGTGGAAAAAGATCCACTACCAAACAGCTATAAAAAATAGTCTCAGATAACTAGAGTCCGACCTCCTAAAATAAAATAAAAGAAACAATAAAAAGATGTCCACTACAAGTCTCAAATCATGACTAAAGAACTAGATCTCGGAAAGTGAGACCTCATCATCTGTGAAGGGTGGATCAAGTGCAGAACCAAAATCCTGGAAGAAGTCTTGATCATCTAAGCCTAGAGAATTTACTAGGTCCTCAGCGGGACGTAACAAGGCAAGAAATAACATGCCATATAAACTGTGAAGTAAAATAAAGATGCATGCAACATGGTGCCTAACCATTCTTCTGTGAACATGTTTGTTAAAAATAAGCCTCCAATACATGGGTAGTTCTGGCTAATAGTGGGATCCGGTATAGTCCTCACTTGGTCACCAGGGGCCAAGTGCATAACATTCAAAAACGTCAGTGGCCAATCTGAGACGGAAGCTTACCCGTATCTCTCGCGGAGCTTTCGGGTTACAAAAAAAAGTATAAAAGTGGCCTATACGTTAAGAAATTATTCTCCCTACCTAATGTCTGGCAATGTCAACTCCATGACTCATATGAACCTCTAATAAATGCCAAGTCTACTAAACAATGCAAGTCTATTGGCAATTACTTCCTAATCGTCGCACGTCTCATACGTATCGATGGCCAGCCGACTATGCGAGTCTGTGTCCTACATGTGACTCACAACTCTGGTAAAACATGTTTTAAGGTCATATGAGATATACCAATACCTCACATTCGTGGGTAGTCGTCTAATACTAGGTCAATGCAAAATAAGAAACAAAAACAGTAAAACGACTAATGTAGTCACTTGCTCCCAAGTATGACTCGGACGCATAGTATGATAGAGACATGCAGTATATAATAAAACTGAATAGAAATAGCAAGAATAAAATAGCAATAAAAGACAGAATATAATGATAAGGTATCTTGCCTGGAGGTGGTGTACAGAAATAGCAAAGTCTAGTCACTTAGATCGTCAGAATCAATAGCAATAAAAAGTCAAATTTTGCAAACGTCCTCGGATGCTGAAATAAACATCATGAACATTTTTGGTATAAAAGAAATATCTAAAAATGCCTACCCATAAGTCCAGTTTTGGATACAGGGACAAAATCGTAAATTTGGGTCAAACGATATTCGTCCTTAGACCCGTTTTGCACCGAAAAGTGTGCCAGTATCTACGATCTCTAAAGTCATCAAACTATATGTCACGACCCGATCCCAATGTAATGGGTCCAGTCGGATCATGTCCAGCCTACACCGTTGTGAGACGGCGGCAGTAAGCTATATCAAGTAGAGAACACAAGCAGACAAAAACTAAAGCAGAAAAAGATAACATTTTATTAAATCTGGGAAATGGTCTGAAATGAAAATACAAACAGAACAAGCATTCAATTATTACATTGGTCTTTATTACAACTAAAAGGGAAATAAATTAAACCAATGGCACATCTATAATTCTGGGGCTCCCTGGTCAGGTTCAGCTACCTCGTTAGGGTTCGGACTAGGTCCGTAGAAAGAGCTAAAGGTGAGATCCTCGTCTTCGTAAATCCCTAAAAATGTTGGTCTCCGGTCAGGAGGGAGCAAGAACATATTTCCACATCTAACATTCTAAGATAATAATAAATGAATACAAGACAGTTAAAAAAGTATATATATTTCTGCTAAATAATAATTAATAAAAGATAGCATGTAATATTCCAGAGGCTACAATGATACAATCTACAATGGTGCTTTTGAGTATATAACAGAATCTGTGATCGACTGGATAAAGGCAATATGTATACTATCATTCTGGCCAAAATGATAGTATACGGTACGACTCAACCTCCTGTGCGGTAGGGGTTAGCGCGAGAGAGGCAATCGGTAAACAATGGCTTTGGTCACAGATGTTATACTACTCCCCCAATCAATCCCCGAGTTAATTAGTCAAGGAGGCAATCAATCAATCCATCCATCGATGTGGAGTCCGAAAGGGATCCACTATGAATCAGTGTCACTATAATACATGATTCTACTGATGCAATACATTTAATTATTAAATAAAATGCAGACATAAAAGATATAAAACTTGGTTGCATCCTCGATGTGGAAAGCAACGACTAGAAAGGTATCGGCTAGGGTTCAGGGATCCGAACCTACATTAACAATAATCTGCCCTTAGAACTTAAACCAAGATTGGCTAATAAGCCACTAACGTAAATCTATGCTAATTTTAAACATTTTCCATTTTATTAGAGAAAATAATAATTTAAATATGTAATATTTTCGTAAAAATTATTTTATTAGTATTTTGTAAGTAGGCAAAAAATAATGTATTTTGGAATATTATCAAAGTAGTGACGGTTTATATCGTACCTTATTTTAATAGAAAATATCGCATAAAACTCGAAATTATTATAAACTAATTTAATTATTTTCTAAATAACATTTACAAAATATCTTACTAATACTATTATTTAGTAAAGGAAATCATTTCTAATAATAATTTACATAAACCTAATTTTAGCAAAATTACGGTTTTATTAGAAATATACGCTATCAATTCTAGTTTTCATTTCCATAAAAATAACAGTTAATAACACTAAAATACGCATTTTTACTTAAAACGTAATTATATAAGGTTTTCGCCTATAATATCATTTATTATATAAAAATACGCTTTTGCTATATAATTACTATTTTGCAGCTAAATTATCAAATAATGAATAATAAAATAGTTAAAGTAACCTACTACGGCATTAGTCATAATTTTACGTAATTGAAATCTAACCATTAATCTATCAATTAACGATAACATCTAACTAATACTAACAATTATTACCGAAGTAATTAGGAAACAAATTTACACTAATTAAACTGGCAATTCCAGGAACAGAATTAGTTTTGTGAAACTAACAGAAGATTGCAGGGTTACCAAAGGCTGTGACGGAGCACCAAGGGGATGCCTCGGACTCGGAACGCATGCGAGCACGGCACGGACATGAGCATGCGGGAAACGGCGACGCGCGAAAGGCGCACGGGACGGCGGGACAACGGCGAAAGCCATTGCTAGCACACATGGGGCACGCAGAGGACGCTGCCGGCCGGAGGGCACATGAAAGGCACTGTCGGCACTGTAGGGGTCATCGGAGGTGCTGCAGAGGCGACGAAGGAGCCGGTGGAGCGGTAGAAACGCCGGACGGGGGTCACCGGCAGTCAGGCGGGCGGTAACGGCGGTCGGGTCGGTCGAGGCGAGAGCGGTATCGAAACGACCGGGGTGTCGCATGGAGTGCGGGGACGGCTTCGGTTTCGGGAATGGAGGAGCGGTGAAGGAGTTAAGGAAAGTTTGGGAAGGTGGAGGAGTTGGGATGTTCTGCGAAGAAAAAGAAGAAGAGAGTTTCTGATTTAAACTCTCCGTGAGTTCTCCAGATCCGGTTGGGGGTGTGCGCATGCGGGACCAGGGGAGAGAGGGGTACGTGGGTTGAGTGGGTTTGGGTTTGGTTATGGGCTTAAGTTATCTACAAAGCAATGGCTCACAATTATGATAATAAATATGCAAATAATAATTAACAAAAACATGGGCTTCACAACCTTTCCTCCTTTGAAAATTTCGTCCTCAAAATTTCAAGGATAAGGGCCGGGGTACAATCATGCCTCAAACCAGTCAGGGTATTCTTCCTCAACAGCCTTATGCCTAACTAGGCTAACTGTCCCATAGCAAATCTATGTAGTGTCATATCTTCATCAATCTTATCCACTATTCTCAAATAACATTATTTTCTCCTTAGAAACACGGTCACTATCCACAATTATAGATTTCTGCTTCCATCACCGAATTGTCAATTACCGTCATAACCTTAGAAATTTTGCCTTTCCATATTTTCTTACCAAACACATATAATATTTCCTGCAATATATTATGTACTTCCTTTAGCTTGTTAATATATATCCAAAATTTAATTCTATGATATACCACTACATGTGTTCCAATCACGTTCTTATACATCTTATTCGTTCTTGACAAAAATATTATAATTTGGTACAGTTCGTCTTGTCATAATACTCTAGTATCAAGCCTCAGTAATCCAATATTACATTTAAAATCCAACATCACGTTTCAATACTCCAATTTATCATGATCCATAAAAATTTTATCATTCCTTATTTATCTATTTTACTCATATGTGATCACTCTGTAATTTATTTAGACGTCTATTTTCACCAACATGTATATATCTTGATTCCAAATCCTCATTTACCTATTTGATCCCGAATTCTCAATGAAATTTATTTATCATGTTTAAGCTCGAAACCTTCATCTTGATTTCACTGTATCATTTGGCCAAACTTTCCTCTATTAAGAAATATATCTTATTTCATCTCCCAACCTTGTATTATTTACAATCCTTCTATCTCTGGTTTCTGATTTAAAATCTTTTGTACTCTTCAATTCATATGATTGTCATCCTTAATTAGTTACACCTTAAGTCCAAAATTTTTTGTTTTATTCGTCCTTTATATATCTTCTGATTCATCATGCACCTTCCTAAAGTGCTTCTCCATGCTTATCATTTAACCACCTCTAATCTACAATATCAATTTGCTTGGTATTCACATAATTAATTATCCCTTCCTTGATTCAAATCACAAGTGTTCATATTTATCTCATTTTTATCCCATAACTCATGTACTCTATAAATCCCTACTATAGATCGTTCTAGATTTAAATCATCAGACATAATCGAATTCGAGGCATGATCACTAGGTACAATGATAAAATATAGGCACGGTCAGAATTATCTAGATATGATATGAGATAGAGTTGAAATATTGTTGTGATCAAAATCGTTTTAGGCACGAGAAAAATCTAGGTACGATTAAAATATGATTATAAAATAGGGAAAAATTAAATGAGGTCTCATGAAACAGAAAAGGCAAGAAGGAAGCGAATGTCAACAGTTTATTGAGAAGGTAAGAAGTAATAGAATCTTCTGAGATGAGGGACTAAAAATTCCAAATCAAATTGGAGAGGGGTATAAGGGCTTGTGACTCGAGGAAAATTAACAAGTTGTATGGTAGTAGGATAGTGAGGGTGATTAGAATAACATAGCTATGATAGGAATGTAATCGGATAAGATATTTCTGAAAATGGAGACAACTGCTAGAAATACAAATTATCTAATCAGACAAAAGTCAGAATAATTTGACGGTACTAAAAGACAACCATGGTATGGATATAGTCTTAATAATATTCGAAAACTAAATATATTCGAAGTCACTTTTCCTCAAATTCATGCCTCGCCAGAGTGCACCTGACAGCAATAAATTTTTTGCTCCATAACTTGAATAATGATAGGTTACCGAGTATTCATCCATTTTATGGCTGAACAACATAGTAGACAAATATGATGCATAGTCTCAATAATATCTGAAAACCTATGAACACCTGAAATCACTTCAACTTAGAGTCTATGCCTCGCCAGTGTCCAACTAGCTGTACTAAACTCGTAGTTTCCATAATTCAGGTAAATGGCTGCAACGCATATATGCGAAGCCATATATGGTCACTGAATATTTTTTCAACTTTGTCCATAGGAATTTCAAAGGGATAGCTCAACAATTCAAAAGTTTTTCAATGACTAAAGGAAGCTCAATAAAATAATAGAATCAATTCTCTGACCGTTCCTGCGTCATGATACTCAAGCATTGAGTTTAGAAGCTTTCTCGGCCTTGAATTGATCAAGAAGTTACCTAGAGATAATAAGGTTTCAAGTTGAGTGGAGGAAGTCAAGAAATGAAAATATTCTCAGCAGAACACTTCGAGAATACTAACCTTTACCAAAATTATTTTGAAAAAAATAATTTATTAAGACCAATGAAAGTTTGAGAATTTGCTAAGTGAGTTAAGCTAAATAGCTAGTCTATTGGTTCAAAGAAAGACAAGTTGAAGTGGTTTAACAAAACCAACAAAGGAATAGCTTTAGAATATTAGTCATTATCTGAAAGGTTTAGGTACAAACATAAGCAAGGTGGCCTACGAAACTATAAGCAAGCAAAAATAGATATCATAAATAGATAATTTCGGTCCTATGTTGTAACAGGGTAAAAAATAATCTAGGTGTTCTAGTTGTTTCTAGAGTCTGTTTTTCTATAGTCATTCCTAGACCTAGATCAAATTGCAGGACTGCATGCTGGTCTAGACTAAGTTAACCAGACCAATTTACAGAACTGGACCTGTATGGGCCACCACTAAAAACATGTCACGACCCGATCCCATTGTAATGGGTCCATTCGGATCATGCCCAGCCTGCACCGTTGTGAGACGGCGACAATAAGCTGTATCAAGCAGTGAACACAAGCAGACAAAAACTAAAATGGAAAAAGATAACATTTTATTAAATCTGGGAAATGGTATGAAATAAAAATACAAACAAAATAAGCATTCAATTATTACATTGTCTTTATTATAACTAAAAAGGAAATAAACTAAACCAATGGCACATCTATAGTTCTGGGGCTCCCTCGTCTGGTTCGACTACCTCGTCAGGGTTCGGACCAGGTCCGTAGAAAGAGCTAAAGGTGAGATCCTCGTCATTGTAGATCCCTAAAAATATTGGTCTCCAGTCAGGAGGGAGCAAGAACATATTTCCACATCTAACATTCTAAGATAATAATAAATGAATGCAAGACAGTTAAAAAAGCATATATATTTTTGTTAAATAATAATAAAAGACAACAGATAATATTCCAGAGGCTACAATGATGCAATCTACAATAGTGCTCTTGAGTATATAATAGAATCTGTGACCGGCTGGATAGAGGCAATATGTATTAGCATTCTGGTCAAAATGATAGTATACGGTACGGCTCAACCCCCTGTGCAGTAGGGGTGAGCGCGAGAGAGGCAATCGGTAAACAATGGCTTTGGTCACAGATGTTATACTACTCCCCCAATCAATCTCCGAGTCAATGAGTCAATGAGGCAATCAATCAATCTATCCATCGATGTGGAGTTTGAGATTGGCTAATAAGCCACTAACGTAAATCTATGCTAATTAAACAATAATCTGTCCTTAGAACTTAAACCAAGATTGACTAATAAGCCACTAACGTAAATCTATGCTAATTATAAACATTTGCCATTTTATTAGAGAAATAATAATTTAAATATGTAATATTTTGGTAAAAACTATTTTATTAGTATTTTGTAAATAGGCAAAACATAATGTATTTTGGAATATTTTCAAAGTAGTGACGGTTTACATCGTACCTTATTTTAATAGAAAATATCGCGTAAAACTCAAAATTATTATAAAACAAATTTAATTATTTTCTAAATAACATTTATGAAATATCTTACTAATACTATTATTTAGTAAAGAAAATCATTTTTAATAATATTTTACATGAACCTTATTTTAGCAAAATTACAGTTTTATTAGAAAATATACGCTATCAATTCTAGTTTTCATTTCCATAAAAATAACAGTTAACAATACTAAAATACGTATTTTTACTTAAAACGTAATTATATAAGGTTTTTGCCTGGAATATCGTTTCTTATATAAAAATATGCTTTCGCTATATAATTACTATTTTGTAACTAAATTATCAATTAATGAATAATAAATTAGTTAAAGTAACCTATTACGACATTAGTCATAATTTTACGTAATCGAAATCTAACCATTAATCTATCTATTAACGATAACATCTAACTAGATATTACCGAACTAATTAGGAAACTAATTAAACTGGCTATTCCAGGCACAGAATTGGTTCTGTGAAACTAAAAGAAGGTTGCGGGGTTACCAAAGGATGTGACGGAGCACCGAGGGGATGTCTCGGACTCGGAATGCATGCGGGCACAGCACGGACACAAGCACGCAGGAAACGGCGAAGCGCGGGAGGTGCACGGGACGGCGGGACAGCAGTGAAAGCCGTTGTTGGCGCACACGGGACGTACGGAGGGCGATGCCGGTCGGGGGAACGCGAAAGGCACTACCGGCGCTACGGGGTTCGTCGGAGGTGCTACGGAGGCGGCAGGGGAGCCGCTGGAACGATGGGGACGCCGGTCGGGCGGCGGCGGTCAGTCGGGGCACGACGGAAACGGAGCGAAAGCGGTGTCAAAATGACCGAGGTGTCGCAGGGAGTGCGGGGACGGCTTCGATTTCGGGAATGGAGGAACGGTGAAGGAGTTAAGGGAAGATTGGGAAGGTGGAGGAGTTGGGATGTTCTGTGAAGAAGAAGAGAGTTTATGAATTAAACTCTCCGTGAGTTCTCCAGATCCGGTTGGGAGGGGTGTGCGCATATGGGACCAGGGGTGAGAGGGATACGTAGGTTGAATGGGTTTGGGTTTGGGTATGGGCATAAGTTATCTACAAAGCAATGGGCTCACAATTATGATGATAAATATGCAAATAATAATTAACAAAAATATGGGCTTCACACTATATGTCTACGGGTCCGGTTTAACGATACAAACTCAAAGGTATGTCTACAATTGGACTCTAATGGGCCATGCACAAATTTGCCCATTGGATCGGGTCGTGGGCCTGCCAAAATAGCGTTCCGGTCGACCTTCTCAGATCGGACCAAATATGGCTCACATGACCAGAAAAATGACACAGTCCCAGTGGCATAAGTTTCTTCTCAAGGTGACAAACGCGTACGAAGTTATGTGCTAGTTTGTAAATGGGTTGATACGGGATATCTCGATCGATACGTTTCGATTTTGTCGCGCACACACAACAAAATCGAGTTCCATCGAATCTCACACGTCCGCGAAGTTGATACGCACATTTTGATACTTTTGGTTTGCGAACACGTCGCCTGGTTTGTCGGTGCAAACGTTATATCAGAAAATATTTCTAATTTTTTTTTTGTTTTTAAAGTTCTTTTCTGGATTTTTGAAATCTATTTTCTTGGCCTACATAGGATGAAATCAAAAACTAGAAGAAGGGTTTTACTCTTCTATATGTTATCTATAAACCTACTCAAACAAAATTTCTAGACTGTCGAGGATTGGTAAGGAATCGCCTTCCAAGTTAGGGTGGGGGACTGTTCTATACCTTGTTTGCGAACATGATTTTTTATCGACTTTGAGTCATTTTTTGAGCGATCGATGGCAGTTGCTTACAAACTAATTGGACAGAGTTGAAGAGGGTTAGTTTAGGTTCGTATCCAAGAAAATGGCTCAGAGAAAGGTCGAGCGTGGCGGCAGAAAACATGCTGCAAAATTTGGGTTTACAAGCTGATGTTGTTCCGTTGTGGCAGCCGTTTGCCGTAGGGCGCATGCGCGCATGCTCCTGCATGGTCGTTGTTGGCCGGTAGCTGCACGCAACGGCGCCAGGGGCTGGTGAATCGGTGCTAGGGTTGGGGATCTCTGATTTTACGTTTGATGGTTTCAATATGTAGAGAAGGGGGACAGCGACGGGTCGGGCTCGGGAGGTTTTGAAGCAATAGGGAACAGTAACCTGGATTTTTTTTAAAACACATAACTATACATGTATATATTTCCTTATAAAACTCAAATATCTATTTAAATAAATTTAGATAAATCTAGATTACTTTTCTATTAATCCATAAATCTCAAATAAATACTAAATAATCAAAAGTATTTATTACTAAAAATATATTTCAAATAATATATAACATTTTTTCCTAAAATCCTTGAACTCAAAGTAAATTCTAAAATTACTCAAAACAAATCCTAAAATAATAATTTTTACTAAATAAGCATATAATTTATTTATTACATATATACACCTAAACCACTTTATTTATGTAAAATATAAAATATTTTATATATAAAATTTATAAGGCATTATAAATCATTTACTAGAATTGTAAATATATAAATAACCTATATGTTAATTTTGTATTCTAAAAATAAATAAATAAAAGGAACAGTGCATACATATACCTATATATGTGCAAATTAATATTCTAAATGAAATATAAGTGAATACTGAGAAATATAAAAACATATATAATGAAAAGTGGGGGTTTACATCTCTTGGCACAAAAAATTCCTACGTTAAAATTCTCTCTCAAATTCTTGCTTCTACGGAACTCTTATGTTCTTTTTCGTTCTTGCTTTGGGCAAAGCTAAGTCAATGGTCGCTCTCTCTGCGTTGTGTGCAACAAGGAGATATCGATGGAGCGAAGATTTTACTACTATGAGCATTCGAACAAAGTTTGCACATATAACCGGATAGTGCTATGTGCGCGACTTTTCCGGAGGCCGGTAACATTTACTTTATTTTTTGTTTGCAGATTTTCAAAATAATAATAATAATAATTTCTAACAAGTTGACCACAAGTCATACACAAAAGTCTTCACCTTGGCTCATTGTTCAACTAGCCATCTTATGAGAATGTTGTCCATACTCCATGTTTTTTTATCTCTCACTTTGATATTTTTTCCCTCCATCGGCACAGTCTTTAGCTAGGACCGAAAAATTAAACTACCAAAATATTTTTGTCTAGAACTGAATATGGTCAATAATACAGTATTTATCCAGAACTGTGAAATTGTCTCTCTAACACGGTATATGCCCAGAACAACTACATCTCTTTGACATGGTCTTAGCCTCGAACCGTGAAACTGCCTCTTATATATTATTTGTATAAAACTGTGAAACTGCATCTATTTGACATGGTCTTAGCCTAGAACCATGAAACTGCCTCTAACACGATCTTTGCTCTAATTGACATTGTCTTTTTCTAGAACTACAAAATTGTCTCAGATACGTTCTTTGTCCCAAAATCGTAAAACTATCCAAAAGCTTCCTACTGAGGCCGAGTACCATACTTTTACACTATAACGACTGTCCACCAATGATCATGGTTTTGTCCAACTTATACAAGTTTGACAACAATATATGTCCCTTCATCACCACCAGACTGCCATTTACTACAAATTGTTTTGGCTAACAAACATGCATCATATCACGTCCAAACGTCCAAAGAAATGAGATTCTACTTTAGTTTTGGAATGTTCTTCACGTTCACAAGTGTTTGCACCACAACATCAAACATATGAAACTTGATATGTCCTATGCCAATGATTTTATGCGACCCATTGTTCTGTAAACCATATAAATTACACGTCTCTCTACTAACATAATTACTAACTACTAGCATATATGCACATGCGTTGCACGTATTGCATACTCCTTGGGAAGAGCAATTTTTTTAATACATAATTACCTAACTAGCCATGTTAAATTTAATGAACAATTTTAATTAGTAAACATAGATAAGGATATTTTTTAACAAAACCTTTACGTGAAGTATCAACTTTTTCTATTATATAGTATAAATTACATAATTACTAACAATTAATAATTTCACACTTCCAACTATCCAACTATAATAAGGTCCAACTATCCAACTAAAATAAGGTTGTGTTTGATTGGACTTTTTTTTCATTGAAATTATTTTCATCACACATGTTTTACCGATGTGCAGTGTTTGATAGCTTATATTTTCATGTAATTATATTCCAAAAACTATTATTTTTTATTTTATTTTTCCAAAATGATGGAAAATAATACTGGCCCAATCGATAAAAAAAATTACTTTTTATGAAAAATAACTAATTTTCGTAAAAATAATGACAATCAAACATCCAAATTAAGTTTTCCAATAAAAAAATTCAAAATTCTGTACACAAATTTATTTTTCATATAATTTCTAACTTACAAGTACTGTTCACCGTCTCAAAATAATTTTATTACTTTTACATATTTGGAAATAAGTTGTCATACAATATACATTTAAAATAAAAAAAAGAATGCTTACAAGAAACCTTTACAACTTCTAGCATATAAAAATTAAATTAACGAAAAATTGTACTGTAGGCACTACAGTTTTAACTTATTGTGCAAAAGAAACTAAGTTTACAAAAATTATATTGAGAGCAACGTCACGCCGTAAAATATGGCGTGAAATTTATACGCCCTTTACTTGGGCGTTGGAAATAAAGTTATTGGGATTAATTGGCTTCATAAGAATTAGTTATGGTTTAATATATTAGTTAAAGGTGTTAGGAATTTAATTGGCTGGAGGGAAAAAGGGCGCCCAACAAAAGGGCGTTTATTTCATTTTGCCGCCCATTTTTTAGGCGTTTATTTATTTATTTATTTGGTAAAATTATTTTTACAACGACTATTTTTACAACGTATCTAAATTTTACAACGGCTATGTTTACCGACTGTGTATATAAATTACCTACACTACTCAAATTCCAGAAGTACTCAATTCAACTCCTCCATTCATCCAAACTTCAACTTCATTGACGAGTTGTGAGATCACATCCGTGGCCCAGTCTCCATGCTGATGTAATTTTATCGTCAGATAATCATATAACTAAATAATGTCTCAAATTTTTTAGTGCCTATAATTATCAAGTATAATAATTATAATTTACTTTAACTAAAAATGCATGTCCGTCGAATACCAAATTCGAAACGTGAGAGCCTCACTCCTGGATAATAGCCCGTGTAGTAGGTCCACCTGGTATTCGACCGTCATTTCGAACATCCATATATAAAATTGGTTAAAAAAAATATTATATTAATTTTACCAAAACTTAAAATATACATAAAAAGTTCAGTAAAATTTACGCCCTTCTTTAGGGCGCGCAATTTTTTTTTATATAAAAACGCCCTTCTTTTGGGCACCAAAGTGAAATCTACGCCCTTCTGAAGGGCGCCAAAAATTATGCTGTCATGTTTCAGCAAAGCAGACATGCTTAAGAAGAAAGCATTCTGCTTAAGAAATTAAAGCAGACATGCTTAAGAAAAAAGTATTCTGCTTAAGGAATTGGTTAGGAGGAAACAATATATCGACGCTTTAATTTAGGACGTTTAATTTTTAACGCTCTATTTCAGAGCGCAATGATGTTCTTTTTAGAATTATTCCATACTTTGTTTCTTTTAATTTTTAGAATTTTTTTTTTTTTTTTTTTGCTTCTGATGAAATTTTCTGTTAAATTAAATTAAAAAGAAAAATCGTCTCCAACACAACACTTGTCCCTCCTATCCGTGACTTCATTTAATAGCCACCTGTCCCTCTCATCCCTCTTATAAATTCACCTACTTTGCTGCACTCATTTATTCACCTTCCAGTAAGAATCCAGCGATCCCAGCTGACACGTCATTTCAGTGCAGGTCCCAATCCCTGGTTACTCCACTGCAAACAATTAAAAAAAAAAAACGGACTTCTATTCTACTTCTCTCCCCCCATCGTCATTATCTCCGTCATTATCTCCATCAATGGCGGAAGTCACAGAGCTCTTCCTTCTCGAAGACGACGACGACGACGAAGAAGAGATCGATTTCCATGAAGAAGGAGAAGGAGAAGAAACCCTAATCCACTCATCCTACTGGTCCAACTCCTCCTTCGAAGACGACGAAGACGAAATCATAACCCTAACCCCCATCTTCTCCCCGGATCCGGACCCGATCCCCCCTCCCGATGCCTCCGCCGGCGGTCTCCGGATCGCCGGATCCGACTCGGACTCGGATCCGGGGATCAATCTAGCCCGCGACCCGGAGCTCTGCTGGGACTGCCTGCGCTTCGACGAGTTCGACCCCGGCGCGGTCAGCGACGACCTCTTCGACTGGGAGGAGGTCGATGACCGGTCGAGGCCCGTCGAGTGGGACATATCCATCGTCGGCGAAGGGGACGACCTCGGAGGAGAGGAGGAGGAGGAGATGGTGGGCGAGGGCCCGCTGGATTTCGACCTCATGGACCGCTCCGAGTTCGAGGTCCTCTTCGGGCACTTCGCCGACCACGACGGCCCCGTGCGCGGCGGCCCGCCGCCCGCGGCCAGGTCCGCTGTCGAGGGGATCCCGTCGGTGGCGGTGGAGGAGGAGGAGGGGGAGGCGGTGTGTGCGGTGTGCAAGGAGGGGATGGAGGGGAAGGCGAGGCGGATGCCGTGCTCGCACCGGTACCACGGGGAGTGCATACTGCCGTGGCTGGCTGTGCGGAACACGTGCCCCGTCTGCCGCTTCGAGCTCCCCACCGACGACCCGGAGTACGAGGGGCAGAGGGCCGAGAGGTCTGCCGCCAGCGGCAGGTACGATCTCGAGATGCTGTTCCCTGAAATTTAGGTCATTCGTTTTGGAGATACAAATGAATGAATGAATGGAGCTACTTGCTGTAAGTATTTCTATTTGATGGTTGGTTATGTGTATATATTTATGTAGCAATACTTTGTAGTGGGAGTGGCTCTCAAGTTGGTCACTTGGATATTAGCGTCTTGAATCGACTGCAAAAACAAACCTTTGCAGGAATAATGCAATTTCAGATACCATGAGTGTTGATTTCCATAATGATTTTGTCACTTGTATGTTTAATTAATCTTGTTAGCAAAATGGAGAGATCTCCGTTTGGGATTTAGTTTTGAAAAGTAGTTCTGGACAACGGGAAGCAGAGTTTTGACAAACAAAACCGAAGAAACCGAGTTTTGGGTGTTTGGATTTAGTTTTGTATTGTATGTTGAAATTACCGACAAGGTATGCATACAAAATGGATTCTAGAATGAGAATATTATTTTATAAAATAGGCTAAATTACAACTTAATACCCTCAACTATTTCAGTTTTTCAACTTGATAGCCTCAACTTTGCTACTAACTTGATACCCTGAATTTTTTTTTGACAAAATTGTCCCTCCCCTCCAACGCCCCCCCCTCCTGCCCCCGGTCGACGACCTCCCCCCCCTCTCCCGCCGGCGACCTTCCCCCCCCCCCCCCCCCCCCCCCTCCGGCCGACGACCTCCCCCCCTACGCCGGCGACCATCCCCCCCTCCACCCAAAACCCCCGCCCCCCTCCCTCCCGTCGGTGACCTTCCCCACCCCCTCCCCCCCCTCCCTCCCGTCGGCGACCTCCCCTCCCCCTCCAGTTCGCGAACTCCCCTCCCCCCACCCCGCGTAGGCCTGTCCGGAGTTGCGCGAGGCGGCGGGATCGCGCGCTTGGGAAGCAGCCGGAGGCAGGGGGGATGGGGCCACGGCCACGGGGAGGGGTGCACGGGGGCGGCGCCGGGGGGGGGGCTTGCGGGGCCCGTCAGCGGGGGCGTGCGGGGCACGGGGTGCGCGGGGGACGGGGGGGCTTGCGGGGCCCGTCAGCGGGGGCGTGCGGGGCACGGGGTGCGCGGGGGACGGGGCGGCCGGGGCACGGGGCGGCGGTGTTCGTCGGGGAACGCCTGGGCTGGTATGGGAGTCGGTCGTGGTCGGAGGGGTTGCTGCTGGAGAAGGAGGAGGGAGGGATAATTTTGTCATTTTTAAAATTTTGGGTATCAATATAAAATTATTATATAGTTGAGGGTATTAAGTTAGTACCTATCAAAGTTGAGGGTATCAAGTTGAACATTTTAGATAGTTGAGAGTATCAAGTTGTAATTTAGCCTATAAAATATATGATATTTTTCTTTGAGAATAATTTTAGAATTGTACATCAGTATAATTTGAAATACTGATGTCTATGGATAATTTTGTAAGCATACTATTGTACAAGTATTACTATGGGCATCATAGTGTCACGTGGCTCCTGCCAATGCACTTTCTAGAGAGTGCTAGGATGTATGCAGTGCGTGACCCTCAACAGTGTTGCAGATGTATTAACCAGTATTTACTCTTCGTCTCATGATGTATGCCTTCATGTACATTTTGTCAATTTCTACATTACGACTTACACAATTAATTGTTGGGCATATAATATACGCATATAATATACGTCTCATGATGTATGCCTTCATGTACATTTTGTCAATTTCTACATTACGACTTACACAATTAATTGTTGGGCATATAATATACGCATATAATATACGTCTCATGATGTATGCCTTCATGTACATTTTGTTAATTTCTACATTACGACTTACACAATTAATTGTTGGGCATATAATATACACATTAATCTGTATCACTGAATGATGAATGTATAACATTTTTATGACAGTGCCATCGAGGAATGATAAACGCGTAGCATTGTTGTGGCATTTAGTGTCTGATAGAATCATAAATGATAATAAATAACGTCTTCGAGTTATGTTGTCCCAAAACACTAAATTCACTAGTTCTAGGGTTATTTATGGCATCGAGGACATTGATTTGACTTGACCTTAGCATAGAGTTAGGTCTAAAGTTAGAGAATCAAGAAGAGGAGATATGCTTGGTTCCCGTTTGTGAATATTAAGATCTTGACCTCATCTTTTGTTGGGACAACCACTCGTTAGAGTAAAACAGAAATGTAGATGGGGAGTTTTGATCTGGAGATCGTTATTCATTTCAAGAAGATGGGGTTATATTGGCTGCCACCCTTTATGATTATGAAGAAGACCTCAAAACCAAAATATATCCATTGGGGATTTTTTTTGTTGACTGAGTTCATATGTTCTTGCTTATACCCCTCTTTTGAAGTTCAAATTAGTTATACGACCTTCACTTTACTTTAGTATTTGGTTTCTTGTTTCTTGATTTTCACATACAGTTACAAGGATCCGATCCGTGAGTGGATTATAGGAAGCCACTAATACAAATGTGGCAATATGTATGCCCAATGAATGTCATTTTGAACTTTGCAATGCGTAAGCTATAAATTAATCAAGAAACACGTAGACGTCCTCAGAAGGAGTACTCGTGTGGGCTGCTTGCTCGTGGTTAGGCACTTGCATAACTTTTTGCCACTCAGAACGAAGGATAGCAGGGCGAACACTCAACTTGATGGACCGTTGTACTGAATTTGAGATCCTCTTCTGGCATTTCATTGAGCACGACAGCCCCATAATGGCTTGCCGCCCGTGGCTAAGTCTGCGGTGGAAAGCGGTCGCCACGAGTAGAGTATGAAGTGTGCAAGATGTGCAAGGAGTCATGGAGGGAAATGTGAGGTGGATGTCATGCTCGCAACCTAGGTTGTCAACTTGCGTATCGTATTGTGTATCGATTTGCTTTTGTATCAGATCGTGTATCGTGTGTCATATGATACAATAACTTTAGGAGTTTAGGTCTATACTTCTAAATTCATATAGGAACATGATTTAATATAATATTTGATAAATATTTTACTTGTATCAACCAATACGTAATACGAAATGAAATTGTAGTATATTGTTTTGTATTGTAAGAATCCTATCGTGTATCATAAACTACAAACAACATAACTCGCAATCTCTACCAATAGGAGTGCATATCCTGCCTTTGTTGGCTATGTGGAACATGTGCCCTGGTGCCGCTTCGAGCTGCCAACTGACCCGGAGTATGAAAACCAAAGGGCCTCCCCTTCTGTATATATCTATTTATTGACACTTTATAGTGGTAGTATATCTTGAGTGCTCACCTGGGGTTTAGTTTCAAATGGTCTATATATACAAAAGTACAAACCTTTTCAGGAATAATGGAATTTCAGATATAATGACTATTTGTTTCTAAAATGGTTTGGTTATTTATATGTTAAGCTTCTTTTTATTATAGAGAGTCTTGCTGTGAGAATAATTACGTAACCACAGTGATATATATAGCAGATGGAATTGTACTATTTGTGGACGATAATTACGTAACCACAGTGATATATTGGTATGAACTGTTTGTTTCATGATATATATTCCTCTTATATACAATTTCTTAAATGACTTCCTTACTACACTACATCTTATGCAATTGATGCTGGAATTACTTGCACATGCATCTGCTATATAGTGTCAGGTAGAAAGTTAGATGATGACAGCTAGTCAAGATGAGGAGGAAAAGAGATGTCGTGGTGTTGGTTGACACTTCCATGGAAAGACAAAGTAGTGACCTCAAGAAGAAAATAAATCAATTGGGGGATCTGGTGTTGACAGATTTTGTATGGTCTACTTATACATTACTACTTCATTTTTAGTTATTGACCCTTTGCATTAGTATTTGGTTTCTTGTTTCTCGACTCTAACATGTCCATGTCGTAACAAGAGTTATGTGAGCGGATTAGATAAATCTATCTAATACCAATACCTGTGTCCAATAAATTTCATTTGGAACCATGCAATGTAGCTGTAAAGTAACCAAGAGGCATGTGGATGCACTCGCTGAGTAATTGTGTGTCACATCCTCTTGATTAGGCATGCACATCACTTTTTGCCAGCCAGGAGGGCAAAGGGTAGCCTAGCTGAGCCAATGTTTTGGGCATTTGCCTAACATGGTCCTGCAGTGGTGTGGTATCAGCCAACTGACGTACCTAGCTGGCCAGCAGACTATGTGTGACATCAGTGGTCGACTAACTTCTGTTGCTCGGTCAACTACCGAGCCACAGTACCGAGCCACACTTGATTGATTTGTCTATGGTTGTGGTTATGCAGTGTAGTAACTAGTTTTGAATTAAGCACCTGAGTTACCTCTTTGGCTAGGCGGACAGTCTCGGGATCCAACTGCGGGAGAGATGTAGGTGTGTGTGTGAAAATTGGAGGAAGTGGACCCTGGCATGCAACACATCGTGCATAAAGTTCCGTGCGTTACGCCGGACATCGAAAAAAGAGAGGAAAGAATAAGCACCTGAGTTATATTCAAACTAGGGCTGGCGATTTTGTCCTGATACCCTCTACCCTAGCCGGGTACCCTGTACCCTCAGGTGCCCACGGGTACCCTCTACCCTAGGAGGGCAAGCCCTACCCTTACCCTCTTGGAATTAGGGTAGGATAAGGGTTTTATTCTGTTACCCTAGTGCAATTACCCGGGTACCCGCCATACCCGTCCTACTCTCTGTCCTGTAACCCTACCCTGAACCCTACCCTACCCTGAATCACTACCCTACCCACTACCCTGTAAATCTGTGCTTTGTAATTTTATATAGTCCCACACTCCCACTGTAGTTACTACTACATACTTGTATAGTCCCACACTCCCTCTGTCCCGTAACCCTACCCTGAACCCTACCCTACCCTACCTTACCCTGAATTACTACTACATATTTGTAGTTTTTTGTAATTAGTTAGTACTTAAGATTAGGAGAACTACATAGTGTTTGATCCTAAGGAGTCAGGTCTAGCCTCCTCCTTGGGTATGTAGGCAGCCCAGGCTCCACTATATAACTGGGTTCAGCGCCTTTAGTAAAAAAAATATTCCTCCTGTTATTTCTTGTTAAGTTGTTATGATTTTTGAATGTTGTAAAAATCTTAAGTATTAAGGTGTTTACTAGCAAAAAAAAAATAATTTTCAAAGTAAAAAAAACTGAAATGGCAAGGGTAATACCCTTACCCTCCCTACCCTGACCCTCAGCTACCCTGTGAGAGTAAAGGGTAAGGACGGGTAATGGGTATTGATTTTTTGGAAGAGGGCTACCCTACCCTACCCTCACGACTCCCCTAGGGTATCAAAAAAATATCAATACCCTACCCTGCCCTGCCCTCTTCCTGCCCTTACCCTACCCTACCCTACCCTACCCTACCCATCGCCACCCCTAATTCAAACCACTACAATTAGAGCACCATTTTGTGGCTGAAGATTCTGAACAAGTATCAGGTGTTCTGGTTTGAGCTTTACAAAAGTAGGTGTGATCTCTAGATGTTCTTCAAGTTGTGGAACTTGTAATTAAGATTTATGCGATGTCTTTAATAAAGTAGTAGGTATGATCTCTAGATGTTCTTCAAGATGTGGAACTTGTAATTAAGATTTACGCGATGTCTTTAATCAGGTTATTTTTCTGTTTTACTTTATATATTTACTGAGTTTTAGCACCATATGTCCTCTGTTTGACTCTCAAGTGGAGCATTTTTTTTTCTCAAGTGGAGCATTGATTATGAATGAAGCTGCTTGAATCATCTGTGTATACATTTGTGCAATACATGGAATTTTGGTTATTATGAACATCGAGTCTGCAGGGTTATTGGAGTACTAGTTTCTTGATGTTTCTTATTAACTAAAACCAACAATTCCTTTTTTTGACTGAGATTGCTATTTTTCCTGTTCTAGGATATGTATTTTGAAAGGATTTCACTTTGAATCCTTTCACGTGTTATCAATGGATGTTCACAGCCTGATACAATATGTAGTACAACTTAGAAGAAGGTCAAATGATACTATATTTTTCAAGGACGTTTGATGATCCACTACATCTGTGGTCCATAGCATAGCAATTGGAAAGACTCCAACATTACTGATCATGCTGGTGACAGGTCTACCAATCGAGAAATGCTTGTAGGACCAAATCTATAATAGGAAAAACACTGTATTATTACAACGAAAAGAAATTGTCTACAAATTTAACTAATCTCTGACCAACTTTTATTCTAACATGAACCAGTGACATGCAACCACAGATTCTTGCTAGGTTTCGATCCCACAAATTATGTCAAGCATGCGTATAAATACGCCAAAAGTAGCAGCTCCCCATGCATGACGCGTGGGTTCTGTCAAATCATTCAAAAATGATAAAAGTCGCACATTTATCATATTTTTTGATGAGTCGGAAAATAGAATTGTACCACACAAACAGAGTAAATATGCTCTAGTGCAACAAACGACCTGAAAATATTATATGTTACATAAAGATGACATTAAATAAATAATAAATAACCATTAACATTAAAATGCATATCCGTATTTTGTCTACCTCAGCTTCGTCGTCAATTGTGCAATTTAGATCCATAAAGTTGCCACAAAGCCATGTTAACCTCACTTTACTGTTGCGTCCCATATCCGAAGGAGGTGTAACACCGAGATAACTCCTGATCAGATTAGTTGCAGATAATTGTGCATCAAAATATATAGGATCACCTTTAATTTGTTGTGTCCCAAAGTGTGATCGTTATCTCGTCAACTGGGAGTTGAAAAGTGTTGCGTTGTGGCCACCAACGCTCAGCGAGACTTAAAATTAGATCTCTATCGTGAGTTAGAAATTTAATTTCATCTAAGTAGTGGAATCCAAATGAATGCACCAAGCTTTTTGGGCGGAATTTAACTCCCATGTTTCGTAATTTCTCTCAGATCGCCAATTTCCATTCTCCTGGGTTGTAATGCAAGCTCATAATCGAACAACTATAAATAAAATAAAAAAATCTTATGATTATGTGAAAAAAAAAATTATTACTTACGATACTTACAATTTAATAAATTACCTCTCCACTAAATATCTGATTAGAAATATGATTAACACGCTCCTGGATAATGATGTTAGTAGTCGGTCCACCAATCTACAAAAAATAACTACTATCATTACCTACTAATATATATGCTTACAAAAAAAAATACAAAAAAAAAAAAAAAATACGATGACTTCTTTTTTTTGTCTTTCTACTCGTGTCGGGAGAACTCTGGATAAGAGGGGACCAGATGTGGAGTAGATGGGTGAGACTCTGGATATGGAAGAGGGGAGAGGGAAAAGATGATGCTGGTTAAAGAGGGGGATGCTACTTATATAGCAGGGAGTCTTCACATTCCAACAAAATTTACACAGTCTCCAACTCCCCCTTCCTCCCGACCTACACAGTCTCCAACGCTCCCTCTCTCCAACATCCGCTAGCTTTTGCCAATTGAATTGGCCCTAAATCCAAAATTTGCACAGTCTCCAACTCCTCCTTCCAACCTACACAATCTCCCTCCCTCCCTATATTGACATAAAGTTTCTAGTTGTGAAGGAAAGAATTCAGAATGGTTTAAGTGTCCATATAGCATATTAGGATGAACTCCATGTTAACGAATCCGCTCACAAAAGTATTCACACCCAGGATCTTTCATGAGCATACTGCTCATACGGGTGTTATCTTAATTAAGAATATGACAATACAGTGGGAGTTTGTATTTTATGTATTTGGGTGCTATTTGGTTTTGGACATATTTATGTATTAAAGTATTTTGGATATTTATCTGATCAGATATATGAAAATTCAGTTCATTCTGTTTTCATTATGTTAAAGTATTGATCTCACTTAAGTTAAGAATGACCAGTTGAAAATAGACATGTATTGATCACATTGCGTGTAATTTACATGCTACGCATCCATGCATCCATGATTGATCTATGTTGTTTAGCTATATTGGTATATGTGATCATTTGATGGTTTAGTTACGCTATATGTGACAAATGTCGCTTTGATTCTATGTTGATATGGTTAATGAACGAGATTGTTCGGATATATAAGGATTAAGATAACAATTTATGAGCTCACTAAGGTTAACACAATTATAAGGTTACATATGTGGTCCAGTGGAAGATTGTTGGAATTATTCAATAATATGGACCACACATGTAAAATTAATTGTGTTGGGCTATCTAAATAATTAAGCCAAATTAAAGTGGTCTATTTAAAAATTGGCTTAAGAGTATAATTGTCATGGAATTAATGTGTAGATACCGGAGATAATTCTAATTTGATTAGAGACCAAATTAGAAATATCAAAACATATATATATATATATATATATATATATATATATATATATATATATATATATATATATAGACGTTAGCTTCAAGATCCATCAAGTCTAGCAATGTATTCAGGTACGCTTCCGCAATTTAATTTATGCTCTTCATCTCATGAATCGACATGGTACAATAAATTTCTAACAGTCCTCCCCCTCCCCCTTTGCTCCGCCTCCGATCCGACTTGGTGTCTCCGCTCCGGCGCTGCGAGAATCTCCTTGGGTCCCTATAGAAACCTCTGCCTCCTGAATACAACCGACATGGGCCCCCGCCAGCCGCCCCACCCCCCCCCCCCCCCCCCCCTCCAGCCCTCCCATAGAGGATGCGTCATCGCCATTCTCTGCCTCGGCTCCTCCTCTTCTGCCGTCCCTTTGCATCATTATATTCTCCTCTAATCTTACTATATGGCAAGATCTTTCGATTCGCATAGAGGGAGAGACAGTAGACAAGAGGGTAGGGGTGAGCATTATTCGGTTTTGGACCGAAAACCGAACCAAACCGAATAAGACGTTCGGTTCGGTTTTAAAAAAATTCGGTTCGGTTTCGATTTCGGTCCAAAACCGAAAATCGAATAAGAAAAAATTAATTTATATATATATATATATATATATATATATATATATATATATATATATATATATATATATATATATATATATTTTTTATATATATATATATATATATATATATATATATAAAAAAAATATATATATATATATATATATATATATATATATATATATATATATATATATATATGTGTGTGTGTGTGTGTGTGTGTGTGTGTACTATATATATAAGTATTAATATATATAGGCATATACTAAATATATATAGGTATATACTAAATATATCTATGTATATTTAGTTACTATATATATTAACAAAAAAAGCTCAAAAAAATCAAAAATATATGAATAAACCGAAAATCGAACCGATTTAATTCGGTTCGGTTTGATTCGGTTTTGGGCCAATTCGGTTCGATTTCGGTTTTGCTTATTCGGTTTCGGTCCAATTCGATTTTGGGTTATTCGGTTCGGTTTAAACCGAATAAACCGAATGCTCACCCCTATATACGCATGAAGGGTGGACCTCGGCCATTAACAATATACGCATGAAGGGTGGACCTCGGCCATTAACAAGCAACGGAAAAGAAGAATCACAAGGGAAAAGGAGGATGCTGGGGGGGAGCTACAGGAATTTGCTTTGGAAAGAAAGCTAGCTAGCACCTACCGAAGCATCACCATCACTATGATGGACTCCTTTCATTTTGGTGTTTTTTTTTTCTCGTGCTATTCTTGTTTTAAGACCATCACAATGGTGGTTTCTATCTTCCCTATTTCTATATAAGAAATTCATTTTATAAAAAATTTCTTCCAATGGTGATTTCTATTACCTTTTCTATTCTAGGTGGCAATGATGTAGAGATGAAAATTTTATAGGAGGATTTCTACATGTAGAAACTCTCATAGAAATTTTCCTATCTCTCATGACAATTATTATTGGGCCCCACACCATTAAATTGGTCTTTTTACTATGTGACACATATGATAGAAATGGAGAACCATTTGAGAGCATTTTTGTATGTCTACAATTTCTATGTAGACTAGGATAGAAATTTCCTTAAAGCACAATACCAAGTAGGATAAGAATTCAATTTTAGAAATCACCTTTGGAGATGGTCAGAGAGAGAGAGGGGGGGGGGGGGGGGGGGGGGGGGGGGGGGGGGGGGGGGGGGGTGGTCATAGGAAAAGACCACCTATAACAAAGCCTTCGAGTGGGATTGCTACTGTCTGTGTTTGTCGTGTTTCCTTTTCTACATTAATTTTTAAAATAATATTCTTCGGCTATTTCTAACTGCAAATACTATTAAAATTTACGAAAAATTGTATGAAAAGCATTAAAATTTTAATTTATTGTATAGAAGGAACGAAGTTTGTATAAATTGCGGAGTAGGCATCGTTACACCTTAAATTAGGACGTCCTAAATTTGGGCGTTGGAAAAAAGTGGAAAAGATTAATTAGTTGATTAGTCTCTTTAGTTTCTTTGTTAAACCTGTTGATTTGGAATCATATGAGTTAATTGTACGCCCAAATGTAGGGTGTTTTTTTTTTGTTATCATGCAAATTATAACCCCTAAATTTGGGACTTCTTTATATCTACTTTTTTATATGTATTTTTTTTACCATCACCAGGTCCGGCAGCCCGAACGCTCCCCTTCTCCTCGTTCACCATCACCAGCTCTGGCACCCCTCCCCTTGCCTCCTGCGGAGCAGCCGTCGAGCCCCCAGCCGTCGTCGACCCGCCCTGCTGCTGCTGCTTCTTCCGGGTCGGATCCACCACCGGCTCCACAGCGGCCTGTAACGTCCCAAATATTGTGCCCCGTCCGAGGCCATGTTGCATAACCTTTCCACGGACCAAGGTTAGGTTATGCGGGAAGCTTCTAGAACATTCCAGAAGATGGCGGAACTCTCCATAAGATGGTAGATTTTTCTGGAAGGCTCAAGATCATTCTAAATGGTCCAAGATGCTTCTGGATGGCCCGTAAAGTTTTCTTTTACGTCCCTAGAGAATAAACCTGTAATATGTCGTTCCAGTTATGGTAGGAAAAATAATCTTTGGAATATTCCTTCCAAGACTTTCCATGTAAAGCTCTATGGGCCATTATAAATAAGGGGGAGGCCTTATTTGTTCCTCACCACCTAAACTTATAAGCATTCTCCAAGTCAATAAAGAATTTCTTACGAGTCTTTTCTTTGCTCCACTATTTTTAATTTCCTTAGCGATTTAGCTAAGTCGGGTTGGGAAGGCTTGCACGATCTTCGAGGAGAAAGTTAGTGCGCCGTACGGGATGAAGTGCTAGCAAAAATACTAAGTCTGTGACAAGTGATATCAGAGCCAGGTTCGATCGCCATCATGTCTTCGACCGAAGCAGTCCTCAACGACCAACCCGCATCGTCTAAGGAGAAGGCGAAGACCTCGAGGAAGGGCAAGAGCAAAGAACCGTCGATGGAACGGGCTCTTGGCGAGTTGGCGGAACGGATAGAGATGCTGGAGTAAGGCGTGACGGGCGTCGAATTTCAAGTGAAGCAAAACCAAGCGACTCACGAGGAATTTGCCCAGGGTTTGGAGGCGGATGTCGCCACAGCTATGTCGGAGTTCCAAGAGCATCTCCGCGAGATGCAGGCCGAGTTCGAGGAGGAACGAAAGGCCACTAAGGCGAAGGTCACCGAACTACACAAAAAGCTACAAACCAAGGCGGAGGTCCTCGAGAGGGCCATTGCTGGTGGACCGACTCCGAGGAGGGAGTCGACACAGAGGGTGAAGTATCATGAACCAAAATCCTTCACTGGCGTGCGAGACGCGAAGGAGATGGATAACTTCTTCTAGAATATCGAGCGATACCTGAAGGCGGTTCACTTCGAGGATGAGACCGACAAGGTAAACACAGTGTCCATGTATTTCTCTGATGATGCTATGCTGTGGTGGCGACGCAGGTGCATCGAGATAGAAAAGGGGATCTGTTCGATCGAGACTTGGGAGGATCGCAAGAAGAATATCAAGTCTCAATTCTACCCGAAGAACGTGGAGTATGTCGCGAGACGGAGTTTGCGATAACTCAAACACACCGGGTCCGTCAAGGAGTATGTGGCAGAGTTCACCCGTTTGATGCTTTCCATTTTTACAATAGGCGAAGAACATCGCCTGTTCCACTTTCTTGAGGGTCTACAACCATGGACGGCACAAGAATTACAGATGCAAGATGTGTCAGATGTGAATGCGGCTGTTGCGGCAGCCGAGAAGCTGATGGAATATCGACGGAGTGATACCCCAAAGTCCAAGGAAAAGACCACCACCAAGTTTAATGGTGGGAGAGCGAAGAAGAACAATAGAAAGGGAGGCCCGTCGAAGGACAAGCAGCACGCAAAGCCTTCGATAGAGCGGAAGATTGAATGCTTCCAGTGCGGTGGGAATCACTTCGCATGGGACTGCCCGAACAAAGGCAAGAGGGTGAACGCGGTCCAAGGCGAGGAGGCCGAGGACGAGAAGCCTAAGAAGGGGGCTCACATGGGGGCCTGCGCCTACTGAACGAAGGCGGTCATGTCCAAAAGCCCGAATCGAGAGTTGATGTACGTGGACGTGAAGATCAACGGCCACAACACAAGGACGATGGTCGACAAAGGCGCAACCCACAACTTTATCTCGGACGCGGAGGTCCGGCGCTCGAGTCTGGTGCTCGAAAAAGACTCAAGCACGATAAAGGCGGTCAACTCTGAGGCGCGCCCCATGCAGGGGGTGGCCAAAGGTGTGAAGATCCAAGTGGGAGACTAGACGGGTGTCACCAATCTCACGGCTGCACCACTGGACGACTTTAATATGATCCTCGGGATGGACTTCCTTACTTCGGCAAAGGCGGCCCCAATGCCGCATCTGGGAGTCGTCGGGATCATGGAGGAGAGCTCTTAGTGCATGGTGACAGTTGCACGAGGCGAGTTTGCGAAGGGGAAGGCTCTCTCCGCATTACAACTCAAGAAGGGGATGCGACATGGAGAGACGACCTACCTTGCGATGCTCAAGATGGAGGAGGCGCCCGTGTAGGGGGATCTTCCGCCTGAGATCGATGATGTCCTTGTGGTGTTCGGGGACGTCATGTCGAAGGAGTTTCCAAAGAAGCTACCTCCACGGAGGGAGGTAGACCATGCCATCGAGTTGGAGCCGGACACGTAACCGTCCGCCATGGCTCCATATCGCATGGCCCCCGCCCGAGCTAGACGAGTTGAAGAAGCAACTCAAGGAGCTACTGGATGCGGGATTCATCAGACCGTCGAAGGCCCCGTATGATGCATCGGTGCTGTTCCAGAAGAAGAAGGACGGAAGCCTTCGTTTGTGCATCGACTATCGTGCACTAAACAAGGTAACCGTCATGAACAAATATCCCATCCCGTTGGTGGAGGACTTGTTCGACCAATTGGGAGGCATAAGATACTTCTCCAAACTTGATCTGCGTTTGGGGTATTATCAAGTCCGGATTGCGGAGGACGACGAGGCTAAGACGGCATGCGTTACGAGGTATGGCGCATATGAGTTTATGGTTATGCCTTTTGGTCTAACAAATGTTCCTGCAACTTTTTGTACCTTGATGAACAAGCTCTTTCATCCCTACCTGGATCGGTTCGTCCTTGTCTATCTCGACGATATCGTCGTGTACTCAAACACGATGGAGTAGCAGATTGAGCATTTGAAGACCGTCTTCCAAGTGCTGAGGGAGAACGAACTCTTCATCAAACGGGAGAAGTGCTCGTTTGCACAAGAAGATGTGTCGTTCTTGGGGCACTAGATCGGGCATGGCAAAATATGGATGGACGGCGCAAAGGTCCAGTCCATACGAGAGTGGGAGGCTCCCACCAGGTCGACAGAACAGAGCTGCGATCATTCCTTGGCTTGGCGAACTACTACCGGCGGTTCATCCGAGGATATTCTGCCATCACAGCGCCTCTGACCGATCTGCTGCGGAAGGATCGGGCGTGGAGCTGGACGCCCCGATGCGAGGAGGCATTCGAGACACTGAAGTGGGCTGTGACGGAGGAGTCAGACTTATCTCTGCCGGACTACTCCAAGGTGTTCGAAGTGCATAAGAACGCGTCCGTCTTCGCCATCGGTGAGATGTTGGTGCAAGATGGACACCACATCGCGTCCGAGAGCCGCAAGTTGAACGATACCGAGTGGCGCTACAGGGTGCAAGAGAAGGAGATGACTGTGGTCATGCACAGCTTGAGGACATGGCGGCACTACCTTCTCGGCACCAAGTTCGTGGTCATGACGGACAATGTTGCCACGAGCTACTTCCAGTCCCAGAAGAAGCTGTCTCCGAAGCAGGCGAGATGACGAGATTTCCTAGCCGAGTTCGACATGGAGTTGCGGTACAAACCTGGCAAGGAAAATTATGTGGCCGATGCGCTTAGCAGGAAGGCCGACCTCGCGTCGGTGTGCTTGCTCAAGGGGGACATTCTGGACCGTGTTCGAGTGGATATCATGGAGGACTCGCTAACACAGGTCATAGTGAAGCTTGTCAAGGAGGACAAAACGAGAAGGTTCTGACTGAAAGACGGACTTCTCTACACTAAGGGCGACATGGTGGTCGTGCCTAAGTAGAGTGGCTTGCGGAGACAGCTGCTCAAGGAGTGCCATGATACAAAGTGGGCTGGACATCTGGGGCAAAAAACGGACCTTGGCGCTGCTGGAGGCCGCATACTACTGGCCTCGCATGCGCGAGGAAGTAGAGGACTATGTGCGCACCTGTCTTGTGTGCCAACAAGACAAGGTAGACCATCAGAAGCCCGGGGGCCTACAGGAGCCTCTTCTCGTGCCGAGCAGACCGTAGGAGAGCATATCGATGGACATCATCTCCGCCCTGCTGAAAGTGGGGGCGCTTGGGTCCATTCTCGTAGTGGTGGACCGATTCTCCAAGTACGCGACCTTCATTGCTGCTTCAACAGACTGCACAGCAGAGAAGGCCGCGCGACTGTTCATCAGCCACCTGGTAAAGTTCTAGGGCATTCCAGTGAACATTGTCAGCAATCAGGATCTCCGCTTCACGAGGAAGTTTTGGACGGAAGTGTTCAAAATCCTCAGGACAGACTTGCACTTCTCGACCAACTTCCACCCGCAGACGGACAAACAGACCGAGCGGATTAGTTCGCTACTCGAGGAGTACTTACGGCACTTTGTGAGTGCCAACCAGAGGGATTGGGTGCATCACCTCGACGTCGCTCAGTTCTGCTACAATCTTCAACGGAGCGAGTCATCGTATAGACGTCCATTCGAGTTGGTGATGGGTCGACAGCCACTCGTCCCGCACATGCTGAGTGCGGGGTCCTCGAGTAGAAGCCCCGCGGCCAACCTGTTCACTTTAGATTTCAAGGCAAAGGCGACATTGCCAAAATATTTCTTGAGAAGGCCGCGAGAAGATGAAGAAGTGGGCCAACGCGAGGCGACGGCCGGTTGAGTACAAGGAGGGGGACATGGTGCTAGTAAAGCTACCGCAACAGTTCAAGGTGTTCCGAAAAGTGCACAAAGGACTGATTCGGAAGCACGAAGGTCCATTCCCCATGCTCAAGAAGGTAGGCAAGGTGGCCTACAAGCTCGAACTTCCCGCCAAACTGAAGATTCATCCAGTCTTCCATGCCAGTTGCCTGAAGCGTACCATAAAGACTTGGAAGATCCCAACGAGGAGTTTCGAAGCGACCCACGGTGACCATGATGACATCCTTCGACAAGGAGGTGGAAGTCGTGCTGGACAAGAGGACCATTCGTCGGCGAGGCGTGTCCCCGTATGTAGAGTACCTCATCCAATGGAAGGGCATGCCTTATGGCGAGTCTAGCTGGGAACGTGCTGATACGCTGCATCAGTTCGAAGCCGAGATCCAGATGTTTCTCAGCGAACCTGGTTGACGAGGGTGTCAACGCCTTAGGTGGGGGAGAATAAAACGTCCCAAATGTTGCGTCCCGTTCGAGGCCAAGTTGCATAACCTTTCCGCGGATCAAGGTTATGCGGAAAGCTTATAGAACATTCCAAAAGATGACGAAACTCTCCAGAAGATGGTAGATTTCTCTGGAAGGTCCAAGATCATTCTAGATGGCCTAAGATGCTTCTGGATGGCCCGTGAAGTTTCCTTTTATGTCCCTAGAGAATAAACCTGGAATATGCCGTTCTAGTTATGGTAGGAAGAATAATCCTTGGAATATTCCTTCCAGGACTTTCCATGTAAAGCTCTATGAGCCATTATAAATAAGGGGGAGGCCTCATTTGTTACTCACCACCTAAACTTGTAAGTATTCTCCAAGTCAATAAAGAATTTCTTACGAGTCTCTTATTTGCTCGACTGTCTTTAATTTCCTTAGCGATTTAGCTAAGTCGGGTTGGGAAGACTTGCACGATCTTCGAGGAGGAAGTTAGTACGCCGCACAGGACGAACACTTAAGTCCGTGACAGGCCGCCGTCTCCATCGCCTCCGTCGTGTCGTCCCCCATCCCGTCGAACGGCACCACCTCGTGCCGCCGGTTCTTCTTCAACGCCACGATCAAGACGACGATGACGCGTCGCCGTCCCCCCACGGAGACATCGGCGCCCCGGAGAGCCCCGAGGCTCCCTGGAAGGACCTCGTGCCGAACTTGGCGAGCGAGGCCGGTATAGGCCCCGCGAGGCCCGTATTGTCGAAAACGTTGAAGCTCTTCAACGAGCCGATGTCAAGCTCCGGTATCGGCCACGTGAAGTTGTTCCTCTCGAGGTGAGCTCGATGAGGCTGGCGGCCTTCGACGGCGAGTTGCCGTAAGGAAGAGCTTCTTCAGGTGGTCCATCTCCGCGAAGGAGTCGTCGACGAGAGGAGGGAGGGGGCCGGAGAGGTTATTGTCGTTGAGGGAGACGGGGCGTAGCGTCTGAGATGGGAGAGAGCCTCCAGGAAAAAAAAAAATTACGTGCGTAAAAAAACGCCCAAATTTGGGGCGTTTAATTTTTGGGTGGTTAAGATTGAAGAAAATTTTGGTTATCGGGCTAATCAACATTCAAACTTTTGATGTCCATATTTAAGCCGTATTTTTTTTACGCCCTATTTTGGGGCGCAACGGTTCCTAATTTACAATTTTCGTAAACTTCGTTCTTTTTATACAATTCTTTGTGCCTCTGATACAATTTTTTGAAGCCTTCGAGTGGGATTGCTACTGTCTGTGTTTGTCATATTTCCTTTTCTACATTAATTTTTAAAATAATATTCTTCGGCTATTTCTATCTGTGAATACTATTAAAATTTATCATCAATATAGTCGTGTCTCCTTGCAATGAAAGCTCGCTCAGTTGGCGTTCAGATACTGTACTGCTGGTTCATCACTAGTAGTGATATTTCTAAACATTCTTTTTTCTATTGATCAGGGCATTTTCCAAGCTTGTCTGTTGTGTTTCCATGAAGAGCTCTTTTGATCATCTAATAAACTTGATTTGGTGTCAGTCGATGAGGCATTTTGCCCCTCTTCTGATCTTACTGTGTTCAGTGTGTTGAGCCTCATAGAGCATGTGACCTATTTGAGCTTATGGATTCGTTCTTGCTTATAAATTTGTGTCTATCGTTCTTGATTGGTGAGCAACATTATATTATTCAATCTTTTTGGTCTTTATGAGTCTTCTTAAACAAATATGAATAACACCTTCCTGTAATTTGAGTTTGTTATGCATGTGATGTATTAGTTTTTTGTTTTGCATAGCAATCTTAATTGAGGGGGGTGATACATTTTTTTGATTTTGATTGTATGATACTTCTGATTGTCTAAAATTCTTTAGTGTCTCCTCTTTAATCTGCCAATTTGTTAAGGCATAGTCGATGTATGCTCCAAATGGAAGTTCCTTAGCTGATTGAATATTAAACCTTACCTATTGACTTGTAAAATTCGGTTTGATCTTGCTAATTGGACTTGCAAGAATTAGTACATAATAGCTAGACTTTCTACAAAACAAACAGGTTTGCTCTTGATAAAAAAAAAACCCTAAAAAACATAGAGTAGAAAGAAAGCTCAAAAACATGATATACGGAACATGAGTTCTGGATAAACAGTGTCCACAAGACCACAAATACATAATGGAAGTTTGGTTCAAATAACAGCCACAACAACGCACAAGGAGTTTAGCTTCATATTAATTCATGTAAGCAGTTTACATCATCCTTTTCGTCCACAAAACTAAATTAAAAAAAATACAATAGAGCAGGAAAAATACATTTGATGAATTTATAGAAGACGATATGCATTCGAGCCTTGCAACAATCTCTCATTGTTAAAGTATTTTTTTTTATTATACCTTTATCTTTCTTAGCATTTCTCTTCTTGTAGGTTTGTGAAGCCCATACCCAAACCCATGACTTAAGCCCATATCCAAACCCATTCAAAACCACGTCCCCTCTACATAACTCTTCAGAAACCCCTTCTCCACAAAAACTCCATTCCTTCTTCTTCACTATCTCATAACTCTCTCCCTACTCCACCAAATCCAAATCTGCGACCGCCACCGCGCTCCCCTCGCCGCCCTTTCCGAATCCAAACCTCCACTTCCCCCATTTCCGAGCAGCCGACCGCCACCCACCCGGCAGGAGCCGGCCGCCCGTCGCCGTCCGCCAGCCCCGCGCGCACCACGGTTCCGCGCGGCTTCGCCCACGTGTCCGCCCGTGTGCGCGCACGTGCCCGTGCTCGTCAATTCCGACGTTGTTCCGAGTCCGAGGCCTCCCCTCGGTACTCCTTCGTACAAGTTTGGGTAACACCTTTCCTCTTTTTCCACCTTCTGTTTGTTCTCAGAACCCATTTGAGTTTCTGGCCTAGAAATAGCTTCTGTAGATTCAGAATAGGTTCTGTAGATAATTAATTAGGTTCTATGGTTTGATAATTTAGCTTTCTGTGATGTAAATTAGTAATGTTGTAATAATAATCATTTTAGGAAACCTTATATATACATTATTGGTTTTAATTGATTTGTAGCACAATATTTATAATTTAAAAGGTTGTTTAAAATGATTTAAGTTGTTTAAATATATAGTTATGATTATTTTTTAAATTTAATGTTAAGTTGTAGAGATTTTTAAACCAAATAATGATTTAATATTTTGTTTACAAAATATTAGTTAAATAAATATTCGTTTAAAAGTTATTTTCTTTAAATAAAAGTTTGGTTAAGTAAATGGTATAAACAAAATTAGATTTCGTTAAATGATTATATATATATATATATATATATATATATATATATATATATATATATATATATATATTCCTTTTAAAGATGATTTCTAATCAAGAAGGTTTTATAAGGAGAATTAGTATAATAGAAACTAATATTTATTTAAAAAGGTTATTTTGGTAATGGTATTTAATATTAAAACCCGAAAACTTTTTATATTAACTTTAAACCAATATTTTGGTAAGAAAACGTATTTTTGCGCATTTATTATTATCTATGTTTAAAGGTGATTTTCTACATAATTTATAAAATGTCTAAAAGATATATTTTATGAAAATTATTCTGATTAAATAAATTCTATTTTAAAATGTTATTTAAATAAAAACTATTTTCTTACGAAAATTACTAATTTCGAGAAATTCATTTTAAACTATTTTTCCTATTAATTAATATTTACGACAGAAACCTATGTTTATTTAAAACGGTTTTATGTTAATAATTATTTAGTAACAAAACCTATTTTTATGTACAAATGGTTACCATATTAGGATCACCAACCTGTAGACTTAGCTTAGTTGTACATTAGAATTTAGGACATAATTCTGGTTACTAAAACTGGTATTACGATCTTGTAGGTTATGATCTGTAAACCCTAGCGATCACCTTCTGGTTGCTGCCAAGTCAAGAAATATTCTGAGGCAAGTTTCATATCTACTCCATGTATGTGTCTTTATTTTAATAATTAAATGTATGCATCAGTTGATTACATGTAGTATAGTGACACTGATTCACCGTGGATCCCTCTCGGACTCCACATCGATTGACGGATTGCTGGATTGCTATATTGACTCATTGACTCATTGACTTATTGCTTGGGGATTGATTGGGGGGAGTAGTATAACGTCTGTGACCAAAGCCAAATATCGATCGTTTATTGCCTCGCGCTAATCCCTACCACAAAGGGGGTTGAGCCGTACCGTATACTATTCGTTTTGGCCAAAAACGTTAGTATACATATTGCCTCACCAGCCGGTCACAGGCCCTGTTATATACTCAAAACACTAGATTAGTATTGCATCATGCTGGAAATTGACATCATCTTGCTTGTCGGTCTCTTTTTACTATTAAATACAAAAATATATTATTTCTTAAACTGTCTCGCATTTTTCATTTATTATTAATTTAGAAATGCTAGATGTGGAGGAAATATGTTTCTTGTTCACTCCTGACTGGAGACCCAACATTTTTAGGTGACAGCGATGAAGAGGAGCTGCCTTATTGCACTTTCTACGGGACAAACTTGGGTCCCACATAGGCTGAACTAGGAACCCCAGAACCCTAGAGTGTTGGCTTAGTACTTTTCCTTTTCTTCCTTTTCAGAACAGTTGTAATAAAATGAATTGTGTTGTTGTTTTATTTCCATTTCAGACCAGTTTCAGTTTAATAAAATATTTTATTTTTGTTAGATATTTCTGCATGTTGCGTTTCACTGCTTGATACAGCTTACTGCCGCCGTCTCACAACGGTGCAGGCTGGACATGATCCGACTAGACCCATTACTTTGGGATCGGGTCGTAACATGTTTTTAGTGGTGGCCCATGCAGGTCAGTTCTGTAAATTGGTCTAGTCAACTTAGTCTAGACCAACAGGCAGTCCTGCAATCTGACATAGGTCTATGAATGACTTTAGGAAAACAGACTATATAAATAACTAGAACACCTAGATTATATTCACCCTATTACACCATAGGGCCGGAATTATATATTTAAAAATCTATTTTTGCTTGCCTATAGTGTCGTAGGTTACCTTTCTTGTATTTTTACCTAAACCTTCAGATCGTGACTAATATTCCAAAACTATTCCCTTATTGGCTTTGCTAAACCATTTCAACTTGACTTCATTGAATCAATAAGGCTAATTTTTTAGCCCAACTTACCTAGCAAATTCTCAAACTTTTCTTGGACAAGAAATTATTTTTCCCAAAATAATTTCGGTAAAGCTCAGTATTCTCTAAGTGATTTTGTCGAGAATATTCTCATTGGCTTCTTCTACTCAACTCGAAGCTGTGATGCTTCTATTTTGTCTTGTGTCCAACTCAATTAGTCATAATCAAGTTGATCCATTCCTTAAGTTTAATCTTTGAAAATGAAATGTCGGAGAACAGATACTCCTCTGGACTTCAAACCAACCTCTTGAATCTCAAGAGCTACTGTAACACATAATTATCCTGATAAATTTTCTTGATTCCAGAAGAACAGACATCTACATCTCTTCCTATCATGATTAGAACTTTAGAACTCGTTTGAATTTTTTTAGAAGCTCCTTTGAAATTCTCATGGATAAAGTTGAGAAAAATATTCAATGACCTAATATGGCTTCGCATATTTGCGTTGTAGTCATTTGTTTGAATTATGAAAACTGCGAGTTTACTGCAGCTAGTTGCACACTGGCGAGACATAGACTCTAAGTTGAAGTAATTTCAGGTGTTCATAGGTTTTCGGATATTATTGAGACTATGTCCTAAATGTATCAGATTTGTCCCCTATGTTGTTCATCTATGAAATGGATAAAGTTGATAGACTACTCGGTAACCTATTATTATTCAAGTTATGGAGCCAAAAATTTACTGCAGCCAGGTGCACTCTGGCGAGGCATGAATTTGAGGCAAAGTGACTTCAGATATATTGGATTTCCGAATGTTATTAAGACTATATCCATACCATAATTGTCTTTTGCACCATCTAATTATTCTGACTTTCGTCCAATTAGAGGATTTGTATTTCTAGCGGTTGTCTCAATTTTCAGAAATATTTTATCTGATTATGTTCCTATCATAGATATTCTAACCACTCTCTCTATCCTACTATCATACAACTTGTTGGTTTTTTTCGGAGTCACAAACCCTTATACCTCAACCCAATTTGATTTGGAATTTTTAGTCCCTAATCTCAGAAGTTTCCATTATTTTATACCTTCTCAATAAACTGTTAACCTTCGTTTCTTTCCAGTCTCTTCTGTTTCACGAGACATCAATTGATTTTTCTATCTTATGATCATTTGATTATATTCTAAAGCATACCTAGATTTTACTTGTGCCTAAAATAATTTTGATCACAATAAAATTCCAACTCTATCTCAGATCACATCTAGATAATCCTGACCGTGCCTATATTTTATCATTGTACCTAGTAATCATGCATCGAATCTGATTATGCCTAATGATTTAAATCTGGAACGATCTATAGCAGGAATTTATCGAGTACATGAGTTATGAGATAAAGATGAGATAAAAATGAACAGTTGTGATTTGAATCAAGGAAGGTATAATTAATGATGTGAATACCAAGCAAATTGACATTTTAGATTAGAGGTGATTAAATGATAAGCATGGAAATGCACTTTAGGAAGGTGCATGATGAATCAGAAGATATATAAAGGACGATCAAAACAAAACAAAAATTAACTTGAGGTATAATTTATTAAGGATGACAATCGTATGAATTAAAAAGTGTAAAAGATTATAGATCAGAAAGCAGAGATAGAATGAATGCAAATAATACAAAGGTTGGGAGAGGTAATAAGATATATTTTTGATAGAGAAAAGCTTGGTCAAAATGATACAGTAAAATCAAGATGAATGATTCGAGCTTAAACAGGATAATTAAATTTTTTTGAGATTTCGGGATCAAATATGGAAAGTAAGGATTTAGAATCAAGATATACACATGTTGATGAAAATAGACGTCTAAATAAATTACAGAGTGATCACATATGGGTAAGGAATGATAAAATTTTCTAATCATGACAAATTGGAGTATAGAAGTATGATGTTGGATTCTAAAATATGATATTGGGTTACCGAGGCTTGATACTGATGTATTATGACAAGACGAAGTGTATCAAATCATAGAGTTAAATTTTGTATATATTAGCAAGATGAAGAAAGTATAGTATATATTGGAGGAAATATTATATGTGTTTAGTATGAAAATATGAAAGACAAATTTTCTAAGGTGATGACGGTAATTGACAATTCAGGGGTGGAAGCAGAAATCCAAATTGTTGTTAGTGACTGTGCTTCTAAGGAGGAAAGAATGTTATTTGAGAATAGTGGATAAGATTGATGAAAATATTGTACTAGATAGATTTGCTATGGGACAGTTAGCCTAGTTAGGCATAGGGGCGTTGTGAAGAATACCCAGACTGGTTTGAGGCATGATTGCATGATTGTACCCTGGCCCTCATCTTGAAATTTTGAGGACAAAATTTTCTAAGGAGGGAAGGTTGTGAATCCCATACCCAAACCCATGACTTAAGCCCATACCCAAACCCATTCAAAACCACGTCCTCTCTACGTAACTCTTCAGAAACCCCTTCTCCACAGAAACTCCATTCATTCTCCTTCACTATCTCATAACTCTCTCCCTACTCCACCAAATCCAAATCCGCGACCGCCACCGCGCTCCCTTCGCCGCCCTCTCTGAATCCAGACCCCACTTCCCCTATTTTCGAGCAGCCGACCGCCCTTTTAAATAAAAGTTTGGTTAAGTAAATGGTATAAAAAATTAGATTTCGTTAAATGATTATATATATATATATATATATATATATATATATATATATATGTTTTCCTTTTAAAAATGATTTCTAATCAAGAAGGTTTTATAAGGAGAATTAATATAATAGAAACTAATATTTATTTAAAAAGGTTATTTTGGTAATGGTATTTAATATTAAAACCCGAAAACCTTTTATATTAACTTTAAACCAATATTTTGGTAAGAAAACGTATTTTTGCACATTTATTATTATCTATCTATGTTTAAAGGTAATTTTCTACATAATTTATGAAATGTCTAAAAGATATATTTTATGAAAATTATTCTGATTAAATAAATTCTATTTTAAAATGTTATTTAAATAAAAACTATTTTCTTACGAAAATTACTAATTTCGAGAAATTCATTTTAAAGTATTTTTCCTATTAATTAATATTTACGACAGAAACCTATGTTTATTTAAAACGGTTTTATGTTAATAATTAGTTAGTAACAAAACCTATTTTTATGTACAAATGGTTACCATATTAGGATCACCAACCTGTAGACTTAGCCTAGTTGTACCTTAGAATTTAGGGCATAATTCTGGTTACTAAAACTGGTATTACGATCTTGTAGGTTATGATCTGTAAACCCTAGCGGTCACCTTCTGGTTGCTACCAAGTCAAGGAATATTCTGAGGCAAATTTCATATCTACTCTATGTCTGTGTCTTTATTTTAATAATTAAATGTATGCATCAGTTGATTACATGTAGTATAGTGACACTGATTCACCGTGGATCCCTCTCGGACTCCACATCGATTGACGGATTGCTGGATTGCTATATTGACTCATTGAGTTATTGCTTGGGGATTGATTGGAGGAGTAGTATAACGTCTGTGACCAAAGCCAAATATCGATCGTTTATTGTCTCGCGCTAATCCCTACCACACAGGGGGTTGAGCCGTACCGTATACTATTCGTTTTGGCCAAAAACGTTAGTATACATATTGCCTCACCAGCCGGTCACAGGCCATGTTATATACTCAAAATACTAGCTTAGTATTGCATCGTGCTGAAAATTGACATCATCTTGCTTGCCGATCTCTTTTTACTATTAAACACAAAAATATATTGTTTCTTAAACTGTCTCGCATTTTTTATTTATTATTAATTTAAAAATGTTAGATGTGGAGAAAATATGTTTCTTCTTCACTCCTGACTGGAGGCCCAACATTTTTAGGTGACAGCGACGAAGAGGAGCTGCCTTATTGCACTTTCTACGGGACAAACTTGGGTCCCACATAGGCTGAACTAGGAACCCCAGAACCCTAGAGTGTTGGCTTAATACTTTTCCTTTTCTTTCTTTTCAGAACAGTTGTAATAAAATGAATTGTGTTGTTGTTTTATTTTCATTTCAGACCAGTTTCAGTTTAATAAAAATGTTTTATTTCCGTTAGATGTTTCTGCATGTTGCGTTTCACTGTTTGATACAGCTTACTGCTGCCGTCTCACAAAGGTGCATGCTGGGCATGATCTGACTAGACCCATTACTTTGGGATCGGGTCGTGACAAGGTTCCTTCACAGCTACATGCAAATTTCACACTAGTTGATTCCGAGCTACCACGTTTCCCTCTCAATATTTTTTGCCTTCAGATGCTATCTATTCTTTGCTCCATATGCTTGATAACAATCTTCTGCCTCTTCTATGGAGTTAAATTTTTTTTTCCAACAAATATTTTTTCTCAACTTCAATGTTATTTGGTGCTGACAACACCAATTGGTGTACATTTTCAGTAGTTGTAGTAGTCATGTTTTCAACACTATCTACACTTGTCATGTAACCATGTAATCGGTGGAACAAATTATTCACATGAAAAGCACATAAAAATCACGACAAGAATCTTAAAAGATATTTGTTATAAATATTTACAAAAAAAAAAACAGTTTATACTAGAGCAAGAGGACATTAAGGCACTAAAAGTAGTTAAATTGAAGATTGAGCAAATGAAGAGGATAATTATAGGTCAGTAGGTCATTGTATAAGGAATGAATAGAAGAGAAAACTTTATGAGCTGGGACATAATTGTTACTTAGACTATCATGTGGATAATAGCTGGGACATAATTGTTGAAGATTAAGAAAATTTCATTCTGGAACATAATTGTTGAAGATTGAGCAAATTTCATGCATGTCATTGAAACTAAGTTTTTGTAAGAGTAAAACTGCCCAAAAATTCTTGTCTTATTTATTTGTTTACCCTCAATCTTACAATTCTTGATGACTAGTATGTCTTCACCTTTGTGCTTTTCTTCCTTCAGTTTTTTGTTTCTCAGTGATTGGTGTCAGCTATGGATTCAGATTTGTTAAACAAATTGACCATAGTTTTGCAATGGGTTTTTTGTGTTTAGCACCAAATTATGTCGACAACTGTTGCACATTGTGCTCTAGAAGCCTGCAAGTGTTTGTTTCGATTGTTTCAATGTTGATTCCATGTAAAGAAAGTGGCAGATTCCATTTTTTAAAATAATGCATGTCACTGTTTTTCATTGTGAATAAAATTACTAGTAACTTTCTTTCAGGTCTATTACTAGCAATTTGGATCAATGATGTCAGTAAATTACTACGTTATCTTTCTGCAATTGCCATAACATATGGCTTCCAAAAGCATACATATTGGTAGATGAGAAAGCTTTCTTTTATGCAACACGGTTGCTTTCAATTTTTAGAGATTCAAGTTTCTTTATCATAAACATGGCATGTGCTACAGCCTTCATATCTTGACCCTTGTTAGCAATTCGGCAAACGGAAAAAATTCGGAACGACAAAAGGACAAGTATAAATCGACACAATATAAGTAAAATATGGTCAAAAATTCAATCAAAAATTCGTCTAACGAAAAACATTCGGATCAGATTTAATTCGTGTTTAGTACGTTTCATATGAACAAATTCGACACTAAAAATTCGGCATTATATATAGGGCCCACCCACCTCTACTCCTTTATAAACAAGAGTTCAGTGTGAGAATAAGAAGAGGTTGGATGATGGAAAACCGAAAGATTTTTCTTTGATTGTTGCAAGTGCAAAGACTCTTGGGTTTCTTTTTTTGGTTACTGTGAGACTTTTTCTTCTTTTCTTTTGATAATTTTTGAGAATTGTGCCAGTCTTAATATCTAATAGCAGCAAGAGTCAAGAAAGTCAAGAATGTTGGATTTCTTGGTCACATTTTTTTGGCAATTTTTTAAAAATTCGTACGGTACGCGTTTAAAACGCCACAGGCTTAAAATTCGCGTACGAATTTGAATTTTTCAAAAATACGTAAGTATTACACGTTTATGTAAGATTCGAAAAAATTCGCGTATAATACGTGTTTTGATTGCTAACAAGGATCTTGACCTGCTCAATGCTTACTTATCCTACTTGTTTTTTCTCGTGGATTTATTTTCATCACCATGTTTCTTTCCTCTTGAAATGTGATTGTGGATTGGATATAACAATTTATGGTGTACAAAAAATTGCTCAATCTTTTTCTTAGTGATGTGAATTAGAAATTTCCTTGCCTTCGTGTAATAGCCTTAGGGGCGTTTGGTACGCGGTATTTTTTTTTTATTCCCGGAAAAATTTAAGATGGGAATCTATTACCACGTTTGTTTGGCTTATAAAAAATTTATTCCCGGGTATTATAAATACCCGGGTAAATAGTTTACCCACAAAACATGGGAATTCCATCCCTTGAGAATAGGTGGGTATTTTTTTTTTGCCCGGGCAAAAAAAAAATTGTCTAAATTTTTTTCTTCTTTTTGATCAATTTTGATTAGTTTTGAACATTTTTTTTTCTTTTTTTGTCGTTTTTATCGCTTTTTTGTCATATTTTTGTCGTTTTTACCATTTTTTGTCTTTTTAAGCAATTTTTTGTCGTTTTTACCCATTTTTTTTCTTTTTTGTCATTTTTGATTATTTTTATTGTTTTTACCAATTTTTTGTCTTTTTTTGTCATTTTTTATTATTTTTGTCGTTTTTACCCAATTTTTGTCCTTTTTGTCGATTTTTTTGTCGTTTTAAAAGATTTTTTGTCTTTTTTTATTTTTTTGTTATTTTTACCGATTTTTTGTTATTTTTTGTCGTTTTTGTCGCATTTTGGTTTTTATCGTTTTTATCCTTTTTTTTGTTATTTTTTGTCGTTTATACATTTTTTGTCGCTTTTTGGTCATTTTTGTCGTTTTAACCGATTTTTTGTAATTTTTCATCGTTTTTACCGTTTTTTGTCGTTTTTACCATTTTTTTCGTTTTTACCGATTTTTTATCGTTTTTACCCTTTTTTTATATTTGTTCTTTTTTTTTCGTTATTATTATTTTTTATTTTTTTCGGGAATATTTATATTGTCACCAAACATGGGAATGTAATTTTTCAGGGAATTTAATTCCTTGGAATTTGATTCCTGGGAATATAGAATTCCCGGCTATATAGTATTCCGCATACCAAACGCCCCCTTAAGGTCTTGAAGATACCTGTCAAATATTCCTTCAAGCGGAGGCAGAGCAGCCAGAAGCGGAGTGTGTGTGTGGGGTGGGGGGTAGGGTAGGGTTGCAGGTGGGACGCCAAGCCGGATCGGAGGCGGAGCAATGGAGCGGAGGGGGAGGAGAGGAGAAGGTGCGGAGTGGATGGGGAGCGGAGGAGAAGGTTTTTTTTTTCTTCTTCTTCTTAGTTTGGTACGGAGGGTTTATGCTTCTATTTTTGGACGTAGAGATTTAATATGAACCGTAATTTTAAATCTAATCTAACGGATGAGATTGGGAAGATAATGAGGTGGATAGAATAGGGGGTGAATTTGATCCCTCTCTTTCTCATATATATATATATATATATATATATATATATATATATATATTGTTTTTTTTTGAAAGAAGGTAATTGTGGCAAACACTCCCCACCAGGAATCGATCTCCTGACCATTCGGGCCGCATGCCTCACCACTACCACTAGGCTAGAGCGTCATTGGCATATATATATATATATATATATATATATATATATATATATATATATATATATATATATATATATATATATATATATACCCTTGGGTGGATCATCAGAGTTTGGCAGAGCGAGTTGGCCTACCTACGTCGATACAGGCAGTTGGGCGGGACAAGGTAAGTAGGGTTTTGGAGCATGGGATTTGGCGGCTGGAACGCCTCCTACAGGTGAGGGGCATTGGCCACTTGATACGTGGATGTACGATTGACTGTCTATTGCAGCATGATCGATGAGTGTGGGTGGATGCTGGGGATGGAGAATTTAAGGCCAACACTGCATATGAGATGGTGCGAGAAATTTATGAAGGCGTGGACCAGGTAGATGTTGTATGGATGAAAGAAATTTCGTGGAAAATGCAATTGTGTATGTACAAACTAGTGCTGGGAAGGCTACTCACAAAAGATCGACTACTTCGGTTTGGTGTACAAATAGCATACCCTATTTGCTTGTTTTGTCGTGAGGAAATGGAGGACATTCCACATTTGTTCTTCCGGTGCACTCTCACACGATACGTATGGCGGGTGCACACTGTCGGGATTGGTCTACAGATAGGAGGAGTATATGATATAGAAGGGGTTATCCAGAGAATAAAGACGGACAGACATCACGAATTTGGTTGGTTTAGGGAGGCTTGTGTCCGGCTAGCATCTGTAGTCTGGCATGTTTGGAAGGAAAGAAATAACAGGGTGTTTGAGGGCTTATACACAGGTCATGTTGGAATGCTTCATAATATAGAAAGGGATGTAAGGAGATTGGGGTTGTCAGGTGGCAACACATGAGATGTAATAGTCAATTCATTTATACAATTACTTTATATATATATATATATATATATATATATATATATATATATATATATATATATATATATATATATATATATATCACGAGTCTGTTCTTGCATCAGTGGTTAGGTCTGCAAAACAGTTGTTATTAACATGCAGCCTAACTATATGACGGTCACTATTCATTAAAAATTACGACGATCATTCCAATGTCGATAGCGAGCCCCACTGAAGGTCCCATAATCCATATGCATGTACGCCAACACCACTTATTAATGTTTCTCGGAGATCGAGTTGGTTTCGTGATAGCGGATACCGTTCAAGTTGTTCATGATTATGCATGCATATGCAGCTTAGTTATAAAATATAATATGCATGATAACAAAAACTTGAAATAAGTATACAACACATTCTCATTGCTATTTCCATATTCCTCGAGCCATCAATCATAATTTCATACTTTCCAATACATAGATTTTGTTACGTTCCTGCTTCTAGAGTACGACGAGACGTGTACGTAACATCATCCTAGGCTACGTGATACGAATAAACCACTACCCATATTCGCGATTTTCGTAAGATTATATGGTAGGTTTAGCATGGATCATTTACTACAAGACAAAATTTATAATTCTGAAAAAAAATGCACTCTAAAATTATGGTATTCGTTGTTCTACCAACTACATCTATATATTAACCCAAGACATTCAAAAATATATATACTTTATTTGATGAAGATTAGAAGATCAACATCCAACATGTTTGTCATCTATACCCAGCCATAATGCTTGTCGTCTATTCCCAGCCATAAATCAGCGACGTTCTGCGACTTAACCGTGACTTGTTCTTTCCAAACCATAATGCTAGTCGCTATCAGTCGCTAAACGTCGCTGATAGTGACGTTCAGCGACGTCATCTTTATACGTCACTAAATACACAAAAAAATAGCGACGTATTTAACTGGAGTCGCTAATCTAGCATATTTTGGTAGTGAATATTATAACATTTCATAATATTAATAATAATAAATAATCCATGGCACCGTCATAACTTCTTCTTGCAATTCTTCTGAATATATCCCAATCTTTATACGTCGCTAAATACACAAAAATAGCGACGTATTTAACCAGAGTCGCTAATCTGGCATATTTTGGTAGTAAATATTATAAAATTTCATAATATTAATAATAATAAATAATCCATGGCACCGTCATAACTTCTTCTTGCAATCATTCTAAACATATCCCTTCTTTCCGCAATTGTGACAAGTCGGGAAGCTCATTTGTCTAGTACAAGGCGACTTTCTGCTGAAGATGTCCTTTTGGTCGTCTGCTTGGTCTTACATGATATCCTCAAATTTAAAACATGATACGAAAGAAACAAGTCAAACATGATTTCTAAAAGACACTACTAACAATGGGATTCTAAGTTCACACAACCTTACCAGGAAATAAGGTACCCTTAGTTCTAGGTCCATCCTAACTTATGCAACGAGGTCAAGGTCATGATCCGACTGGTGAGATGTGCTAGTTCGGTACAAGTTCCTAGAAGAATATAAAACTTGGCTATTGCGGAATGAGATCAAGACTTTCTAAGGAGTCCTTAGTACCATTATAGTGCTATTGGTCAATCAAATATATATATATATATATATATATATATATATATATATATATATATATATATATATATAAAATTACTAATTTAATACTATTCCTATATAGGTCAGGTCTTCAATAGGATAGAAGGAAGACAATACTCTACTCCTTCTGCTATCAATCATGCTATACAATTCTTAAAAGTACACCTAAAATTTTGCACCTATATACTAAACAAGGGTCGAGGCTGGGCTGAACAGATACACACACATATTGGTCAATCTTCTAGTCATGGTGTTTTAAAGATCGTTTCAAGGCTAGTCTTACCATAACCGTCTAACCTAACTTAAACCTTCATACTTCTAGGTCACCTATCATGATATTAGCACTGGATAAAATTTCTCTAATACTTATATTCAAGGATATATCTTAGGCAAAGGGTAGCATAGATTATTAGTAATCTTAGGGTCTCTCGTTAGGGACAAATCCTACAATGTACTCTATTCTAACTTCCATCTTAGGGGGATATCTATAAAATTATACCCACCTTAGCTATTTACCTGGTTCTGTGAAGTTTCAAATCATATCTTGAAAATTTCCATAAATAATGGTTCTTCACAGTCTTGGTCCAACCTTAAATACATGGTTTACCAAGTCATTCTATTCCTAACAAACTCCCTAGAATCTATCACAAGAGAATCATGTTTTCTTGAGGCACTATAACTAACACCAAGTTTAATAACCTGGCTACTAAAATCGTATGGTGGGTTGAAAGGATTTGTCGAGGTCGATGTCACGCCCCGATTCGTAGAGTCATTTATTCACATATTTTATCTCTTGGAATCGATCGTCCTCGCTTGGGCGTGATGCCGTACAAGTCTGGTATTGCACTTGTACAAGGCAAAGATGGTACATAATTGATAATCTTCAAATATGAATACATCGCAGCGGCATAAGCAGACAAATTATAGTTAATGAGGACAATATTTCTTATTGAATATAAATACATCACTTCTTTATAATAGCGGAGATAAAAAGGATAACTTGAAGTCGCACAGAGATATATAGAACTTTATTCTCCTTATTGATAACTGAAAAGGAGTACAAGACACGTATTGGAATACAACGCTTACAACACTTCCCACTTTACATTAAAACCAACTGAATAATTCTATAAAACTTACATTTGATACTTGGATAAATTGGGTTACAATTCGATATACCGACTTGGCTTACAACTCACTAGTACAACTGATTACAATGTTCTATACATTATGCCCTTTATAAACAGAAGACATTATCTTGTACAAGGAGAGCTTATGTATGTCCAAAAAATCTTCGATGTCGCGAGACCAATCAAGCCAATCTGCGTGTGTAGAACATCCCAAGCACGAGCACCTGCCCATAAAACGTGGGTCAGCACATCATCTATGTACTGGCGAGCAGAATCCAACCCACTCGCCTAAACCAATACTAACTAGTCAATTTTAGCAAGCATTTAATAGAATGATCTTTCTACTTGGGGCCTAACATTAGTTTACAGTTCATGGGCAATATTCATATGGAAACATGTAAACATATTCTTAACAGCGTTCATGTGAAGGCATCATTACAGTATACTTGGTGTTATCATGACAAGGCATCATTGAGGCATCAATGGTTCTAACATCTTGAACATGTTATGACATTTCTCATAGAAAGCGTCACTTAGCATGTATGTTATGATTGAGCAATGCTTATAGTAAGACATCTTGCAAGCATACTGAATTTAACATGTTAAGCAGATTCTCATATTGAAAGACTACACACAGCATCATTTACTTGGCATGTTAAGCACGCAAGTTAAACCAACACATATATTGAGTATATCACATTTAAGTGATTTCTTAACGATAGCCAACTCCCTCATACCTGCATCAAATACAGGTTAGCAGATATACTTACTCTGCCTGCACAAAACATTCATTAGCGTGCATCCTTACTACATGGTCACTGGTGTTATTTAACCATACGGACGTTGCCATATAGGTCTTCATCGGTAATGCGATGACTCCAGAGAAGGTAGCTATCCCCAAAGGATGCCTCGCAAAACTCGTACCCCTACTGGCACGCCAATGTTTCCTCCTAGGCCGGATCGGTCGCCCTAACGTCCTGGGGTACCGTCCGAGAAAACATATCCCCATCTCTTATGAATAAGTTGTCCTATGACCATGCAAATGCGTGTCCGACTCGATCGTGAACATAAAATGCATGATAAAATATTGAAATAAGTACAGGCAACAGTGCATCATCATTCATCTCAATCAAGTCATGTTCAATGACTTACCCATTCTCAATATTATCATCATTTTACTTGGTGATCTCAACGATCCCAAGCCTCATCAATTCTCATTGTTTCCAACCATTCATTTCTTGTTCCATCAACTCAGATACATTGAAGCATTCCCATATTATTCATTTCTCAAGGAACATGTAGCATTTTATTTCGTAGGGACAATATCATTCATTTTATTGCTTATATTAAAACAAACAATAACAACAGTTATGCAGAAGATACGTGATTCTATTATTTTATTTGGGTCATTGGATCGATAGCATAGCCAGTTCTCTTCTTATTCTATCATTCACGAGACGTCTCATTATTCAAGTGTTTTATTTGTTTCAGCAGCATTAAACATAAGGGACAATGTTATCAATTCATTCTCATGCATTAAATCACATTAGCAGTTCAATGTTCATGTGTTGTACATTTTAATGATTCTCAGCATAAGCATCTCTATTATTCAACAACTAAAACATGGGACATTTAGGAACAATTCATAGCATTTCAATACTTTATTTTATTAAGCATGAAGGATTAAGGAGGAGGAAGGACAGTTCCACTCACTTGCATAAAAGGGTCTTCTTATTCCGATTGCACACGTCCACACTAAGCGTAGCTCCACCAGCGAGCCATGTTCCAATACCCATACTGTTCAGCCAGCTAAGAGACTGCATTCAGTCTCAATTCTCCTAATTTCTAACCTAAATCATGGTCCAAGATTCAAATCGCATCCAACAAGCCAACCAAATGCCTCGTGCGAAGCGGGGCATTACAGTCGAGCCTCCAATTTAGGTTGGAATGGTCAACGGTATCGCGGGGGTGGCTAAGGTTGAGGCCGTAGGCCTGAATGTTGTGTTTTAAAAATAGTGCACGAGGAGGCGTGTTTGAGTGGGATATGATAGGCATAATCGAAGGTAGACTTGTCCATGCCATGTATATGAAATTTATTTGGAGGTAATCGCTAGTCTTGCGCTCCAAATATCAAAGACACGGTGGCGGACACCAAATAGTCTGATTAGAAAGTGGGTGCCATAAACTACTGACTTATTAGCTTATTTGGAACACAGATTCTTCCAATCACTCATAATAATAGGAAAACCCTAAAATTTGTGAGACCATACAATCTAGCTATTATGGAACCATGAGTTATCGGAACTAAATGGTAGCACAATATAAGAGGATATGGAAGTCATTCTTGGAAGAAGTCAAGATGACTACACGTAAGGAGCATTAAGTCATAGTAACTTGATCAAGAAAATTAGAGTTGGTAAGGGCGAATACCTACCGTGATATGGATGTTATTGTTTGCCATCGAAAATACGACAAGGTTTTGTTGATTAAAACTTTGGTATTTCAATTACAAACAGAGCAGTATACAATGTAGGACTTAGACGTAGTCCTAGGAGTACACTTTTGTTTTTATCTGGGAACTGTATCGGTGGAGCGAGTGGTAATGCGTTGACTCCGTTGATGATCTGACGACGATCTTGAACTCTCTGAAAGTCTGGGTTGCTCTGGATGCCGGAGTGTTACGAGGAGAAGTGGACGTTAAGTGTCTCTTCTGGCCTCTGTATGTGGATATAACAGTCTGTCTGTATATATCCCTCTCTCTGTTTATGTGTGTCTGTCTTTTTTTGTGTGTTGGGTGAAGGAATGATCCTTCTATTTATAGATAGCAGGCGGGTTGGTCATGCGCGTATATGTTAGATACGCCTGGACGTGGGAACACCACGTGGCTGATGCTGACAGGGGTGCATGGTTGATGCACCCTGGATTGAAGCAGAATCTGCTGGACTGCTACGCTGGGCTACGATGGAGCTGACACCTGGCCGTCGCAGAGATTTGGTTGTTGTTGAAATCTTGGGTGGTTAGCACCTATTCTTTGAATAGAACTGAGTCAAGGGACGCGTGGCGTATGCCTGTGGCTCAAAGATCTCGGTTTTGGAGGAGAATGATCTGTCGGGGTGCACCTAGGATCAGGCTCAAGGAGGCGACTTAGTCTATGAGTTTTAGGCATCATAGTAGAGTCTGGGCGCATGACTTTTGAGGCACATGCAGAGCTTCGCATCAGGATGCGCCTAGGATCAGGCGCAGCAGAGGCGACTTGGTCTCATGATCTTTAGGAGCCATGAGCAAGTCCAGGCAAATGGCTTTTGAGGCGCATGTATAGCCTAGTCTTATGTTGCTTGGGATCAGAAGTAAGCCGGGGGCGCATGTCGTCTTCTAGGCGCATGGCCATGAGGCACATACGAATGTTCGATCTGCCACATTGTCGACCCCAGGTGTAATGATGGTGCTGACATCAGCGACACTTCATTTTCTGCACAGCCGATTGGACGGCTCTTGAGATGCATTGTCGCCTTTGTCATTCAGTATTAAATGTTTGATGAAGAGGGTTGCATTGGTTAGTGCCGATCTGGGCGCATAGCTATGGACCGCTGGGCATATCCATAAGGAGCGCATGTATCGACGACACATCTGCCAATGTGTCGTATCCTATTTGGCCCATCTGTTGGGTTCTTCGAGGCGTTAATGGTTGCCTTGACTTAGCCGAATACGAGGCGACGGATGCATTTGCTATTAATATAAATTTATTGCATGGAATTTGGAACGTTGGCCATTTGGCACTCGATCGGGTGTAGGCTGTCCGTGCTTATAAATAGCTGCATGAGGGAAAGCTTTGCTTTCATTCTTCTTTTCGATATAAAGATGAACTTAGCCGGAGCCCTGCCTTGGTGAACTGTCGAACTTGACCTCTTTCCGAGGGTGAAGATGTGTTGTCCGGTCTTTCCGTCGCTCTGAGCTTCCGTGATAGTGTCTGTTGTATCCAAACATCGGGATCGTCGAGTCCCGACACAGGCCGATGGTGCAGGTTATATCCAAAGATTGGGGCGGCCGCACTCCGTCTTTCATTATGCTGGAAAAGCCACAGGTTACCGAGTGTGCCTGTTGCTTTCGAAGACCGGAGCATTGTGTCGTGATCTTTGTCGAGCTAGGAGGGCTCATCCTCCTGCTACACAAGGGCTGATTGGTGCTGATAAGATAGAGTGATTCGCTCTGACTATGCACGGAGGTGTGCATACGTTGAGATACTGGAATGATGTGCCTAGACGAGATATCAGAGTGATGCGCCTGACAGATGATGCACCTGGCATAGGGCGCATGACAGTTGCTGCCCCTGGCTGTAGCTTTAGGATCTTCCTTTTCGTAGAAGTTCTCCTTTGTAAAGCCTTGTCTTAGACATGTAATAGACTTTCATATGAAATAAAAGCCTTATTTTTAATGTCTTTAAACTTGTAATTTTCTTTGTTGGGCCAAGTATCTATTTGAGCTTCCTGGCGTATTTGAGTTGGTCGCATGGTTGGGTTAAGCGCATAGGAATTTTGGTCTATAGATGCGCCTGAAATTCCATGCTTCTACAGTTATACTTATGGAGGTACAAAGAGTAAAGATTTATCTTTAGTGTGGCTTAACTTATGATAGGAATATAGGCCATACTCATTCACCTAAATGAGGAGACTAGTTATGACAAAAACCTTAAGACGGAAAGTTACAAAACGTATTCGTAATTGAAGGTACAAGACAGAGATCCTGGAGGATCATGAGAAACAAATTCAAATGTAGAGCTTCTAAAAAGAAGTTACAAATGAATTTTTAGCAACAACAGCGGGGTAGAGGCTCTTTTAAAATTTTAATTACAACAGAACACGTTCTTCCTTGCAAACCAGTTGCGATTGAGATAAAACGTTTACAGAAGATGAAAAAGATAAGAAGAAAGAGAAAGCTTGCTGAGGTGTTAGAACACTGGAGCTCAAAGCTAGATCCGCCCACACGGTCAGCCTCCAAGAATGTCACGACCCGCACCCAGTGTAGGGGTACGAGAAGTGGGTACGTCCAGCCTACGCCGCCGTGTCGGCGGTAGAACGCTGTCCTAGGTCACAACATCTAACACAGTATAAGTATAACTGCACAAGATATACTCTCCGCACGGAGGACAAATAGAAGGTACATCTCAATCACAATCTAAGGTAGAAATAGTACGATATTATAGATATGAAAATCTCAAAGGAAGTACAAACAGAAAGGAAAATAAGTCTAAGTGTCTATACGACACAATAACAACAACAAAACATAATACATCTCAAGTCTCAAATGACAGCAACAAGTAAGATAAAGCCTAACTAAACTAGTCTAGGCAGTAGGGACGATCTCATCAGCTAGAGCTGGGTCCTCCTGAGAGTCCAGCTCGCAAGTGTCGTCTAGGGCTGCTCCATAGTACGTATGACAGAAATCCTTGGCGTCATCTGTAATATTTTCAACAGGTCCAGTCAGGACAGGAACGAGCACAATATATCTCACGCAGTTCATATCATGGCAGAAAATGTAAAGCATGCAAAAGAGTAAGATATATGAACTGTAAGAAGATGTACACGAAATCAAGAGAGATATTTGTAAACTAGAAATATATACATGATAAGTAAGAACTGTAAGTGACTAGTGATTCAGAGCACAAGACGGTTATATAAAAGGTACGATGTTGCACACGAGTAATCTACAGAGGTTCACACGAGTAAGATTAACCACATAACCACTTCTACTCCCCCGTCCCCAATCAATACACAAGGATCCAGTCAAGTTATGTTATTACAAACGAAGTATAGTTGTACACGATGATCATATAAGCACATGAGAGTACACGATTTCACACGATTTGTACATGAATAACACGAACACAAGGAGTACACGATGCCCATGATAAAGTACACGAACACGAAATATCCGATGTATCCGCTAAGGGGATAACGTCGCATGAAAAGATCCATATAGTACCAATTCGTGATAACAAGTGTCAGCATCAAGTAAAGTAATTTAGAGCATAAATATAGGTCCTAGCAAGTATAAAAAGACCAGAGAATGAACTCGTCTGAAATTCGAATGTCCGTGAGAATATAAAGTCCGAAGCGAGGTAACTGAGTCCTATTTAGATCAACACAAGTCATGAGGTATACAAGGGGATTATAATTTGAAGAGTACAATGCATCTACATGTTTCTAGGTCAATCTGGACCAAAGTCAACCTTGGTCAACTCTGGTCAACTCTAAAACTCAAATTAGGTCAACTCTAGTCAAATTAGGTCAAAGTAGTTAGGGTTTGGTCAATCTTCGTCAACTAGTCTAAGTTAGTCTAATCTAGGCTTAACAAGTCAATTCTAGGTTTAACAAGTCAACTCCAACTATTCAACACATAGCCTAGGCAACTAGCTATACTACACACAAAGCTAAACCATAGTCTAGCACTATATCTAACTAGCTAGGCGCACACAACCAAGTAATCTAGTATAGTATAGTATCACATTCACATTTACATTTCATTCACATAAATAAACAATATATATACATAGGGTATATATATAGGTACTACATATATATGTATATACATAGAGAATGAATGATGGCCCATATATAGGTTGTGTGTGTGTGTGTCATATACATTGTGTAGCAGTATGGTAAGGTTAACTTCAGTTACATACATGTATACATTCATACATGCATATCTACATACATACATATATACACTCATACATGCATATTTACATACATACATATATATACTAATCTCGGGTTTTCCTTTTCAGATTTTTCTAATCATATAAACCCAGTTTAGTAAAGTTGACATATATGCAAACTGAGAATACCATCTCAGATTTCAGTTAACTCTTAATCCCAATCTTAGTTTTCAGTCTAATGTCAATCTGATTTCAGTCTTCCCAAACATTCAACCCAACAACCCAAAACTCAATTTTAGTTTAACATATAAATCTGATTTCAGTTTAAGTGGACATATGTAAACATGCAACTGAGAATACCATCTCAGATTTCATAAATGATTAATTCTCAGGTTCAACTCAATGGTTCTCAGGTTATAGGTAATTGCATACAGTTTAATATTAAGAGGTTCTCAGGTTCAAGGGATGAAACCCAATCCCATACTTATACAACAGTGAAATACAATTTACATACACATACAATCATTCATCTCAATTTTTACATAAAGGAAATAATTCTCAGGTTATACAATTAGGGAATCTCAGTTTTCACTATGCAGTTCAGTCATGCCATTTATGAAATTCGAATATAACACCAACCCATTTGAATCCTAGATTTTATAATCATTAATCCAACATACAACTTAACATGGTAATTTGATATTTGAACAATTTAAATGTGGTTAAAACACCAAAACCCAATTTCAGCTTTATACCACAGTGTGACGCCCCAGAACCAGAATACTGGAGAGCGGGGGCGTACATAGCCAGCTACGTATATTGAAGTGCAACCAACCTCGCTATACGGTCAAGACTGTCTAGATACATAAGGGTTTAACTACAAGCCAACAGTCTCCTATGGTCATGAACAAGCCTATTGTCTCAATCTCAAGCAAGAAATAATAGTTACAAGATGTCAAAGCACCAAATATATAATAGCAAGGCATCCCATACATTACATATTGGATGATCATGAAGCTAGTCGTTACAAAATGTCATGACTAGCAAGAGTTTAGTCATACATGATCAACCCTAGGACTGTCAATCATGTTACAGCCCGTAGGCAGACAGTAAATAAAGGTGCAATACGAGCTAACACGTGCTCGCAGGCAAAATACCTCAAAAGAATAATTTTTAAAATAAAGTGGGAGAACAAAAAAAACCTACTCGTTGCCAGGGTTACGTCTGGTGGTCACCATCTGGCTGGAAGGTAGGTAGATCCTCTGGAGTTGCTCCGATATCTGGCCATACAAAACCAGCTGGGTCAGACCCCAGAAAGAGCAAGTACCACAAAGGAGGCTTCACTTAGGAACTAAAACCAGCATATCACAATAGAATATTAAAGATAATAAATAAAGAACTGATAATAATAGAGATAACAACAGTAAACTGAGTACGAGGAAACCATTCAAGTAGCCAGGTGACAACCCTTAAAACAAACAAGGATCGGGGTTGTAACCCTTCACCTGAATAGAAATCCGTCTCAAATACTATTGGTACAGTGAAGACAATAAACGAAGAGAGGACACAGAACTGCTCCGGGAGCTAGGTTACAACCCTTAAACCAAACAAGGACCGGGTTGTAACCCTTCGCCTGAACAGAACTGGACCCCTGATCTTTATTGCTAAGGCCAGTATAAATAATCATGGTATTAAGGTAAGGTAAAACATGACGAACATGGCATGGGGTTGCAATAAGACAATAAACGAAGAGAGGACACAGAACTGCTCCGGGAGCCAGGTTACAACCCTTAAACCAAACAAGGACCGTGTTGTAACCCTTCGTCTGAACAGAACTGGACCCCCGATCGTTATTGTTAAGGCAAGCATCAATAATCATGTCATGTCATAATCTTGCACAGAATCAGGATAAGACTAAGCTGGAATAAACTCCATCCAATCAATCACGGCCAATCAAGAGTATGGCTTGATACTTTTAACTAACTAGGGTTATCACAGGCCTAGTTACTAGCAAGATGCAATGAAATTATCCCAACAGCCACAAGCCCTGCAGACCATCCAGGTTATCCGGGTCGAATGTCCGTTTATGAAAAATATAACACGTGAATGTGTGCTAGAAATGTGCCCTACTCGTCGGTAGACAACAAGTCCACTTGAGCACCCAGATAACAGGATTGCCTGTAGCTGGAAAATCTCTTCATGACTACTGGATTATTCTAGTTATTATCCTTAGTTGAATTCAGTAGGTACACCTGACCGTGGTACTCAGGGATCCCCATCCTAGACATGATGCAAGACAGTACCAGTTTATTTGTACAAACACAATCGCCCACGGTGTCTAGATCTTTCATACTTGTCATGTCAGGCTAGCTGTCGTAACAGCATGCCGAGATATATCATGTCAGTTTACTTGTCAAGAGTGCGCCACAGCGGGCCACTATCGTGTTCTATTCTTATATTATCATGAATGAGAGAAACTTGCATAAAATAACTAGTGGCATATTCTTGATGCCAAGGAAAAGATCTACAACTTTCATGTTGGGAGTTGGGAGAAATTCGAGCCATAATTCGGTCAATTAGGACATATAACAGTTAGAAATAGCCCAAAATAGGCATTATGCGGCCTATTCTGCGACACCATATGCGATCAACTGCGACATGCGCTCATGCAGCTCAACTGCGACATCATATGCGGTTCAACTGCGACATGCGGCTTATGCGGCTCAACTGCGACATCATATGCGGCCAACTGCGACATGCGGCTTATGCGGCTCATACGGCATCATATGCGGCCAACTGCGACATGCGCTCATGCGGCTCAATTGCGACATCATATGCGGCCAACTGCGACATGCGATCATGCGGCTCAACTGCGACATCATATGCGGCCAACTGCGACATGCGGCTTATGCGGCTCAACTGCGACATGATATGCGGCCAACTGCGACATGCGGCTTATGCGGCTCAACTGCGACATGATATGCGGTCAACTGCGACATGCACTCATGCGGCTCAACTGCGACATCATATGCGGCCAACTGCGACATGCTGACAGAAGAACATAGAAATGACCAAAAATGCTTTTGGCCATAACTTCCTCATCCGAAGTCGAAATCAAGCGAAATAAAAGCCAAAACCGCATGAAATTGAATTCTCTACAACATAAAACCATTAGTTTTTGGAAATAACCAAGTTTTTGAGATCAAAACTAAGAAAACCAAAAAATTACAAACTTAGATCTACAAGAACCCATCCATCAAATCCAAAAATGTCAAGTTCTAAAGAGGCTTAGAATCAAGTAAGGAAGAGAATGGAACAATAAAACTTGAGATCCATCATGAAGCAAGTTTGTACTTGCCTAAGCTCTCTCTCTCTTCTCCTGGTGGTTAAAGAAGTTATGATGGAGAAGAAGAAGATTAATGAAGAGAGAGAAAGGGGAATGGGTTAATAAAGGGTAGTGGTGGTGGTAGGTAGGGGGGTTGGTTCACAACCGAACCAACCCGAACCAATTCAAGCCAAACCGAACCAAGATGTATCATGGCTAAGCAAATGAAAATACCCAATAAACTAAGCAAAGAGACATGTAATACAAGATAAAATACGTACACGTATTCCAAAATATGTAATACGAACAACAGGCATTACAACTCTACCCACCTTAAAAGAATTCCGTCCTCGGAATTTAATCAAGAGGCTAGAATTGTAAGGACAAGCTATACTAATCGTAAGCTATAACAAATAGTCTATCATGCAGTCATTTATTCAAGCAAGAAATTGAAAGCATAAGGCATAAGGAAGACATTATACCTTACGAGTCAAACAGGTCGGGATATCGCGATCGGATATCATCCTCATGCTCCCACGTCGACTCACCCAAAGAGTGATGACCCCAAGCAATACGAACTAAACTAATAGTCTTGTTCTTGAGTACCTTCTCTCTCCGGTCCAATATAGACATGGACCTCTCCTCATACGAAAGGTTGGTACCAACAACCAATTCCGAATGATCCAAGATGTGGCTCGGGTCCGGGATATACGGTCGCAGTTGGGATACATAGAACATGTCATGTACCTCACGTAGCAACGGTAGAAGAGCAAGACGATAGGATACATCTCCTACTCGCTCCAGAATATCGAACGATCCTATATACCTAGGACTAAGCTTTTCCCGTACGCCGAAACGAATGACGCCACGGTTAGGCAAAATCCTCAGGAATACATGGTCACCGACCGAGAATTCAAAGGGTTGCCGATGAGAATCGACCCAATGACGCTGGCGATCTTGGGCAACTCGAAGATGATCTCTGACTCTCCTAACCACTTCAACGGTCTGAGCAATCATTTTCAGACCGAGCATCTATCTCTCTCCGACATCGTTCCATGCTAGCGAGGATCGACACTTCCTACCATACAGTGCCTCAAACGGTGCCATATGGATACTAGCTTAGAAACTGTTGTTGTACGAGAACTCTACTAGGTGCAGGTGATCTTGCCACGAACCACCGAAGTCGAGTGTACAAGATCTCAACATATCTTCGAGAGTCTGGATCGTACATTCTGACTGGCCATCTGTCTGTGGGTGATATGCTGAGCTGAACTGGAGGCGAGTCCCCAAACTTTCTTGCAGGCTACGCCAAAAGTGCGACGTAAATCTGGAATCTCTGTCCGATGTGATACTGACTGGTACACCGTGCAATCCGAAGATACATCTCCGCTAGCTGAGCCGTCGACTGTCCAACTCTGAACGGGAGAAAGTGAGCCACCTTCGTGAGCCTGTCTATGACAACCCAAATAGCGTCTCTGCCTGTCCGGGATCTAGGCAATCCAGTTACAAAATCTATGGTTATATGCTCCCATTTCTACTCTGGAATTGGCAATGGTTGAAGTAGTCCAGCTGGTCTCTGATGTTCATCCTTAACTTGTTGGCAAACTAAACAACGAGAGACAAACCGGGCTATCTCCTTCTTCATGCCATTCTACCAAAAGTGCTGGCGGATATCACGATACATCTTCGTGCCACCGGGATGAATGGAATACTGCGAACTGTGGGCCTCTGCCATGATCTTCTGTCTGATATCTCCACTGGGTACACAAAGACGCCTACCATTTCGAAGTGTACCGTCTTCATGGATACATAACTCTGGTCTTCGTCCTGCCTCACACTCAGCTCTGAGTCGCTGAAGCTTGAAATCTGCTGACTGCGCCATCCGGATCCTCTCGACTATAGTGGACTGAACTTGCATGCTGGCCATCAATGCCACACTGGAAGGGAGGACAACTTCTATACCCATATTCTGAAGATCGGCTAACAGCTCTGGTTGCGCTGTTAGGAAATAAACTCCGGCTCTCCTGTTCAATGCATCCGCAATAACGTTGGCCTTCCAAGGATGATACTGCAGGTTGATATCATAATCCACAAGTAGCTCCAGCCACCTCCTCTGACGCATGTTGAGATCGTTCTGGGTGAACACATACTTCAGACTCTTGTGGTCGGTGAAAATCTCCACCCTATCTCCATACAAGTAGTGCCTCCACAACTTAAGTGCAAACATTATTGCGGCCAGCTCAAGGTCATGGGTTGGGTAATTCCTCTCATGATCACGAAGTTGTCGTGATGTATAAGCTATTACCTTCCTATGCTGCATCAGAACACATCCTAAATCTCTGCCCGAAGCATCACAATACACTGAGAATCCTTCGGTTCCATCTGGAAGTATGAGAATAGGAGCCGTCATCAAGCCTCGCTTCAACCTCTCAAAAGAATCCTGGCACTCTGCTGTCCAAGCAAACTGCACATCCTTGCGGGTCAACTGGGTCAATCGCGCTGAGATTCGAGCAAAGTCCGAAATGAATCGACGGTAGTAACCGGCCATTCCAAAAAAACTGCGAACTTCTGCAACTGTGCTGGGAACTGGCCATGTCTCAATGGTCACGATCTTCTGGGGATCCACTTCTACTCCTCCTCTGGTGATGATATGGCCCAAGTAAGAAATACGATCGAGCCAGAACTCGTATTTACTGAACTTGGCATACAATTGGTGCTCTCTGAGAATCTGGAGGACAACTCGAAGATGCTGCTCATGCTTCACCTCACTCTTACTGTAGATCAGGATGTCGTCCAGGAACACAATCACGAACTGATCTAAATAAGGTATAAAGATATGATTCATGAGGTCCATGAATACTGTCGGCGCATTGGTTGCTCCAAATGGCATCACAAGGAACTCCCAATGCCCATATCTCGATCTAAAAGCTGTCTTCGGGATGTCTGGCTCTCTGACTCTGATCTGATGGTATCCTGACCGCAAGTTAATCTTCGAAAATACTGCTGCCCCCTTGAGTTGATCAAACAAGTCATCTATCCTCGGGAGAGGGTATCTGTTCTTGATTGTTAGTGAGTTCAAGGTACGATAATCTACACATAATCTGGATGTACCATCCTTCTTTTTCACAAGAAGCATCAGGGCTCCCCAAGGCGATCTACTTGCACGAATGAATCCCTTGGTTCTGAGTTCTTCAATCATCTTGTATAATATCTCTAGCTCTGACGGCGCCATCCTATAGACTCTCTCTGACACTGGAGCTATCCCGGGAATCAAGTCGATGGTAAACTCGATCTCTCGCTCTGGCGGCATCCCTGGAAGCTCTTCTGGGAAAATATCTGGAAACTCTTCGACTATCCGAGGTAACTGCATTGCTGCTACTGCCATCCGCAACACTGGAGGAGAAGGTTCAACTTTGCCTCGGGAGAAGGAAAACTCCGGCTCGCCTGGAATGCTAAAAATAATTCTGCCAATGTGGCAGTCTATCCTAGCATACTGGTCCCTCTACCAATCCATCCCTAAGACCACATCATAATCGGCCATCGAGAACTCTATCAATCTAGCGAAGAATTCTCTACCGCTAACTACGATCCGACACGAAGAAAATACTCTATCTACTCCCACAAGTTCGTTACCAGTAAGTATATTGAGCCTTACTGATAATGACTCGGGCTCCAATCCTATCCGTGTCGCGAATCGTGCAGACATAAATGAATACGAGGCACCAAAATCAAATAATACTGAAGCTGGAAAGGTGTTGACGAGAATAGTACCTGCCACTACCTCACCTGGTGCTATTCCTTCTTCTTCCATGGTCAAAGCCAGCACTTGACCATGTCGTCTGGGTGCGGGTCCCCTCTGCTGAAAATTCCTCTGCCTGCTCTGGATCAGGGCTTGGGCTTTGGCATACTGCTGCGGTCTCTGCTGCTAGAATGCCTGGGCCTGTATCGGCAATGGCCTCGAAAACGGGTACTGCAGCTGCTGCTGCTGCTGCTACTGGAGTGGTACTGGTCCTCTAACTGAAGGACTAGAGAAGGACGATGAACTCCCCCTGTTCAGGCAGTTCCCAACCCTGTGGTCCGGGGCACCACAAACCAAGCACAAACCCTGTGCTCTGCGACACTCTGACACCACATGCCCTGGCTTCCCGTAGTGTGAACATCCCACTACGGAAGACTGCTTCTGCTTCTGCTGCTGAGGGTGCGTCGGAGTGGAATGCTGAACCGACGTCACTAAGGCCGCCCGCCTCGGAGCTCCAATGGTCAAAGCCCTGGCTGCCGGGGCTGGTGCTGAAGACTGATTCATCTGGCTGTGGGATCGCTTCCGACCTCCGGTCCTATCCACGATCCTCTGGGAGGTATACTCGTGCCTCCGAGCTGCTCTCAATACTGTATCAAAAGTCTGATGCTCAAATTGCTCAACTGCCAACAAAATCTCTAGGTGGAGCCCTTGCTGGAATCGCTGGGCTCTATCGAACTCGGTCGCTACCAAGGTGGGAGCAAACCGACTAAGCCTAGAAAACTCGGCCGTATATCCATCGACCGTCCTCTCCATCTGCTTTAGATTGGTGAACCTCGTCTGCAGATCGTACCGAGCTACAGCATCAAAATACTTGGTCTGGAATCTCTCCCTGAATACTGCCCATGAAATAGGGGCCACTAATCCATCGGTCTGCGCTGCCCACCAGCTGAGGGCAAGATCTAGTAACTGCAGGCGCACTACGGCCACCTTGTCATTCTCTGGAGTCCTGGCTGCTTCTAGAATCACCTCTGTGTCCTGAATCCAAGCATCTCCAGCGATCGTATCTTCACTGCCGTCGAAGAAGGGAGGGTTCAAGCGCTTAAAGCTGTTGGCCGCGCTATTACCCTGATGACCTCCTCTGGTCAAAGCATCTGCCACCGCCTGGTGCAAGGCATCTCCGCGACGATCCTGGGAAGCTAATAGGGACCTGATGAGACCCACTAAAGTGCCATCATCAGGCTCTGCAGGCCGGACGGGCTGAACTGGTGGCTCTCCTCCAGTAGGCATGACTCTGGAGGCTACTCCTGAATGCTGGGCTTGATCTCCAGGTTTAGGTTGGTCCACGGGAGGTGCTCCGCCTTGCTGATCGGTAAGTCCATAAACAATGCCGCTGAAGAAGATGACATAGAAAACAATAAGGAAGGACCAGGACAGATCAACGATACAAGCATGTGATCAGGTCAAGATTCTCAGGGATTTGAAGATACGAGAAGAGATCAAGGGCGAATACTGATTGAGACATCTATTCGGTAAACCCTCACATATCTTGATTTACAAGACCTGCATGGGCCACCACTAAAACCATATAACGCCCCAGAACCAGAATACTGGAGAGCGGGGGCGTACATAGCCAGCTACGTATATTAAAGTGCAACCAACCTCGCTATACGGTCACGGCTGTCTAGATACATGAGGATTTAACTACAAGCCAACAATCTCCTATGGTCATGAACAAGCCTATTGTCTCAATCTCAAGCAAGCAATAATAGTTACAAGATGTCAGAGCACCAAATATATAATAGCAAGGCGTCCCATATATTACATATTGGATGATCATGAAGCTAGTCGTTACAAAATGTCAGGACTAGCAAGAGTTAAGTCATACATGATCAACCCTAGGATTTGTTAATCATGTTACAGCCCATAGGCAGACAGTAAATAAAGGTGCAATACGAGCTAACACGTGCTCGCCGGTAAAACGCCTCAAAAGAATAATTTTTACAATAAAGTGGGAGAACAAAAAAAACCCACTTGTTGCCAGGGTTACGCCTGGTGGTCAATATCTGGCTGGAAGGTAGGTAGATCCTCCGGAGTTGCTCCGATATCTGGCCATACAAAACCAGCTAGATCAGACCCCAGAAAGAGCAAGTGTCACAAAGGAGGCTTCACTTAGGAACTAAAACCAGCATATCACAATAGAATATTAAAGATAATAAATAAAGAACTGATAATAATAGAGATAACAACAGTAAACTGAGTACGAGGAAACCATTCAAGTAGCCAGGTGACAACCTTTAAACCAAACAAGGACCGGGGTTGTAACCCTTCACCTGAATAGAAATTCGTCTCAAATACTATTGGTACAGTGAAGACAATAAACGAAGAGAGAACACAGAACTGTTCCGGGAGCCAGTTACAACCTTTAAACCAAACAAGGACCGGGGTTGTAACCCTTCGCCTGAACAGAACTGGACCCCTGATCTTTATTGCTAAGGCCAGTGTAAATAATCATGGTATTAAGGTAAGGTAAAACATGACGAACATGGCATGCGGTTGCAATAAGACAATAAACGAAGAGAGGACACAGAACTGCTCCGGGAGCCAGGTTACAACCCTTAAACCAAACAAGGACCGGGGTTGTAACCCTTCGCCTGAACAGAACTGGACCCCCGATCGTTATTGTTAAGGCAAGCATCAATAATCATGTCATGTCACAATCTTGCACATAATCAGGATAAGACTAAGCTGGAATAAACTCCATCCAATCAATCACGGCCAATCAAGAGTATGGCTTGATACTTTTAACTAACTAGGGTTATCACAGGCCTAGTTACTAGCAAGATACAATGAGATTATCCCAACAGCCACAAGCCCTGCAGACCATCCAGGTTATCCGGGTCGAATGTCCGTTTATGAAGAATGTAACACGTGAATGTGTGCTGGAAATGTGCCCTACTCGTTGGTAGACTACAAGTCCACTTGAGCACCCAGATAACGGGATTGCCTGTAGCTAGAAAATCTCTTCATGACTATTGGATTATTATAGTTATTATCCTTAGTTGAATTTAGTAGGTACACCTGACCGTGGTACTCAGGGATCTCCATCCTACACATGATGCAAGACAGTACCAGTTTATTTGTACAAACACAATCGCCCACGGTGTCCAGATCTTTCATACTTGTCATGTCAGGCAGCTGTCGTAACAGCATGCCGAGATATATCATGTCAGTTTACTTGTCAAGAGTGGGCCACAGCGGGCCACTATCGTGTTCTATTCTTACATTATCATGAATGAGAGAAACTTGCATAAAATAACTAGTAGCATATTTTTGATGCCAAGAAAAAGATCTATAACTTTCACGTTGGGTGTTGGAAGAAATTCGAGCCACAATTCGGTCAATTAGGACATATAACAGTTAGAAATAGCCCAAAATAGGCATTATGCGGCCTATTCTGCGACACCATATGCAGTCAACTGTGACATGCGCTCATGCAGCTCAACTGCGATATCATATGCGGTTCAACTGCGACATCGGCTTATGCGGCTCAACTGCGATATCATATACGGCCAACTGCGACTTGCGGCTTATGAGGCTCATGCGGCATCATATGCGGCCAACTACGACATACGCTCATGCGGCTCAACTGCGACATCATATGCGGCCAACTGCAACATGCGCTCATGCGGCTCAACTGCGACATCATATGCGGCCAACTGTGACATGCGGCTTATGCGGCTCAACTGCGATATCATATGCGGCCAACTGCGACATGCGGCTTATGCGGCTCAACTGCGACATGATATGCGGCCAACTGCGACATCATATGCGGCCAACTGCGACATACTGACAGAAGAACATAGAAATGACCAAAAATGCTTTTGGACATAACTTCCTCATCCGAAGTCGAAATCAAGCAAAACAAAAGCCAAAACCGCATGAAATTGAATTCTCTACAACATAGAACCATTAGTTTTCAGAAATAACCAAGTTTTTGAGATCAAAACTAAGAAAACCAAAAAGTTACAAACTTGGATCTACAAGAACCCATCCATCAAATCCAAAAATGTCAAGTTCTAAAGAGGCTTAGAATCAAGTAAGGAAGAGAATGGAACAATAAAACTTGAGATCCATCATGAAGCAAGTTTGTACTTGCCTAAGCTCTCTCTCTCTCTCTTCTCCTGGTGGTTGAAGAAGTTATGATGGAGAAGAAGAAGATTAATGAAGAGAGAGAAAGGAGAATGGGTTAATAAAGGGTAGTGGTGGTGGTAGGTGGGGGGGGGTTGGTTCACAACCGAACCAAGCCGAACCAATTCAAGCCAAACCGAACCAAGATGAATCATGGCTAAGCAAATAAAAATACCCAATAAACTAAGCAAGGAGACATGTAATACAAGATAAAATACGTACACGTATTCTAAAATACGTAATACGAACAACAGGCATTGCACACAGTTCTCAGGTTTACTGTTATATTGCACAAACAGTAAATTATATTATTAGATTCATATCAATTCTCAGGTTAAATGCTCTAAACCCAGTTTCAAGTAACCCACATATGTAACCCAATATCTAACATATATCTTAATTCAATATCAACATTTAAACTTCATAAATTAACATTTCAAAACTCACGAAACAATGTGAATATTTACAGGTATCAGAATACATGAAACCCAAACATTTCAACCTAAAATTGATTCGAAACCTGAATTAATCATCATTTTAATGTGTGCATACATTTGAAACCTGAATTAATCATCATTCTACCCACCTTGGATCCTACCAACATGTCAAAACAAAATAACATATTCTCTTAAAAAGAATTCTTCGATTTGTAAAACCCCTAAATTTTTACTATATTTTTTTTATTAATTTGGTACTGATTTAAAATTTTGTATTGTACGTCACGTAGTCGTATTGTACGTCGTGTACGAAAATTTTATTTTTTGAAATTGCTCAACGAGTGCGAATATGTGCGAGCGTACATATTTTAGAAAAATAATTTTTCTATTTTATTACACTTTCAAAATATTATATAGAATTATTATTCTTGATATAAAAAGTCTATTGTTTTTTTAGCAGTTATTAATAATAAATAATATTCTTCATACAAAAAAATATTTATTTCATAAATATTTTATTAAGTTTATTTTTAAATAATAAGGTATTTTCGAAATTATTATAATAGTATTTTTGGAAAACATATTTCGAAATTATTGTGGAGATTTAAATCTTGATTTGAAATGTTGGATTTATTTAAATAGTTAAGTATTTGAATTTGATTTATCCTATTCGATTTTAAACTAAAAAATTTAATTTGATTTAATTAGATTTGGATTTGGATTTGGATTTGATTTGATTGCTTTTAAATTAAATTAGGAAATATCTACCCGGGGTTTAAATATTCCTAATTCCTATCCAATTGGGAATTCCCACATCCTATAAATAGGCAGGTACTCCTCCAATTTCTATCATTCATCTTCCACAATTTCTACCACCCAAAAGTCCGTACATCGTGTCCGTGTTCCCTTCCAGTCCATAATCTTATTCCACGTTTTTTTACAAATATATTTATCTCTCTCGTGTCGACAAACCCGACACAATACAAATCCCCAATTTCCTAATATTCAAATCCCTAGTTCCTAAACCCAAACCCTAACCCTAAAACCCTGCCACCGTACGCCTAGTCGTCACCACCACCGTCGTCAGCAAACCATCCCCATCGCCCCAGCCTACTGTGCAGCCTCGGCCACCGTCAAAACTCATCACCACCGCCACCGCGACCGTACACCACCATTACGGCCGTCCCCGACCAGCCCCCAAACTATCACCACCACCCCTGTCACCATCACCACCCCTTCGTCGCGGCCATCGCCGCCACCATATCGCCACCACCGCCACAACCAAAGAAAACCAGAACAGAAGAAGAAAACACCCTCACCTGACCTCCGCCGTCGATGACCTAGCCGCCTCCTGCCGTTGCAGTCCCTCCTCCGCGACTTGAACCCGAGCGCCGACCGTCCAAACGCCGTGTCTGCCAAAAACCCCTTGTTGTGTCTTTCCTCCGCCTCCGCGAACAGCCACCGCCCCGATCGACCGCACGCCTGCGACCCCCGACTTCTTCCTCTCCGTCAAACCCCGCCGAGCCTAACCCCAAACCCTCCGCCGCCGTGATTTTCCCGTCGCCCTTCGATCTGACCGCCCTGCTCTCTTCCCCTTCCTTCTTTCCCCCGTTCAGCCTAGCGAACCTCCGTGCCGAAGTCGGCTCCTTCCCCTCCGCCGTCGCCGCGCAGCCCAGTCGCCGCTCGCCGAAAAAACCCCCTCCCGTTCGCCTCTCTCTCTCTCCCTCTTAGCTCCTCTCTCTCAATTCTCTTTCTCTCTTTCCTTTCTTTTTTGTTGTTTTCTTAAAATATCTAACAGGTTCTGTACTCAGTACTATTGTTCGAGAGAACAGGTTCTGTATGGTTTAATTTTATTTTTTATTTTATTTTATTTTTATTTCTATAATTGTTCTTAATTTGAATTATAGTTATATATTTTTACAGGTGTTAATAATTTTATTATTATTATTATTAGTATTATTATTATAATTATCATCATTATTATTATTAACAATTTTTACTTTTTGTTAATTATTATTTACTATTATTATTTCATTATAACTATTATTATTAGGATTATTATTAGAATTATTAGTATTTTTGGAAAATAACTATCAGTATGTGTATCAAATATTTGGCCATCATTATTATTAGTACCTGCTACTTCATCCAAGACTTTTTATACATTTACAAAATTTACTCAAAATAATTTTTTCTAGAATTTTGTATTTATCTATATATATCTGTATTCGGAAGTTATAGTTTTTGGTCTAAATTAGTTATTAATATTCCGATTTAGTTATTTAAAATATTTTATCAAGTGTAGTTATTATCTATAAGCATGTTCATACAAACTTTGGGTTTTAACCTAAATCTATTCCTCTGTTTTCAATGTTTATAAAATTGTTTTATAGTAAATATATCTATAAGTATTTTCCAAAAACCATATATATTATTATCTATTTTCTTTGATGATCAATCCCGTTATTCCTATTCCTTCGCCAATTTTGAGACTACCATATGTCCACCCTAACTAAATCGACCCTTCTGGACCCAATGGAACTGTTCGTGCCACCATCAGAGGTCCTCATGTATAGTTGTTGCACCAAAGGCACAGTTCATGCCAGCTTGATCCTCGCAGCACACCAGACGTACTACCAGGCAAGACACCTTGCCATTTATTGTTTATTTATTTTAGCTCATATTTCATGCATTATTTATTTTCTTTATGCAAAATAAACTGTAATACATGGCATAACTGTTAGAACTTACTGTTCATTTATATTTTCTGCTGTGTATTATTTTTCTTACAAATTAAACCTAGATTTAAGGGACCACCTTGTGTGTTGCATTCATTGGCCTTGACACGTTGTAACACGAAGTTGTGTGTCGCATGTAGAATACGAAAGTACGTGATTGGCTGGCCACCAGTACGTATAAGCTGTGCGATAGAAATAACCGCTAATAGAGGTTGTATGCTAGTTTGACTTAGCGGTTATAGTGGTTTTGTGTTGTGGATACAACACAGTAGGCATTGGACGGGGAGGACAATTCCTTAGCGTATGGGCTTCGATGCACTTCCCTTGTGACCCTGACTCTCCGCTGGAGATACGGGGTTGATGACCCATGATTACTGACGGCCACTGACGATTCTGTGGAACGTCATGCTCTTACTGATGGGGCCTCTGGTGCCCAAGTGGGGACTATGCCGATCCTATTTAGCTAGGGCCCATGCGTAGGAAGGATTGTTCTTAACTATATTTCACTTAGAACGGTAGGCTACCCTATCCGTTAGGTACGAGTACTTTTGGTTTGGGTACTTGTATCTGACCGTGGCTTGGAACAATAACTTGTCGCAGATTAGTTCGTCACATCTTGTCCTTGTTTGGTTGTAGGTGTGACTTACTACTTCGATGAGAAGGTATTGAACCTTGTTGGGGTCCGGATACCATATTGGATTCTTAGCATGGAAAGATACGCCACCGTAAATTAGTTTACCATCTCCTATCCTTGTTTGGTTGGGGGGATGGTACGCTCGTTCAGTAGGTGCGTATTGGACCATGTTATAATTCGATTTACTTATTTATTTGAGCAGTATTTATTCAGTTTATATGGCATGATATTATGTGTCTTGTTACGTCCCTCTGAGAACCTGGTTATCTCTCCAGGTGTGTGCTATTGTCTTTCGCAGGTGCTTAGCTCTAGCCATGTTCATTGCTATTTCTCGAGGATGATTGCATTTGGATCGTCTTCGCTTCACCCGCCAAATTCATATTTTTATGTATTTTTTCTTTACTTGTTGGTAGTGGATTTGTCTCTGCCCAACATATTGTATCAAGACAATTTATTCTCATTATATGACATCTTCTATTCATTTATTTTGTGTGGATGAGATTAGTTGTGGTTTTACTATATTTTACAGCTTATGTATTCATACGAGGATTCCATATATTGGTGTGTTCTTCGTATGGATATAGCTGGCATGTCTACGTTCTTAGTCCTACGTATTTTGGGACTGGGGCGTTACACGATTTATCTATACCGAGACTTCAATAAATCATTAGCTAATTCACATGTCCTATTTAACAATCTTAACTATCCAAGGGTCAAATTGAATAAGGGACTCCTAATCCTATTCATTCTCATAAAATTAAATCAAACCTAATTATGAATGAGCATCCTAGTCGCAGGCTTGCAGTAGTACGACTAACTTAAGTACTACCACAAGTTCGTAATCTTTTGCGAAAACAGACCTGTATGTGCCACCAAAAAAACTCGTCACGATCCGCACCCGCTTTTTGGATACGAGACGTGCCCAAGCCCAGCCTATGCCGCGGTATCGGCGGTAGTACGCTGTCTAGACTGCAATAGATAAAATGCTCACAAATACTAACTGCTCATTCACAACAACTAAATCAACTTTATGAAATATAGAAGTTTTACATTTGAAGAAGAATATAGGCTTTTATATTTATAGAAAACTACCACACAACTAACTAGTCTTCTATAGTTTAGCCTTCGAGTCTCTATCTCCCCCTCGTATGGTCCATAGCGCAAGAGTAGGCACGTCAACCTCACCTATAACAACGATCCAGTCAGAAAAGGAGCAGAGTACAACCATATTACAATTAATGTTGTTAGTCCAAAATAAGTTAGAACAACAAGAAACAATGATGGCAAAGAGTATATAAATAACTAGTACTAGCCAGGTATGAACGATCAAGATATGAACTAGCAAAATGTAAACTAGCAAGATGGGATCTAACAAGATATAAACTGGCAAGATGTAAACTAGCAAGATATTAACTAACAAAATAATGGACTAGATAAAGGAAAAATAGGAACCACTATGTGTGTGTGAAATATCTTATAACACGTGAATGGCTGGGCTAATACGGCACATCATACGATGGCTATCATTCAGTAATTGGTACGGCTAACTCATACGTGGGTGTGTATGACTTAGCTATCATTCGGTAACGGTAATTGGGTTTGTTCACGTATTTATCGAGTATTTCCCCTCCCGACTCTCTAACAATAAATAACGGTCAATGAAACACTAAGAAGGATACGATAACTACCGTGTCATAATTGTGTCTCAATGGAATATCAAGCAATGACTCAACGGGATATCAAACAAGAAAACTGTAGAGTAAACGTTATAATGAACTAAAACATAAATACAATACTGTACTTGCCTGAATCCTTGCACAAACCGTAGCCACAAGTAGAGGATAAGGGGAATGTAGATCTAGAAGCTGTCAACCTATAACACATATCGCACCAAGAACCGTGCACGAAAACCATAAATCAATTCTAATGTTCTAGTTCTAAATTCATGGAATAGTGGCTAGTTGGGTTACTAATCTATAATAATTAATTCTGGAATAATTTACCTAAAATCTAATTTAATCTAATAATAATTTGAATATAATCTAAACATGCAAGTTTGGCCATCAAAAGTCATGTTTCCAATTTTGGAAACCATGGCACGCAAATCGAGGCGCACTATTGACTTTTTAGTCAAACGCTGTGAACTCTAGATTTTAAAAGTGCACTTTGGTAGATTTCAGCGCCACGGGTGAAATAGACTCAACCGTGCCACAAAATTACGCTTTAGTCAAAAGATATCGCCGTTATGGCTAATCGTGACCAAAACGGGGATCAACCGATCAGTTCTGAGTTCAACAGAATAAATAAAATACTAAATAAACGAAATAATTTTTGTAAAAATTATATGTCGTAGAGATCTGTGTTAGCTTTCCGAAACTTCAAACGGTTCATTATTTCGATTTTTGGTTCTCCCGGAATCTCGAAAACACTGAAATGTGTCAAGTTTCGGACAACCGACACTCTACGAATTTTCCAGAAATTTAGGAATAATATATATGAAAATAAATTAAATATTCAGAAATTTTACCTCAATACGAATCCAACAAAAAAAATAGCACGCGAAAAGCACGTCGGAGTTGGCGGAAATCGCTTCGGGAAGTCGAGATCTCTACTAGAACTCTCTCAAAAAGGCGGCTGAAATCTTATTAGGGTTCCGAATATAATAGTGTATATATATAGGAGAGAGAGGCGGTTGTGCCCCCCCCCCCCCCCCCCCCCCCCGGGTGAATTATTGGGTAATTAATTATTTAATTCAGAAAATCATTTAAAAATCATTTTTAAGTCCAAATAAATCAAAATAAATTGCAGAAAAAATCCAGAAAAATTCTAAAAAAATCTAGAAATTATTTCTAAGTGTCTAGAATCTAGATAAAATATTTTAACATAAAATATCATCGTGTGACCTCACAGTAAATTTTCAAAGCCTATAAAATATTATTTCTATAGGTTTAATTGTATAAAAATTTCCAAAAATTCTAAAAAAATACAGAAAATTCTAAAATATTCTAGAAAATATTTTTAGTCATTTAGAGCCCAAATGAAAATATTTGGTCCAGAAATACCCCCGTTCGACCTTACAGTAAATCCTGAAAGTCCTTAAAATAATAAAACCTTAAATATTAAATACCTAAAAATATCCAAAAATTGTAGAAAAATATAAAATAGCTGAATAATACATATATAAGTTATCTAGAGGTCATATGACCTTAATATGGTCATAGCCCACCTACAAGCTTTGGCATGACTCACAACGACCATAAAATTAATCATAAACAAATAAAATTAAAAAAAACAAAAATTTTGGGAAGTGAGCTTACAAATCTACCCACCTTAGAAAAATTTCGTCCTTGAAATTTTAAAAGATACAAAAAGGCACAACCAAAAATATCATCAAAATATGACATGACCAATCAATATGAATAAGCACAACAAAGAATATAATCAAGAAAATAATGTGATGAATGATCGAAATTGATCAGGCATATAGAACCTAAATCTAAATACATTTTAGAAATATAGTGGAAAGAAATAAAAATAGGTTTAAAAGATGAAGATTCGAAAATAAAAAAATATGAGAGAAATAAAGAACTACTAGTTACAGAGAATGTGGTAACAAGAAATAAGACATCAAATAAATTTGAAAGAAAGAAAAAAAAATTAATAGTCGTATGCCAATAAAAGATATAGTCGCTATGATATTCGAAAATCATAATATTTCCGAAGTCATTTAACCGAGAATCTATGCCTCGCCAGTGTACATCGGGCTGCCGTGAATCCTTGGTTTTATGTCTCGAGTATAATATGTTATCAAACACTTTATCAACTCTACCCAATATTGACATAATAAATCAAAAGATCAATAATACAACTAGTATATAGTTTTAGTAATATTTGACAATCTACGCATACTTAAAATTATTTCAACTTAGGGGTCGTGCCACGCCAGTACGCTGCTGAATGCAGTGAACCCGCAGTCTCTATAATTTAAATGAATGGGGACAATACGCATCTGCCTTACCATTGTAAGTCATCGAAAATTATTTCAACTTATCCATAAGAATTTTAAGAAGCTTCCATAAATTCAAACAAGTCGATCATGATAAGAAAATGTAAGTATATGTCCTTGAATAAAAGTGTCAGTTTTGAAAACAAAACGATCACAAAATAGTTTTAAAAATAAAACGAGGTTTAGAGAAGGAGGTAGATAAAATGGCACAAATAATCTAAATTAGGAATTGAATTATGTGAAGGCCTAACTTACCAAACGTATATTCTACCCACCTTGGATCCTACCAACATGTCAAAACAAAATAACATATTCTCTTAAAAAGAATTCTTCGATTTATCTATACCGAGACTTCAATAAATTATTAGCTAATTCAGATGTCCTATTTAACAATCTTAACTATCCAAGGGTCAAATTGAATAAGGGACTCCTAATCCTATTCATTCTCATAAAATCAAATCAAACCTATTATGAATGAGCATCCTAGTCGCAGGCTTGCAGTAGTACGACTAACTTAAGTACTACCACAAGTTCGCAATCTTTTACGAAAACAGACCTGCATGGGCCACCATAAAAACTTATCACGATCCGCACCCGTTTTTTGGATACGAGACGTGCCCAAGCCCAGCCTACGCCGCGGTATCGACGGTAGTACACTGTTTAGACTGCAATAAATAAAATGGTCACAAATACTAACTGCTCATTCACAACAACTAAATCAACTTTATGAAATATAGAAGTTTTACATTTGAAGAAGAATATAAGCTTTTATATTTATAGAAAACTACCACACAACTAACTAGTCTTCTATGGTTTAGCCTTCGAGTCTCTATCTTTCCCTCGTATGGTCCATAGCGCAAGAGTAGGCACGTCAACCTCACCTATAACAACGATCCAGTCAGGAAAGGAGCAGAGTACAACCATATTATAATTAATGTTGTTAGTCCAAAATAAGTTAGAACAACGAGAAACAATGATGGCAAAGAATATATAAAGAACTAGTACTAGCCAGGTATGAACGATCAAGATATGAACTAGCAAAATGTAAACGAGCAAAATAGGATCTAACAAGATATAAATTGGCAAGATGTAAACTAGCAAGATATGAACTAACAAGATAATGGACTAGATAAAGAAAAAATATGAACCACTATGTGTGTATGAAATATCTTTTAATACGTGAACGGCTGGGCTAATACGGCACATCATACGATGGCTATCATTCAGTAATTGGTACGGCTAAGTCATACGTGGGTGTGTATGACTTAGCTATCATTCGGTAACGGTAATTGGGTTTGTTCACGTATTTACCGAGTATTTCTCCTTCCGACTCTCTAACAATAAATAACGGTCAATGATACACTAAGAAGGATACGATAACTACCATGTCATAATTGTGTCTCAATGGAATATCAAGCAATGACTCAACGGGATATCAAACAAGAAAACTATAGAGTAAACGTTATAATGAACTAAAACATAAATACAATACTGTACTTGCCTGAATCCTTGCACAAACCGTAGCCACAAGTAGAGGATGAAGGGAATGCCGATCTAGAAGCTGTCAACCTATAACACATATCGCACCATGAATCGTGCACGAAAACCATAAATCAATTCTAATGTTCTAGTTCTAAATTCATAGAATAGTGGCTAGTTGGGTTACTAATCTAATAATAATTAATTCTAGAATAATTCACTTAAAATATAATTTAATCTAATAATAATCTAAATATAATCTAAACATGCAAGTTTTGCTATCAAAAGTTATGTTTCCAATTTTGGAAACCATGGCACGCAAATCGAGGTACGCCATTAACTTTTTAGTCAAACACTGTGAACTCTAGATTTTGAAAGTACACTTTGGTAGATTTCAGCATCACGAGTGAAATGGAATCAACCGTGCACCAAAATCACGCTTTGGTCAAAAGATATCGCCGTTATGGCTAATCGTGACCAAAACGGGGATCAACAGATCAGTTCTGAGTTCAACAGAATAAATAAAATACTAAATGAACGATATAATTTCTGTAAAAATTATTTTTTGTAGAGCTCTGCTCTGTGTTAGCTTTCCGAAACTTTAAACGGTTCATGATTTCGATTTCTGGTTCTCCCGGAATCTCGAAAACACCGAAACGTGTCAAGTTTCGAACAACCGACACTCTACGAATTTTCCAGAAATTTAGGAATAATATATACAAAATAAATTAAATATTCAGAAATTTTACCTCGATAAGAATCCAACAAAAAATAGCACGCGAAAAGCACGTCGGAGTTGGCAGAAATCGCTTCGGGAAGTCGAGATCTCTAATAGAACTCTCTCAAAAAGGCGACTGAAATTTTATTAGGGTTCCGAATATAATAGTATATATATATAGGAGAGAGAGGCGGTTCAGCCTGGGCGCCGACAGGTGGGCCCCCCGGGTGAAATATTGGATAATTAATTATTTAATTCAAAAAATTATTTAAAAATCATTTTAAGTCCAAATAAATCAAAATAAATTACAGAAAAATCCAAAAAAATTCTAGAAAATTCTAGAAATTATTTCTAAGTGTCTAGAATCTACATAAAATATTTTTAACATAAAATATCATCGTGTGACCTCACAGTAAATTTTCAAAGCCTATAAAATATTATTTCTATAGGTTTAATTATATAAAAATTCCCAAAAATTCTAAAAAATACAGAAAATTCTAAAATATTCTAAAAAATATTTTTAGTCATTTAGAGCCCAAATGAAAATATTTGGTCCAAAAATACCCCCGTCCGACCTTACAGTAAATCCTGAAAGTCCTTAAAATAATAAAACCTTAAATATTAAATACCTAAAAATATCCAAAAATTGTAGAAAAATTTAAAATAGCTAAATAATACATATATAAGTTATCTAGCGGTCATATGACCTTAATATGGTCATAGCCCACCAACAAGCTTTGGCATGACTCACAACGACCATAAAATTAATCATAACAAATAAAATTAAAAAAAATTAAAAATTTGGGAAGTGGGCTTACACCTACTTAGAAATATCTAGATATTGTTAAGCTTGTCACTTAGTAGGTTATCCTAATCAAGATTCTAAGCTCAAGGCTAATCTAGATTAGGCTAAGATTCTAGGTCAAGTCTCAACTAAAGTAATAGCAATTATTTAATTAATAAAACTTCAAAATTACCAAAAAGTCAAAATGACCAAAATACCCTTAAGCCAAAAATGTGGTAGTGATAAATCTACCATCCTTCAAAGAATTTCGTCCTCAAAATTGAAAGGCGAAACTAAACTGGTGAAGGATAGAAAATCATACCTCAAGGTCCAAAAAGATAAGGGTATCGCTCGCGCATCTCATCCTCCCGCTCCCAGGTAGACTCTCCTGGAGAATTATGCCTCCATGCGACGCGAACCAAGGGTATCGTCTGGTTCCTCAGTACCTTCTCTCGTCGATCCATAATACCCACAGGCTGCTTTGGATAGCTAAGAGTAGGTCCTACCTCGATCTCCGAATAATCGAGTACATGGCTAGGGTCCGCCACGTATCGTCTCAACTACGACACGTAAAATACGTTGTGGACACCCACTAATGCAGGTGGCAAATCTAGCCTGTAAGCCATGTCACCGACTCTCCCACTGATCACGAAAGGTCCAATGAAGCGCGGGCTAAGCTTCCCACCTCTACCAAAATGTATAGTACCATTTGTCGGAGATATCCTCAGAAAAATCAGATCTCTAACCTAATCACAAACAAGGTCTCAAATTAACTATAAAAATTAAACATGATCAATAAAATCACAAAACAACAAACCTACTTCTAATCCTATCTATAAGTTGTACCTCAAACTCCAACGGCCTACGATGGCTATCGGCCCAATACTGATGTCTGTTCTGCGCCACCTGAAGTCGATATTCTCTGATAAGCTTGTAACACCCCAGTCCCAAAATACATAGGACTAGGATACTTATACATGCCAGCTATGCATCGAGAGGACTCCAGCCCAGCTCGAATACGTATAAGCTGTCTGGTTATTCTATATTAACTATATCTCAATCCACATAATAAAGATAAATATGACAAATCAAGTGCAGTAAGGCTGATCAGGCTATGATACACTGATTCTAGAATAGATAAATATGTTAGAGTGGATCCCCAATAACACATTTATCATGAACAAGCTAGATAAAAATTGAAGCTTGTAAAAGACTAGCTATAATAACAACGAGTATCAAATATAGGACAAAATTGAAATACGGAAGATATGATAATAACACACTAGGTATACCTGAAGTCTCGGTATAGCAAACATCATCCATCAGTGTACTGCGCCACCAACTAATACCTGGAGAGATCACCAGGTCCTCAGAGGACTAGCAAGACACATAATATACATGCCTACTGTACAGTAAATAACATGCAAAAAAAATAGGAATAACAAGCAGAGAAAAAGATGACACGTAAGGGAACTCTACAGATGGTGACATGTCATGATAATGTAATATTAATCATGGCTAAAACCGTAGCCCGGAGAGGCACTAACAGTCCTATAATAGGTTCTCTATCGTAGCCCGGGGAGGCACTAACAATAGAGGATAGCCACGGCTAATAAAATATTCTCTCCTAAGGTACTAGGAAGTCAAGCCTATCTAGTCATGTCCAAGTCAAGTACAGGTCAGGGAAAACATAGCACAGGCATATTAATACTATCACTAGACATGAACAAGATATGAGAGATAGAACAAGTAGTATAGAAAGAAAGTAAAAATTTACGTGCCCGTGTAACTAGAAAGAATCACGAGAGGAAATAAGAAAGATATGTAACAAAACAAGAAATACTGAAAATATAGGAAAGCATGTAAATACTGTAGAGTTTGGCAAGGTGTACTTGCCTGGTGTCGCGCTGTGAATCTGAAACGTCGCTCTCGCGTCAACGCCGTCGGAACCCGACGCTCCTAGATAATTAATTAACTAAATTAACCCACTACTCATGAACTTACATTATGACTTAATTAGTCAGGATAATATTTTAAGATTATATTCAATTTCTAGTGGAACTCTTTAGACCCATACAATCCCACACAGGTTCCACGAGACACCGAACACAGTTTTTGGGTTTCCAACTCCCAATTAGTCAGTTATGTTGCTACTTCAATCATATACTTAAAAATTATATAAAAATAATAAGAATATTATTTAAACTAATTTTCTATAGATTTATTTCAGAATTTTCAGAATTTATATTTTTAAAGAATTATACTACTAGTTGTCTATCGGGTCGACTAGTCTACCTAAAATTTGTCTAAAACTTCATTAATTATCTAAAATTATAAAAATCCTCAAAAATATAATTTAAACAGAATTAAAATGCCCTAAATATTAGAATATAAAATTTTGATGCAAGGGTTTCATGGTACTAATGGTTTGGAATCTTCTAGGTCAACAAGTCATCCGAAAATGACTAGTTTTGACCTATAATTTTTCTGACCAGAATTGAATTTATAAATTCGTGAAAATATGCTTAGAAATCTTAATTTAAATATATTAACCTACATAAAATTTAGTTTTGAAAAATTCCTACAAAAACTTATAGTTTCTTCACAACGTGGTAAGTTTTGGCTCTACCGAAACATGAAAATAGCTATCATAATTCATGAAACTTTTATGGGTGAAAATACTATCCAAGAGACATCGAAATACTATTTCTACAGAATTAATATCATAATTTCTACAGATTTGTAGCATAGGTTTGAGTTGGAAAATTTTGGATTTCTTACCAAAAGTCCTTGCTAGTTGGGTTGTGGAGGCTTCTCCTTGCTAAAGCTCCCACCTTTATTACTATCCTTACTTGCTACTCCTCTCTTGATGAGTTTGGAGAGGTTAACAATGGTTCTAGATGGTTGGATGGAGAAGATAGAGTTTTTAGGGTTGGTTTGGTGGAGTTTGGATGGAAGAAGGATGAAAGAAGGAGCCTTTATGGAGGAGGATGAGTTATGTGATGGAGGGGATGATGTAGTAGAGGGAAGGGGATGCTATTTTCGAAATTAATGGTAAAGGAGCTGCTCTTGGGTGATAAATAAGAGTTTTTGGTGTTAGGGTTAGGGTTTTGATAAGGGTTGATATATATATGGGCCCATGGGTTGAGTTTATATATGTAGGAGGGTGTTTCCATGCATGGCATGGCCCGCCGATGTAGGGGTTTATTTTTGGACAAAAATTACATAAAAATAATCTTTGGTTGGTCATATGTGGGGTCCACATGGATTGATTTGGTTATTTGAGGAGTTGGCTAATTGATTGATTGAGAATTTAAATAAAAGGTTTCCTAATATGGAACTAGTTAGATTTCTAAATATAAATGCAATCTAAATCTGAATTAAATATAAAATGTATATATTTATTAATATATATTAATGCCCAACATGCCTACATAGGTTTGGGTTGGACTTTGGGTCAAATATAAACTAATGCCAACTAGGGTTACACTAGGATTACACGTAGACACTTTCTATATATAGAAACTTTCCAAAATTGAAAACATATTAATATTAATAAAATATATATCAACATGAAGTTATTTAAGAGTACTACATGTCTATTTAGATTGGGATTTGGTTCGGGTCAAGTCGGGGCTAAATTGGTACAACCGGGTCTCCTAGAAGGTCAATAATCTAATAATTAAATAAATAAATCATCGGTGGAGATTAAGTCACAACTTGGCCTGGTTTTCCTAGTTAGAACACACCTATGGCTCGGCCTTTCCTACCATGGATAATAGACTAGTCAAAGTACATGACTACACTATCCGTGCTAAAATTCCTAGTCGATATGTATCTCAAACTTAACCATAACTAAGGTCATATATATATATAATATTAGACTATTATAAATATAATCATATATACAAAATTGTATTTAAATCTAATTGACTGTATTACATCCAAAATAAATCCATAATAATTATACTGTCATGGCAACCTAACATGGCTTCCTACTAGGTGGGGTTGGCTAAGTTAGGGTTCAAATATATTTTCTAATTAAATCAAACTCTAAGAGTCAACCAATAAGTCTCTCGTGCCATTCGTAAATAAATAGCACATGGGAACTCGATTGAGTGGTACCCCCTTGTCATGTGTGTCGTAGACTCAAAATAGGTCAAAATCATATATTGGGTCAAATAGTTTTGATTTATATCGAGTTCCGAACTCACATGGGAAGTTAGGTGTGGAATTATGGTAAATAATCTAATTGCCTAAATTTGACCCGAAGTTGCGCAAAGTCAAAAGGATGTTAGGGAACAAATTTGAATGGGACATGATATACCAAATTGAAGGTCATCATGTCTACTACAAAAATCATGAAGGACGTTTCAAGTGATGGGCATGTCTTGTGCTCCAAAAATTAAAGACACAAAAAAGTACATATAAAATCCTAATTAAATATACAGTATAACCTAATTAGAAATACTATAAAATAAAATAAAAATTCCCAAAAATCAGGGTCCTCACAGAGCTTCACCTTCTCGGCTGCATCCACAACCATCTCAGGTCCCAATAAAGCTCGCTCTCCAACGCCATCCCAAGACAAGGGTGTACGACATCTACGCCCGTACAATGCCTCGAACGGTGACATCTCAATGCTGGCCTAAAAATATTTGTTGTATGCAAACTCTACTAAATACAGATGATCCTCCCAGGAGCCTCCAAAATCTAAGACACAAGTTCGCAGTATGTCCTCGAGTGTCTGAATAGTCCTCTCTGACTGTCCGTCCGTTTGAGGGTGGTATGCAGTACTAAACTTGAGTTGAGTGCCAAAACTAATCTGCAGACTCCACCAGAAATGGAAAGTAAAGCGACTATCCTGATCCGAGATGATGCTCACCGAAGCTCTATGAATCCTGACAATCTGTCGTATATACATCTCTGCTAGCTTCTCGGTAGACAAACCTACCTTGAATGGCAAAAAGTGAGCTAATTTGGTCAACCTATCTACGATGACCCAAATCGCGTCTTTCCCTCCTGGCGTACGCGACAATCCCGAAACAAAGTCTATCGTGATCTGCTCTTACTTCCACTCCGGAATGGGCAATGGCTGCAACAAACCTCCTGGCCTTTGCCTCTCTACCTTCACCTGCTGGCAGACCAAACATCTAGCAACAAAGCGTGCTACCTCCCGCTTCATCCCATACCACCATACATGCTCCCTCAGATCCCTATATCTTGTTTGCACATGGATGCATAGAGTACTGAGATCGGTGGGCCTCCTGCATAACCTGCTCCCGAAGCTCTCCACTGGGCACAAACAGTTTGGAACCGTGCCTCAATGTGCCATCCTCTGCAATGGTGAACTCCTCATCCATCAATCTTGCTCGAGCCTGCTTTCAAATGTACCGCAGAACAACATCGTCGAACTGATTCGACTTGATCCTCTCTATCAAGTCTGACTAAATCAGCAGATCCCACATCAGCATCTCCACTCCTGGCACTAGCACCACGATCCCCAGGCTCTCCAGATCTGCTAGCAAGTGACGATCTGCCGTTAAACACATGGCTGTCGGATATCTGCTCAAAGCATCGGCAACCATGTTGGCCTTTCCTGGATAATACTACAGTACAATGTCAAAGTCCTTCATAAACTCCAACCATCTACGCTGTCTCATGTTGAGCTCCTTCTGTGTAAACACATACTTCAAGCTCTTGTGGTCTGTGAAGATCTCCACACGCTCTCCGTATAGATAGTATTTCCATAATTTCATAGCAAAGAAAAATGCCGCCAACTCCAAGTCGTGGGTAGGATAGTTCTTCTCATGCGGACGTAACTGCCTGGAAGTATAGGCAATTAACTTCCCATGCTGCTGTAAGACACAACCCAAACACTTTCCCAAGGCGTCACCGTAGATAGTGAACCCGCCTGATCCTGATGGTAATATCAGAATCGGAGCTGTCGTCAACCGCTTCTTCAACTCATCAAAAATGACCCGACACTCCTCTGACCAGATAAACTCTACATCCTTTCGGGTCAGCCTATTCAATGGCTCTACAACCCGGGAGAAATCCTGAACGAACCTTCTGTAGTAGCCTGCCAATCCCAGGAAGCTCCTGATCTCCACAACTGAGCTCGGTGCTGTCCACGCCTCAACTGCAATGATCTTCCTTGGGTCAACTGAGATCCTATCTCCAGTCACAACATAACCCAGGAAATCAACTCGATCCAGACAGAACTCACACTTCGAGAACTTGCCATAAATCTCCTCCTTCCTGAGAGTCTCCGGAACCACTCTCAAATGCTCATCATGCTCCTCTGCGGTCTTTGAGTACACCAAGATATCATCGATGAACACCACCATGAACTTGTCCAAGTACTGGTGGAACACCTTGTTCATCAGGTTCATGAATACCGTCGGGGCATTAGTCAACCCAAACAGCATCACCATAAACTCGAACTGGCCGTACTGCATCCTGAATGCTGTCTTCGGGATATCCTCCCTCTTCACCTTCACTTGATGGTAACCTGACCTCATATCAATCTTCAAAAATATCCTAGCTCCGCTCAACTGATCAAAGAGATCATCGATCCGTGCAGCGGGTACCTATTCTTGATCGTAAGGTTGTTGAGTGCCCTGTAATCGATACACATCCGTACCGTCCCATCCTTCTTCGGTACAAAAAGCACCGGTGCACCCCATAGTGAAGAACTAGATCGAATGAAGCCCTTGTCCTGTAACTCACCCACCTATTTCTTCAACTCCACCAAATCGCTGTTGTTCATCCTATAGACGTGCTGAGATATCGACTCTGCACCGGGCACTAAGTCTACAGAGAACTCAACGTCTCTGTCCGGTGGTAGTCCTGGCAAGTCCTCCGAAAAGACATCTATGAACTCTGCTATCAATGGATGTGGCACTGTCTGCTCCTCAACTGAAACTATGCAGAAGACTCCGCTGCTCAGCTCCGCCTCCCGCCTAGCAAACTCGAACTCTGGCTCTCCTGACGGACAAAAAAGAACTCTGCCACCGCGACAATCTATACTGGCATGGTGCCTGCTCAACCAATCCATCACGAGTACTATATCGTAGTTCGGTAGTGGCATTACGAACAAACTAACATGCAGTTCTCGGCCTCCCAAAACTACTCTTCGATCCTTGCAAATATCACTGACGAGGATAATGCCACCCTCGGTCGTGATCTTGCAAGTCCTAGGCAATAATTCAGAAGCAAGATGGTGTCGAATAGCAAAAGATACTGATACAAAGCTATGGGATGCCCCAGAATCAAACAATACGAAAGCAGGAATGGAGTCGAGAAGAACAGAACCTGCAATAAGATCACCAATAGCCTCTGTATCCTCCGCTGCCATGGCAAATGCTCGCCCCTACTGGCCTCCCCTGGCCTACTGCTGGTGCTACACGAACCTCTGCTGCTTGGTCTGCAGGGCTGGTCCCTTCTGCTGGCCTACTGGAGCCTTGGCTCCTTTTCCTCCTCCTGATGTCGGATGAGCCACCGCTACGGAACAGTCTCTCATCAAGTGGTCCTGTGAACCACACATCAGGCACCTCCCTAGCCTCTTCCTACAGTCTTTCCATCTGTGTCCCGGCTTCCTGTAGAAAGGACAACTGTTGGTCTATTGCCGCCTGGGGGCGTGCTGAAAAGGTACTCGACCATGTCCCTGAGGCTGCTGCTGGAACTACCTCTGCTGGTGTTGCTGCTGAAAGTAGGGCCTCTACCATCCTCTGGAAGAAATTGAACAACTGCCCCACGTCAACTGATCCAGAAGGTGGCTGTTGTCGAGAGAGATCAGGAATGATGGGGAAAAGTCTCTGTATAGGCGGAGGTGCACCTCCAAATGCAGCAGAAATGCCAACCTGAGTCGACACAACAGGAGCTGCAATCTCGTGGCCCTACTGAACAGGATGAGAGGTGGCCGACCTCTCGATAGTATCCCCCGGACCGGAGCGATAAGATCGTGTCTCCATAACCATCCTGAAGACAGATCAAAACAGAAGCAATTACTGAGGATGAAGCGAAAAACCAAAGGAGGAAAGTTTATTTATTCAAAGAAAAACATTTAATCAACAAGAATTTAGATGGAAAATATTGGATCGGAGTTTTCCTAATGTAATTGAGTACCTCAAAACTATATCCTATATCCTACTGCAGGTTGTAGTGATACTCTAGTTCGAATACTACTGCAAATCTAGACCTGTATGGGCCACCACTAAAAACGTGTCACGACCCGCTCCCAGTGTAGGGGTACGAGAAGTGGGTACGTCCAGTCTACGTCGCAGTGTCGACGGTAGAACACTGTCCCAGATCACAACATCTAACACAGTACAAGTATAACTGCACAAGATATACTCTCCGTACGGAGGACAAATAGAAGGTACATCTCAATCACAATCTAAGGTAGAAAGATCACGATATCATAGATATTAAAATCTCAAAGGAAGTACAAACAGAAAGGAAAATAAGTCTAAGTGTCTATACGACACAATAACAACAACAAAATATAATACATCTCAAGTCTCAAATGACAGCAACAAGTAAGATAAAGCATATCTAAACTAGTCTAGGCAGTAGGGGTGATATCATCAGCTAGAGGTGGGTCCTCCTGAGAGTCCAGCTCGCAAGTGTCGTCTAGTACTGCTCCATAGTACATAGAACAGAAATCCTCGACGTCATCTGTAATATTTTCAATAGGTCCAGTCAGGACATGAACGAGCACAATTGTCACGACCCGCACCCTAGAGTTAGGGTACGAGAACGTAACAATGCCCAGCCTACGCCGCAGTGTCGGCGGTAGAACGCTGTCCTAGGTCTCAATGCATCTAACAGTATAAGACTAAATAGTTTATACTCCACGAATGGGGGTGACATAGCAGAATGTAAACTCAATCACATCTAAGGTAGAGCATAAAGGAAGATAGATAAAACATGAAATCGAAAAGAGATACAACAGATAGAAGTCTAAGTGTCTAAGATACAAACTCAGAATACATCTTAAAACCCAAATACAGTAATCCATAAATACAACTCAAGATGACTGAAAATAAACTATAAGCAAAAACCCTAGCTATCTATGCAACCTCTACTGTCTCCTCTATGCTAGCAGGCAACCTCCAAGCTATCTGTAAAATTTATCAACAGGTCCAGTCAGGACAGGAGCGAGCACAATACATCTCAACAAATCATAGCAGGTTAGAAAATATAATCATGCAGTAAAGTAAGATACAGGATCTGAAGAAATACAGTATGTAAATAGGAAGAGAGAACTGTAATAGAAATATCTACTATAAATAGAGAACTAACAGTGTTTAGTGATGTAGAGTACAAGATAGCACATGTGAACGGGACAGATTTGTACATGATCTATACTAAAGAGTTGTACATGATCTACACTACTATAGAATTGTTCACATGACTACTAGCACTCCCCCGTTTCTCCAATCAATACACAAGGATCTAAACAGGTTATGTTATTGTACATGATATCACATGGGGCCCTTAAAAGGGTGCACATTATAGTATACATGAACGCTCTATAAACATGAGAGTACAAGATTCACAAGAGTGTACATGTATGGTAAAAGCACAGGAGTACATGATGAAAGTGAAACGCACATGACACAATGTACCCGATGCTCCCGAGGGGGATAACATCGCATGAAGAGATCCGTATAGTACTAATTCGTGATAATGTCGTGACAGCATCAAGTATAGTAATCTAAAGCAGGAATATAATTCTAAGCAGGATATGAAATGATCAGAGAATGTACTCGCCTGATATCTGAATGTCCAAGGTAAAGATACTGTCCGAGGAGAGGTGTCTGGCTCCTAATTAGAACATCATAAGTCACAACATGTCCAGAAGGGTAATATAAAGCACTACAATGCATTCTACATGAATCTAGGTCAAACTAGGCCAAAGTCAACCCTTGGTCAACTTCGGTCAACTGCACTAGTCAAACTAGGTCAAACTAGGTCATGTCCTAACCCAGTAAGTCTTACTAGGCCTAACCAAGACTATCCTAGCAAGCACACATCAATACAAGGCTATACAAGCCAACATACACCCAACTCTATATAGCATGCAATTATTTAATACTCAAATAGGCAAGAATTCACATTGGATATACACTAGGTAATCTATTACTTTAAGCTATATATGTCTACACATGTATACACATGCATATATTGGTATTCAACATTAGGTCTATAATCATGGCATTTCAAATGGTTATATAAAATTATATATTACAACACAATATGCTAACATATATATAATATACATACATAGCTAAGTTAACTATATTCATAAATACTTATTTAAGAGGCTACGTGTGTGTATGTGAACATGGCAAAGGGGCAAGTGAGGGTTAAATGGACATACATAGTGTATATATATCAAAGATTGTCAAAGTGTAAGTGAACAATGTGTCAAGTGTGATAGTGTCAACATAGTGTAAGGGGGTACATGAGGTAATATAGGATTTGTGTTAACATAGAATATTACATCTCATTAACTTGTATATTTCATACATTACATCTATTATTACATTACATTCATGCTTGCATTCATTCATCATTCATTTATTCTCTTGTACTACTATATGTACCATACATTACATACTATGGAACCTACATATTCATTACAAGCCATACTTATACATGCTTACATTATCACCTCATACATCATTTATTTAACCATTTACTCATGCTTGCATTCTCTATTTAACTACATAATGTATATACATTAACATGGGTTAAAATTAAATAGAACATTATATTACACACAAGGGTGCACAAAATACATATACCGAATAATAACTCCTACTAATAATCAATACTGTACCATCTCAGCATGAATTAAAATTTAGGATTAAAGTATGTTACAGATCTATGTGTTAGCTTTCCGAAACTTCAAACGGATCGCATTTTTGTTTCCGAAAACTCCCGGAATCGCGAAAACACCGAGAACGCGTTTGTCTTTCATACAACTGACACTCAAATAATTCTCCAGAAAGTTACAGAAAGAATTAGGCCTATTAATATATGTTTTTGAAAAGCTAACTTCAATACGCTTCTTTTAAAAAAACGGAAGATTAAACCGAGCTTTGAGCTAGAAGTTATGACATTTCTAAGTTAGGGCTGAAATTAAAAATGTGGATAAAAATTATGACGAATTTAGATAGTTTGAGCCAAAAGAATACACAATATATATCCTAATTATCCACAACAATAATAGCAATAATAATATGAGGAACCACACTCACAAACTTGATTATATAATCATCATGAACCATTTATTACATATATAAATATAGATACACTCTCATTACAATATATATATATATATATATATATATATATATATATATATATATATATATATATATGTAACATGAACACATCCACAACACATAACATGAACACATCCACAACACAAAGGACACTCCTATGACCTCCAAATGGACACAAATGTAGATACAACCATGGGGGTCATTCCTATGGGTTCAAAATAGACCTATATGTATGAGGAAATGAAAAGTAGAAGGGATTTATACCTCCCAGTAGATCGAATCGAAGAAAAACCTTCCCGGAGCGACACCAACACGTAGAGATTCCAAAAGGACACGAACGAGCTCCGAATCCTCCCAAACTTGGGTAGCTTCCTCCTTGACTAGAATGGAGAAGGAAAGAAGAAGATTTGGTGGTGAAATAGAAGGATTTGGTGGAGAAATTGCTAGGGATTGCTCTCTAGGAATTTGGGAAAGAACAAGAGAGAGAAAAATAGATGGATAATGACAAATGGGAGGCTCAACCCTATCCTTATTGTGGCTGGCCATAAAGGTGGTTTTGTCCTATTAGGAAAAGTCCAAAAGCCCCTACTAACCTATTCTATGAGTATTAGGAAAGGGCTAATTGGTTGGGGCTAAATTAGTCATTCTAAAGTCTCTAATCACACTAACCTTATCCATAATAATTAGTCTAACCTCTAACTAAAATATTTCTATCATGTGGACTAAAATTAATATCATGTGGGCCATGCCTAACTAGTGTGTGGGTCCCACTAGAGTCAAACTACCCCCGGGTCCCCGTTTCAAGTCGGATTGAGTTGAAATTCGAACCCGACTCAAATAATCCCAAAACAATATCATAAATAATAAAATAATATCAAAATAATTCAAAGAGGTCAAATACAAAAAAATATCCTTAGGCCAAAAATGACAATAAAATATCATAATCACATGGTTAGGCTCTAGGTCAAACAGTCTCTAGGATTTCACTAGCAAAACGTCAAAACCACAAGTCATTGATTTAAATAATTTTAAAATGATTTAAAATCAGCAAAAAATCATATCATAAATTAAATATCATTATTAAAATAATTATAAACACGAAATTTTAAAATTATCTTCATTTGGGAAACTGGGTGCTACAACTCTACCCACCTTAGAAAAATTTCGTCCTCGAAATTTAAGATCGATAGTACTCCTTCTAGAGCCTCTAACCTACCCAATATCTAAGGTAACACTTCCTAACATTGGAATAATAAACGGACATCTAAAAAGTGTCAATCTAGGAATACCTCTAATACTGCTCTGTTGTACGGCGGTAATGGAACTTCAATAAAATATGGACTGGAACCTATATCCAAGGGACTGGACCTATTTTAAAGTGGTCTTAACTAAGGATGAAAAGGAACTGATCATAGGCTATAGGTATGCTCAAACTATTATCTTCCTATTAACCATCTATTAATACATTCTATTACCATAGGAACGATGCATTACTAAGACATATAGGCCCCTATCTCTCATAACACATTTATACTCACCAAAAGACTAGTACATCCTATCAAGGCTGATACTATAATCTCTCCTAAATCTCCTAAGCTACATGTTTATAGACACACATCCCCACATCAAGGACTAACCCATATATATCTACAACTGATACTAATGGAGTGACGTCCCTATTTCCCAACAATCAAGGTCTAAATTTTTTTTTTCTAAATCATGCAATTTGAAGGAATAGTATACAAGGTCAGGGCATACCGTAGCAGTTGGAAGTCTCACCTAGGTACACTAATCATTCTAGGTCAAAACAGTACTATGGTATCAACACACAAACAATCTAGGGTGTCCTAATTGGGAAGGTAAGGGAACAACAATCATCAAGGTTGTAGGACTGTCTACCATCCTATATAAAAATTGGTCATTAATAAGCAACTAAGAAATTATTAAAAGGTTACTATTCCATAAAATGACAAAAATTGAAAATTTAGGCACAACAAATCACAAATAGATTTTTGTCTTGACACGATCTAAGTTGATCAATTTTGGGATAAACGAGATTTGGGTAAGAAGGGAAATCAATAAAATCAAAGTATGAGCACGAGCATCCAATGATGGAGATTCAGGTCATGATTAAATTTAATTCGACTGAGTACGAATACGAGGTTCATAGGCGATGAAAAGATTTCAAGGAGAATTGTCAAGGTTGTCGCGAATGAGACTCTAGGGTCAAGTTTAACTATGTCTCCATTCTCGTAGATTGATACATAAAAAAGCGAACCAAAGTGCAATAGGTTGATCAGACCATCATGTACCGGTTCTGATTAGACAATATGTTAGTGGGTGGCCACCCAATAAAATATGTCATGACCAAGCTCGAAAATAGATAAGCTTACAAAACTAAGGCTAATTTAGCAGCACAAGATATAAGGGTGGTAATGATGAAAGGAAATACATAGTCCAAGTTTCTTAACCAACGGGTCAAGTAATCAGATAAGGTACAAGGTTAAGCATCTAAGGAAACAAGCAGAACAGCATCACATGTCGGGTCGAAAGAATTGAGTCAAGGATGGATTTCTAATTGAAATAAGAAGAAATTTAGTATAATGGTAGAGGTTATAGTTTAGCCAGTTGACCAGAAAATCATATCAAGAAAATAGAGTATAAGAAGACGGATTTTAGTGGGACATGATATACCTACACGAAGGTGAGCTCGTCTAGGTCTTGCATATAAGATTTGTTGGAGGGTAACAGCTAGTATTACATTCCGAATATCAAAGTCACGATAAGGAACGTCAAGGATCTCAATTAGAAAGTGGGAGTTCAAGAGGTGGTAATTAATGCACAAAAATAATGAAGATCGAGTTAGTCATCTGCTTCTAATACTCTTAAGTTCATCTGGTCATAACTTGTCAATCATATCTTTACCTCACCAGTCTCCATATGAAAATTTAACCTTTACTTAAACCCTTACCATGACTACCGTAGGCAATTTCCAATTTTCAAACATCACTCTTGAAGCACAACCCTCACATTTAGGAATCAACATTAACCATTTATTTAAATTTCCAAGTTCTTTCACCTTGTCTTAAATTTGACACAAAACCTCTAAATCCCGTTTACGAATTCTTTGAACTTGTTCAAATTGTTCTCCTCGTATTATTTAATTTAAATCTCTAGGCCTTACAAAACTTATTTTTCATCATAGAATCAACTTCCGTATTTTCTTCGACATACACCCTTGAATATTATTCTCCTAAAAATATTTCACAACAATCTCTAAACTTTAACTTTGTGCTCTCTCTATCCCTAGTCATTTCCTCGCAACATCTTGTTTAATATCCTTATTAAACACAATTAACTTCTCTTTTCCATTACTAACCTTCTACATAGCCTCAGAGTAAAAGTTTTCCCCAGAATCAATAACCAAGATTTTCTAAGTTCTCAAAACTAGGTTGACCTCTGATATCCTCATTAGTTTTGAATACACCTATAAACTATCTCATAACCCCAAAATTTCTCTAAATGTAATTGTTTCTAGATTGGCAGTATACATCTCTTTATCCGATTCGAGACCTTTACCATATTTCTATCTCAAGTTTCCATATGGAACACTCCACATTTGATTTCCTTTAGATCATCATAAAATAACCAGTTACGTCTTCTCTGAGCTACATAATTTACATCACTTCCTTAACATTTCTCAGGCAAAATGATATGAAGATTCAAGAGTTGTCAAGGTATAGCTGACAGAATTATATACGAGATAGGGAATTGATATAATCAGGACAGGTATATAAGACAAGAAATGATGGTAGTAAAAATATTGGCAGAAAAAGAATGATAATAGAATCTGTTCTGCTTATCTATTTAAAAGAGGGACCCATTTTTTTTTGAATGACTGAAACAAAAGTAGCAAAAATATGTTCAAAAACATTTAAGGTACAATCTGATAATCATATGCGTCTATCCAAAATCATGGTACTCTAAATCTTCGTCATACTAGTGAGCAATGCTACGATAATCACAGAGTCCTTGACTTATGCACATACCTCTAGAATCATGGTATTTAACATTTTTGCGATGCCGCTAGCTTGGCTGCGAAAACCTTAAATTTCTACACCCGAGAAATATATCAAAAATCAGACTATATGTCCTCACCATGCTGGCTAATGTGACTATAGAAGACAAAATTTCCATAACTTAGATGGCCTAGCCCATATAATTTCATCTTGCCAAATATTAAATTAAATCAATAATGAATACCAAAAAAAATCAAATTTATCAACGAACATCAAAATTCAGAAAAGAACAAAATCTTTCAAATCATATAACTACAAACTCGGATGCTATAGCTAACATCAAGATTCAAATTTCAACAATATTCATCAAAATCAATAAATACAAACTCAAATTCAATAATAATCCATCAAAATCAAATTCAATAGCAGAAAGTAAAGATAAATCAAATCAAGGAAAAAGAAAAGAGTTTTCAAATCGGAGTTAAACAAGATTCTCAAGGGTCGTCCCAGGAATCTCTCAAGAGATCCTAATTGTGATTGAGTATCTTCAAAAATATATCCTAATCCTACTGCAGGCTGTAGTGGCACTCTAGTTCGAATACTACTACACAAACTCGACCTGCATGGGCCACCACTAAAAACGTGTCACGACCCGCACCCTAGAGTTAGGGCACGAGAACGTAACAACGTCCAGCCTACGCCGCAGTGTCGGCGGTAGAACGCTGTCCTAGGTCTCAATGCATCTAACAGTATAAGACTAAATAGTTTATACTCCCCGAATGGGGGTGACATAGCAGAATATAAACTCAATCATATCTAAGGTAGAGCATAAAGGAAGATAGATAAAACATGAAATCGAAAAGAGATACAACAGATAGAAGTCTAAGTGTCTAAGATACAAACTCAGAATACATCTTAAAACCCAAATACAATAATCCATAAATACAACTCAAGATGACTGAAAATAAACTATAAGCAAAAACTCTAGCTATCTATGCAACCTCTACTGTCTCCTCTATACTAGCAGGCAACCTCCAAGCTATCTGTAAAATTTATCAACAGGTCCAGTCAGGACAGGAGCGAGCAGAATACATCTCAACAAATTATAGCAGGTTAGAAAATATAATCATGCAGTAAAGTAAGATACAGGATCTGAAGAAATACAGTATGTAAACAGGGAGAGAGAACTGTAATAAAAATATCTACTATAAATAGAGAACTAACAGTGGCTAGTGATGTAGAGTACAAGATAGCACATATGAACGAGACAGATTTGTACATGATATACACAAAAGAGTTGTATATGATCTACAATACTATGGAATTGTTCACATGACTACTAGCACTCTCCCGTTTCCCCAATCAATACACAAGGATCTAAACAGGTTATGTTATTGTACATGATATCACATGGGGCCCTTAAAAGGGTGCACATGATAGTATACATGAAGGCTCTGTGAACATGAGAGTACAAGATTCACAAGAGTGTACATGTATGGTGAAAGCACAGGAGTACATGATGAAAGTGAAATGCACATGACACAATGTACCCGATGCTTCCGAGGGGGATAACATCGCATGAAGAGATCCGTATAGTACTAATCCGTGATAATGTCGTGACAGCATCAAGTATAGTAATCTAAAGCAGGAATATAATTCTAAGCAGGATATGAAATGATCAGAGAATGTACTCGCCTGATATCTGAATGTCCAAGGTAAAGATACTGTCCGAGGAGAGGTGTCTGGCTCCTAATTAGAACAGCACAAGTCACAACATGTCCAGAAGGGTAATATAAAGCACTACAATACATTCTACATGAATCTAGGTCAAACTAGGCCAAAGTCAACCCTTGGTCAACTTCGGTCAACTGCACTAGTCAAACTAGGTCATGTCCTAACCCAGTAAGTCTTACTAGGCCTAACCAAGACTATCCTAGCAAGCACACATCAATACAAGGCTATACAAGCCAACATACACCCAACTCTATATAGCATGCAATTATTCAATACTCAAATAGGCAAGAATTCACATTGGATATACACTAGGTAATCTATTACTTTAAGCTATATATGTCTACACATGTATACACATGCATATATTGGTATTCAACATTAGGTCTATAATCATGGCATTTCAAATGGTTATATAAAATTATATATTACAACACAATATGCTAACATATATATAATATACATACATAGCTAAGTTAACTATATTCATAAATACTTATTTAAGAGGCTACGTGTGTGTATGTGAACATGGCAAAGGGGCAAGTGAGGGTTAAATGGGCATACATAGTGTATATATATCAAAGATTGTCAAAGTGTAAGTGAACAATGTGTCAAGTGTGATAGTGTCAACATAGTGTAAGGGGGTACATGAGGTAATATAGGATTTGTGTTAACATAGAACATTACATCTCATTAACTTGTATATTTCATATATTACATCTATTATTACATTACATTCATGCTTGCATTCATTCATCATTCATTTATTCTCTTGCACTACTATATGTACCATACATTACATACTATGGAACCTACATATTCATTACAAGCCATACTTATACATGCTTACATTATCACCTCATACATCATTTATTTAACTATTTACTCATGCTTGCATTCTCTATTTAATTACATAATGTATATACATTAACATGGGTTAAAATTAAATAGAACATTATATTACACACAAGGGTGCACAAAATACATATGCCGAATAATAACTCCTACTAATAATCAATACTGTACCATCTCAGCATGAATTAAAATTTAGGATTAAAGTATGTTATAGATCTATGTGTTAGCTTTTGAAACTTCAAACGGATCGTATTTTCGTTTCCGAAAACTCCCGGAATCGCGAAAACACCGAGAACGCGTTTGTCTTTCGTACAGCTGACACTCAAATAATTCTCCAGAAAGTTACAGAAAGAATTAGGCCTATTAATATATGTTTTTGGAAAGCTAACTTCAATACGCTTCTTTTAAAAAAAATAGGAGATTAAACCGAGCTTTGAGCTAGACGTTATGACATTTCTAAGTTAGGGCTGAAATTAAAAACGTGGATAAAAATCATGATAGATTTAGATAGTTTGAGCCAAAATAATACACAATATATATCCTAATTATCCACAACAATAATAGCAATAATAATATGAGGAACCACACTCACAAACTTGATTATATAATCATCATGAAACATTTATTACATATATAAATATAGATACACTCTCATTACAATATATATATATATATATATATATATATATATATATATATATATATATATATATATATATATATATATATATATATATATATATATATATATATATATTGTAATGAGAGTGTATATATATATATATATATATATATATATATATATATATATATATATATATATATATATATATATATAAATGTATATATATATATATATATATATATATATATATATATATAAATATATATATATATATATATATATATATATATATATATATATATATATTTTATATATATATATATATATATATATATATATATATATATATATATAAATGTAACATGAACACATCCACAACACAAAAGACACTCCTATGACCTCCAAATGGACACAAAATGGACACAAATGGAGATACAACCATGGGGGTCATTCCTATGGGTTCAAAATAGACCTATATGCATGAGAAAATGAAAAGTAGAAGGGATTTATACCTCCCGGTAGATCGAATCAAAGAAAAACCTTCCCGGAGCGACACCGACACGTAGAGATTCCAAAAGGACACGAACGAGCTCCGAATCCTCCCAAACTTGGGTAGCTTCCTCCTTGACTAGAATGGAGAAGGAAAGAAGAAGATTTGGTGGTGAAATAGAAGGATTTGGTGGAGAAATTGCTAGGGGTTGCTCTCTAGGAATTTGGGGAAGAACAAGAGAGAGAAAAATAGATGAATAATGACAAATGGGAGGCTCAACCCTATCCTTATTGTGGCTGGCCATAAAGGTGGTTTTGTCCTATTAGGAAAAGTCTAAAAGCCCCTACTAACCTATTCTATGAGTATTAGGAAATGGCTAATTGGTTGGGGCTAAATTAGTCATTCTAAAGTCTCTAATCACACTAACCTTATCCATAATAATTAGTCTAACCTCTAACTAAAATATTTCTATCATGTGGACTAAAATTAATATCATGTGGGCCATGCCTAACTAGTGTGTGGGTCCCACTAGAGTCAAACTACCCCCGGGTCCCCGTTTCAAGTCGGATTGAGTTGAAATTCGAACCCGACTCAAATAACCCCAAAACAATATCATAAATAATAAAATAATATCAAAATAATTCAAAGAGGTCAAATGCAAAAAAATATCCTTAGGCCAAAAATGACAATAAAATATCATAATCACATGGTTAGGCTCTAGGTCAAACAGTCTCTAGGATTTTACTAGCAAAACGTCAAAACCACAAGTCATTGATTTAAATAATTTTAAAATAATTTAAAATCAGTAAAAAATCATATCATGAATTAAATATCATTATTAAAATAATTATAAACACGAAATTTTAAAATTATCCTCATTTGGGAAGCTGGGTGCTACAACAATACATCTCACGCAGTTCATATCATGGCAAGAAATGTAAAGCATGCAAAAGAGTAAGATACATGAACTGCAAGAAGACGTATATAAAAATAAGAGAGATATTTGTAAACTAGAAATATATACATGATAAGTAAGAACTGTAAGTGACTAGTAATTCAGAGCACAAGACGGTTATATAAACAGTACGATGTTGCACACGAGTAACCTACAGAGGTTCATATGAGTAAGATTGATCACATAACCACTTCTACTCCTCCGTCCCCAATCAATACACAAGGATCCAGTCAAGTTATGTTATTGCACATAAAGTATAGTTGTACACGATGATCATGTAAGCACATGAGAGTACACGATTTCACACTATTTGTACACGAATAACACGAACACAAGGAGTACACGATGTCCATGATAAAGTACACGAACATGAAATATCCGATGTATCCGCTAAGGGGATAACATCGCATGAAAAGATCCATATAGTACCAATCCGTGATAACAAGTGTCAGCATCAAGTAAAGTAATTTAGAGTATGAATATAGGGGAAATAATTCTTAGGTTATACAATTAGGGAATCTCAGTTTTTACTATACTGTTCAGTCATGCCATTTATGAAATTCGAATATAACACCAACCCATTTGAATCCCAGGTTTTATAATCATTAATCCAGCATGCAACTTAACATGGTAATTTGATATTTGAACAATTTAAATGTGGTTAAAACACCAAAATCCAATTTTAGCTTTATACCACAGTTCTCAGGTTTACTGTTAATTGCACAACAGTGAATAACATTATTAGATTCATATCAATTCTCAGGTTAAATGCTCTAAACCCAGTTTCAAGTAACCCACATATTAACCCAACATCTAACATACATCTTAATTCAATATCAACATTTAAACTTCATAAATTAATATTTCAAAACTCACAAAACAGTGTAAATATTTACAGGTATCAAAATACATGAAACTCGAACATTTCAACCTAAAATTGATTCGAAACCTGAATTAATCATCAATTTAATGTGTGCAGACATTAGATATATATTACACGTGTCAGTGGGTGGGATCTCGTGTCCACATAACTGGATACGAGGTGTCCAAACAGTTTAGAACACGATTTTACACAGAACACACACGACAGCATCGTACGGTGGGGTCGGGCCGAATTAGACACGCTGTGTCGACTCTTAGGTCTCGTGGTCACACATATAGATAGCCTAGGTCTAGGTGAACGTGTCTAAGTGTCTGCATCATGTCTAACGTGCGTCAGGGTGTGATACGAAGTATGTATCAGATGCAACATGAACGTACGTGCAGGGTCAGTGCAAACCTAGTGCACTCGAGTTATCATGTCCGACACAACACAAAATGTCGTAAAACTCAAGGGGGGTCTGTCAGTGATGGCCTCCACCTCTGTGCCAAGTTACATGGGCCCACGTGTCATACTTAAAGAGAAATGATGGTCGGGTAGCAGGGGAGCACAGAACCCCCTGTGCAGTGTCTCGTGCACAGTGTGCATGTCCAGTTTGGACACGGACATAGTACGAAGTCATCTCAGAGTTAGGGTTTTGTGTTTCTCACCTATAGGGCTATAAATCCCTTCAAATAGAATTTTAAATTAGCAATATTAATTCCTATCAAGCATTTCATCGAACACCTATTCAAAAACACCGATACGTGTCCGATACGGACACGAAATGGACACGAATTTCTACCAAACTTGGGCTACACCTAGGGGAATCCTAAATAAATGCATCTATGTAAAGAAATCAGGAATTCATTAGGGTTTTTAGGGTTTTACCTATTGAGAGTTCAAACTCAATGTAAAGGGCTCCGAAATAAGAAGTTCCCTTCCTCAAGCGATGTCCAATTGAGCTCCACTTCTTGCAAGCAAGCTCCCACTAGCCTCTACTTCTGAAATAGATCCTAATGCAAGAGAGTAGCCTCAATTTGGGGTCAATTTGGATAAAGATGGAGGAATTTGGGGAAGAACAAGTTAGGGTTCTTTGTAGGTGTTAAAAGAGGCAAGATTTTTCTAAATGATACTTTATAGGAGGAAGGATTACTATTGTGGCTGCCACTAGATGAATTTGGGTTAGGTTTAGATGTAGATGAGTGTCTAAGGTTCCTTCACCTAATTTCAAGTCCTCCTATTGGTCCAATTAGTCCTAAGGCTTTCTTTTTCACAAATATCCTAAGGAGAAAATATCCTATTTAGAAATATCTAGATATTGTTAAGCTTGTCACTTAGTAGGTTATCCTAATTAAGATTCTAAGCTCAAGGCTAATCTAGATTAGGCTAAGATTCTAAGTCAAGTCTCAACTAAACAAATAGCACATATTTAATTAATAAAATTTCAAAATCACTAAAAAAATCAAAATGACCAAAATACCCTCAAGCTAAAAATGTGGTAGTGACAAGTCTACCCTCCTTAAAAGAATTTCGTCCTCAAAATTGAAAGGCAAAACTAAACTGGTGAAGGATAGAAAACCATACCTCAAGATCCAAAATGATAAGGATATCGCTCGCGCATCTCATCCTCCCGCTCCCAGGTAGACTCTCCTAGAGAATGATGCCTCCATGCGACACGAACCAAGGGTATCGTTTGGTTCCTCAGTACCTGTAAACCCCCTTCCTAAAAATTTTCCTTCCTTTTAAGTATAAAGATATTTTATTTTAATATTTTGTTATTAATTAATAGCTTTTAACCATATATGGGCATTTTACATGTTGTGGGTAACAAGCAATGGTTACACACATATATGAATAAGATAGGATATTTAGTTAAATATTTTAAAAAAATATTTTTTAGATTTTTAGGAATTTTTCTGTAATTATTTAGGGCCATATACTTATATATAAATATGAATATATATGTATATAAATATATATATATATATATATATATATATATATATATATATATATATATATATATATATATATATATATATATAAATGTTTTTAGTTAAAAAAAGGAAAGTGGCCCGGCCCCCACACCCCAGCAAAGGGGCGGGCCAGGCTAATGAAAAGAGTATTGCACATGCTTTAAGTTGTAAAAAAAAGTCCACATGGAGTTTGCTAACCCGAACCCACATGGAGCTTGCTAACCCGAACCCACATGGAGCTTGCTAACCCGAACCCACATGGACTACTGCAGCTTGCTAAACCGAAACCAGCAAGGAGATAACCTCCCTTCTTCCCGAATTGAAACAGCACTGCTACACGTTGCAAAAAAAAAAATTTGCAAAGATTTGATCTACACCAAATCTCATCCGAAAAATTCCAAATAAAATTTCTAGATAACCCCCACCTGATTCTCTTCTAGATACACTCGGATTCAAAACCCCATCCAAATCAAAAATTCGAATAAAAATAGGGATTTAAATATCCTATATAAATCAGCCGAAAATAGAATTCTTGGAAAATTCATCTGTCGAACCTCAACCCCAGCCCAAGCTTCGACTCCAGGACCTTCCCAACACCCCCGCGCTCGACGTCGGCCACCTGCTCGCCGTTGCAAAAGACTGGATCGTCGGACAACCGCGGAGCCGAACGAAAAAATAGGGGAACACTCTGTTTATTCCAGAACCAGGTACCCATCTTTCGATTCTAATTTCTTTGAATCTGTTCAACGAAAAGTCGATCCATCGACTTCTATGCGTAGACAACATACCCATCTCTAAATCCTAGCAATTAGAAAATTTTCTAATGCACAGGAAGTCCCATAAAAGTTTTGGGAAAGTAGAGGAAAAATCCTCGAAAAAGAACCCGAGAAAACACCCCAACCCCTGACTTTGGATGGGCGATTTCAGTCCAGATATTAAGAAGTTGTAAGAAAAAATTTAGATAGTCTTAGTTAACCTATATGAGATGGAAACCCATCTGGTAGATTCAATTTTTATGTAATATACAGGAAGTTACGGATCGATGAACTTAGGAGAAAAACTGTTTTAAAAACATTAAAATTTTAGAATTCTGTCCGATACGGAGTATGCCCCAACAAACCGGACGACGTGGTTGCACGCTATATGCATCAAAAGGCGCGTATGGACGTTGTCGACGTGTGGGAACTGACGGAACTCAGTTTCGTCGTGTGTGCGCGACGAAATCAGTCCGTATCCGTCGAGATACCCCTGTATCGCCAATTTACAAACTTTGCCCTAACTTCGTGTACAGTCGTCGATTCAAAACAAAACTTGTGCCAACAGGTCCGAATCAAAATTCTGGTCCTGTATGCTAAGTTTGGTTCGATTCTGAGAAGGTCGAATTGGAACCCCTTTTTGGTGGGCCCGCGACCCACTCAAACGGGCAATTTTGTACATGGCTCATCGGAATCCAAAAATGGACATACCGTTGAGTTCCTCTCCTCAAACTGAATCCGTAAACATGTATTTTGACGACTTTAGAGACCATAGACTTTGGCACGCGTTTCGGTGCAAAGCAGATCCAACGACGGACATCGTTTTGACCCGAAATTACGATTTTGCTCCTGTTTCAGAATTAGACTTTTGGACAGGCATTTCCTAGGTATATCTTTTACACCGAGTGCATTTTTTATGTTTGTTTCAGCGTCCGGAGTTGTTTGGAGATTGTGATGTTTCTTAGCTGACATTGTGATTTCTGGGATTTGCCATTTTGCACCATCAGGCAAGATACCTTGCCACCTTACTCTGTGATTAGTATATTCTTATTTTCAGTTGTTATTTTCAGTATTTCTTATTTTTTGATATTTAAACTGTGCATCCAAGTCACACTTGGGTGCAAGCGACTCGATCGGTCGTTTTTCTTTCTCGCTTTATTTATTTCTCTTACATTGACTTAGTTTAGTGACCACCCATTGATGTGAGGTATTGGTATATCTCATACGGCCTTGACACTTGCTTTACCACATTATATGAGTCACATGTAGGACACGTATCCATGTAGTCGGCTGGCCACCGATACGTATGGAGCGTGCGACGGATAGGAGTAACTGCCAATAGAATTGCATGCTAGAAGACTTGGCGATTACTAGAGGTTCATGAGTCATGGATGTGACCCTAATAGGCATTGGATGGGAAGAACAGTTCCTTAACATATGAGTCATATATGCACTGTCCTGATTGCCGGTTATCTCCAATGGGAGGTACGGTCCTGATAGCCGGTTATCTCCAGTGGGAGGTACGGTCCTGATTTCCGGTTATCTCCAGTGGGAGGTACGGTCCTGATTTCCGGTTATCTCCAGTGGGAGATACGGTCCTGATTCCTGATATACCTGAACCGGCCCATGCGTCAAAGGTTTGTTCTTATTGCATTATTACTGTAGACTGGTTAGGCACCTGATTACATACATATTTCTTCCATTATATTATATATCACAGTTATTATGGCATGGTATTTTTCTTGTATCTTGCTACGTCCCTCTGAGGACCTAGTTATCTCTCCAGGATTAGACGACTTCCCGCAGGAGTACGGAGCAGCTCTGGATCCAGCTTACATTGATTCCGAGTCAGTTCCTACTGATTTCGAGTCTATTCTTTGTTTGAGATATTAGTGGACATTATTTTTACATCTCTTTTCTTTCTGTTTTGCGGAGGTTGGACTCCGATCTTATGAGACTATTTTTTATAGCTGTTTGGAGTGAGCATGTTCACCCGGCTATATTTTGATACTCTTATTTATTATTTGGACTCTATATTCTTTTGTGTTGAGATGTGATGAGATTAGATGATGTTATTCTAGCCTGTGATTATTTTATTTATAGCTTATGTACATATATGAGGATTCCATATATTGGAGTATTCTTCGTATATGTGCAGCTGGCATGTTCACGTTCTTGGTCCTATATATTATGGGATTGGAGCGTTACATGTTTCTGTGGTGGCCCATGCAGGTCAACGATAATATTGTTGGGTTACATGATTGTGCCCAACAAGCCTGCATATAGGAATAGGAATATCTCATACAGAACTACTACCTCTTGACTTCCAATCTTTTGAAACTTCCTTGATTATTTAATTTACCTCATATCTAATCTTTCCTAATATCAACTTATCTTCCTCGTGCCATCAGTATGCATTTAAGAAGCGGCCGCACTTCTGCCTTGGCCCTCACATCTGGTGAGGAGGCTACTCCGGAGGGACATAATCCTCCAATGACTCCAGCGACACCATACCAGCCAGGACAGTCGCAGCCTACTACAACACCGACGACGGAGTATCCAGAGATTGCAGTACCCCCAGGCAGCCAGGCTGGACAGACCACTACCATGCCACCGGAAGGGAGTGTACCACTGCCTCCACCACCACCATTCCCTCAGCAGTTTCCCCCACAGTCGGGACCTCAGATGCCTCCATCACCGACTGATGGGAGCCCTACTACTCAGTTTATATATGCCATGATGCAGGCTCAGTGGCAGCAGACTGAGCTGATGAGATAGACGATGATGGCAGGCATGGCTAGACCTCCACCACCACCTCCAGTACCAGCACCAGCACTGGCTCGGCATCCTTATGAAGGCTCTATCAAAAAATTTACAGATATGAACCCCAAGGCCTTTAGAGGAATGGAGAAGCCACTAGAGGTGTCACAGTGGCTTATTAGTACAGAGGAGCTACTAAAGGCATCCTAGTTGTCAGCTCGAGATTGGATGACAGCAGTGGACCTATTGCTGGAAGATAATGCACACCACTGGTGGACGGCAAAAGAGAGAAGATTAGGCGCCGGGATCACTTGGAAGCAGTTCTATGATGCATTTTATGAAAGATTTTTCCCTATTCATGTTCGAGATGGTCTCTATGACCAGTTCCATTATCTGAAGCAAGGGAATATGACAGTTGATGAGTATGACTCAGAGTTCAATCGACTGAGTAGATTTGGTGCGGGATTGATTCCGACAGTGTTAGAGAAGGCAAGGAGATTTCACCAGGGGCTTGTACCAGAGCTCAAATCTTATACGACTACCCAGTCTCGAGTCTCACATTCAGCTGTCCTGGAAGAAGCTCGTGTTCAGGAGATTCTTCGCAAGGAGCAGCAGCAGACCCCGAGTACGCTGGCAGCTACACCTACGGGATTAACACAAAGTGGACCTATCAGGAGGGCTACAGGACAGCAGCAGGAGAGGTATGCGCCTTATCAGAAGCCTATTTGCAATTTCTGTGGAAAGCCAGGGCATCTCCAAAAAGACTGCAGAACTCGACTTGGAGCATGCTTGAGATGTGGCTCGTTACAACACAAGGTGAGAGAGTCCGGAGCAGCAGTCACTAGTTTATGCCCATCAGGCCCCGAGACTGGCAGTTCCAGCACTACCAGCACCCGGGCCAGTAGCAGGATCACCTAGCCTACCATTACTTCCCCAGCCAGTACAGTACGACAGGACTAGAGCTCGGGACCTCAGTCAGAACTATGGACAGGCCTTCTCGCTGGCAGTGGAGAGTGTGGGAGTAGAAGGAGAAGTCATAGCAGGTACGGTTTTAATTGCAATATTTCCTATTATCATGGCTTGACATAAGACCCATACCCCATTAGTTTAGTTTAGGCCATAGAAATCAGACTGTAGAATGATTGGATAAGCACGAACACCGGACACAGCTTAGATTCTTGAACAAATTGTGTTTTCCTTCAAATCACCAATCCTGCGTACATACTTTGACCACTTTGACTAACACCGCAATTATAGCCTAGTTTTTGCAAGCTTATTCTTCATCGAGCTTGATCATGACATGATTTATTGGGTGCACACCCACTAATATATTGTCTAATCAGAACCAGTGCATGATGGTCTAATCAACCTAGTGCATTTTGGTTCGCCTTCACATATTATGCTACGTGGATGAAGACATAGTCAAACTCGTCCCTGGAGTCTCATTCGCGACCGCCTTGACAATTTTCCTTTAAATTATTTTATAGCCTATGGACCTCGTATTCGTGCTCAATAGCATCGTCTATGAATTCTTTATTGACCTTATCTTTTACTTATTTTTTTGAAAGATGATGCACGGCGAATGAACCCAAGGTACCACTTTAAATCGTGCGGCTGTATCCTCACCTTAAACTACTCTATTTATCCCTCAAACCCCCCTACCTTAGTTTAATTTCGAGGACAAAATTTTCTTTAAGTTGGGTAGGATGTAAAACCCCCTCCCTAAAAATTTTCCTTCCTTTTAAGTATAAAGATATTTTATTTTAATATTTTGTTATTAATTAATGGCTTTTAACCATATATGGGCATTTTACATGTTGTGGGTAACAAGCAATCGTTACACACATATATATGAATAAGATAGGATATTTAGTTAAATATTTTAGAAAAATATTTTTTTAGATTTTTAGGAATTTTTCTGTAATTATTTGGGGCCATATACTTATATATAAATATGAATATATATATGTATATATATATATATATATATATATATATATATTTGTTTTTAGTTAAAAAAAAAAAGGAATGTGGTCCAGCCCCCACACCCCAGCAAAGGGGCGGGCCAGGCTAATGAAAAGAGTATTGCACATGCTTTAAGTTGTAAAAAAAAAGTCCACATGGAGTTTGCTAACCCGAACCCACATGGAGCTTGCTAACCCGAACCTATATGGACTACTGCAGCTTGCTAAACCGAAACCAGCAAGGAGATAACCCCCCTTCTTTCCGAATTGAAACAACACTGCTACACATTGCAAAAAAAAAAAATTCTGCAAAGATTTGATCTACACCAAATCGCACCCGAAAAATTCCAAATAAAATTTCTAGATAACCCCCACCTGATTCTCTTCTAAATACACTCGGATTCAAAACCCCATCCAAATCAAAAATCCAAATTAAAATAGGAATTTAAATATCCTATATAAATCAGCCGAAAATAGAATTCTTGGAAAATTCATCTGTCGAACCTCAACCCCTGTAACGCCCCAGTCCTAAAATACGTAGGACTAAGTATGTAGACATGCCAGCTGTAGATATACGAAAAATACTCTAATGTATGGAATTCTCGTATAAATACATAAGCTGTAAAATGTAGAGAACCAAGACATGCTAAATCTCATCCACAAATATATAATAAAATAAAGATAGGATCAACTTGAATAGTTATGGTACAATCGTTGGGCGGAGACAAAGTCCACTACCAACTATCTCATTGATATAAATGTACAAGAAAGCGATCGGCAAAATAATAAAACGAACCGAGCGCAATTATCTTCGAAGGAATGGAGAAGACCACGGCCTTGGCTAGAACACCTGCAGAAAAATATGAACACACACCTGGGGAAAAACCAGGTCCTCAGAGGGACGTAACAAGACACATAATATCATGCCAATAAACTGAATAAATGAGCTCAACAGAAAAGTATGCATGAGTAAAGGTTCCTACCCATTCTAGGTGATATGCACTTTGAGGACAACGTTCTACGCAGGAGCTGTAGGCTCAGCAGAGTAAATAAAGAGTGGCAGTAAGTAGCACTCATCCGAGTCACTATCGGCCTTGGACAGAAGGTAGTGCTCATAAGAGTCACCCTCGGCCCAAAATGTGTGTAAAAATAAAATGTAGCCCCTACGCTAATAACTGTCCCCTCCCCCCAATAATACTATACATGCATCGTCTCCACGACACTGTTTAATCCTTAATAACCGCCAAGTCTTCTATACAATCTATTGACAGTTATATCCTAATGCACGGCCTGTACGTACTGATGTACGGTCGGTACGCAAGTCCGAAGCTATATGCGACTCACCACTCACACACAATCCGTGGCACATCGTGACAGTTTATGAGATGCACATACGGTGGTCCCTTAACTCTAAGCCAATTGCATAAAATATAATAATTTGTATCTATATAATTTTGAAAAAACAACATAAAGAAAAAAGCATACATGATATTGAGCAAGAAATTAAACAGTAAAGGCAAGGTGTCTTGCCTGGTGTGTCGTCTGGTATGGTGCAGTGTTCTCTGACACGTCTCAACAGTCCAATAGCCATGGTCGACAAAATGGTCCAAATTTACGAGAGAATAGGAACATGTGATTAGTCATGGTCAACGACGAAAATAGGAAGAATTTAGGAGTAACTAAATATTTATACTAGTTTTTAGAAATTATTCCCTTATTGTTTTGAAGACTAATTTTTATTAGAAATTCAAGAATCGATTTTTAGGCAAGAAACTCTTATGTTTATCAAAATAAAATTTCCTAGCTAACAAGTATATTTTCATTGGTTAAAATACCTTTTAGAAAAATATTTGAAATTCTTGGGAATTATTTTATATTTTTAGAAACTACACTTTATATAAAAACATTTCTTGAACAAAAACGTTTCCTGAACAATTATATATTTAAACCATTATAATAAAAATATTTGATATATATATATATTTTACATATATATCTATATATACCCATGATACCAAAATATCTATACTAATACATACAACTAATAATAATAATAATAATAATAATACCGATAATTATGGTCATAATAATAATAACAATAATATAATAATAATAATAATAAACTTAATAATATTTAATAATAATAAATAATAACAGTAATATATAATAATAATAATAATAATAATAATAATAAATATAAATAATAAAAACCTTATACAGCCATTTCTTAGTAATAATAATAATATTAATAATAATAATAATAATAATAATAATAATATCAATAATAATCTTAATAATTATAAAAAACATTCAACTTAACCCTCCTTTTCCCAATTCGACATGAGAGGGACTGAGAAATCGAGAGAGGGAGAGAGGAAGAGCGGGGAGAAAGAGAGCGCGCGCTTACCGAGGAGCTTGGCCGGCGGTTCTGGGCGCCGGCGGACGGAGGGTTCGGTCTCCGGTGGTCGGTTGGAGCGGAGTCCAGCGCGCGAGGGCGGCAAAAGGAGTTTGTGAAGGCGGCAGCGAAAGAAGGGTTGCGCCGGACGGCGGGAAGCGGGGCGGCGGTCGGCTGCGGGGATCGCGACGGAGGAAGGCGCCCGAGGTGGCGCTCCTGGCGCGGAGGACGAGGACCTGGGGCAGTGGCGGACGCACGGGGAGGCGCCGGTGGTCGGGTTTGGGCGGAGATCTGTGCTCGAGGAAGGAGAGGCGGTGGAGAGCTGGAGCGCAGGAGGCGGCCGGGGCTCTCGAAGGTGGCGTACGGGGGTTCCTCGGTGGGAGCTCAGGTGCGGCGCTGACCGGTGGCTGAGCGTCAGAAGTCGGCGGAGCTCGGCGTCGGAGTTCGCGAGTGAGGCGGGAGCAGTGCCGAAGTCAAGGTAATGGTTTCGCCTCTATCTACTTCTTCTTGTGGATGATGGTGGTGGTGGAGGCGATGTTAGGGATTTGGCCGGAGTTGGCCGGGATGGTGGTGGTGGAGGAAACCATTGGTGATGATGGCAGTGGTGATGCATGGAGGTGGTGATGATCGGATCTGGGGATGGTGGTGACGACGGTGGAGGGGAACGGTGTTGGTGGTGGTGAGCCGGGGAGATAGCGGCATCGGGAAGTTGCTGTCTTGGTGTTGCGTCGACGAGGAAAGGGTTGACCGAGGAGGGGCGGTCGGCCAGAGGGCGGTAGTCTGATTGTGACGGGGTTGGCTGAGACAGCACGGGCTTCGGGTTGAGGTTTTAGGTGAGTCCGTGTCGGGGAGTGTCCGACACAGTAGGGATGAGTTGATGGAGATATCGCATCCGGGTTTGTCGGACACGATGATGAACTGTACATGTATTAGCAAATAGATAGTGGATGAGAAGAAGGGAACACGGACACGATGCACAAATTTTGTGGAAAATTTGGTTGTGGAGAGAATTATGGAAGAGTACCTGCCTATTTATAGGATGTAGGAATTCCCAGTTGGATAGGAATTTGGGGATTTAAATCCTCTATAGATAATATCATATAAATTTAAATAAATCAAATCTAAAATTAAATTAAATTCTAATTTAATTCCAGATCATCTAAACTTAATATAAATATAAATTTTACTTTTAAACTTTTTAAATTAAACCCATAAAATCAAATTGAGATTTAAAATGGCCACGAAAATTTCCAAATATATTTTCCAAAAATACCAATAATAATAATTTCGAAAATAATAAATATTTTTAAATATCTTTTTGAATAATAACATATCAATATCAATAAATTCGAAAAAATGGAGTTATATATATAAAATTTTAAATTTATGTACCTCGTATGAAATGAATATTTGCATAATACCTCGTTTTCAAAATTATCATCTATAAAACCTTTCATAATGTAAAATAAAGAGTTAGAAATTATAATATGACGTATTTTACAAATTTTAAAATAATCAAAAATATTTATTATTTATTATTTGAAAAATCAAGCTTCTAAAAATATTTACAAAAATATGTACCTCGCACATATTCGCACTCGACGATCAATTTATGAATACGCCTCTTGCGCCCAACGTACAATACGACTATGCGACGTACAATACAAAATTTTAAATCAATACCATAATTGATAAAAATATATTAAAAATTTAGGGGTTTTATATCCTACCCAACTTAAAAGAATTTTGTCCTCGAAATTTAGGAGTAATTAGGGTAGGTAGAGTGAAGGGGATGGAAAGGAGTTACCGATAGAAATCGGTCAATTTATCTAATAAGGAGAAAAAGTTTCCAATGAAAGGCAATAATTACGGAATAACTGCAAATTGGGTAACTAGGAGGTATAAATTCCAAAATATAGTTTAGAAAAATATCTCATCACAACCTATCAGTATCAAATTTGATCCCCTCTATCATCCAACGACAAAATGATAATTTTGTAACTTACGATAGGCAATGACTTCTTTTGTCTCAAAATCATGATCACTATCTCAAAATTTTAACTTTCATTCGATATCGTCATAATCATCAATCCTCTTTCATATTCAACTTTTTATATATTTTATTAATCTTCTCAAGGTTCATAACTATCATTCCTTGAAATCTTTTTGTCTTCAACAATCACTCCACAAAAGTTTTGAGCATCCACTATTTTTATATATCTAATCAAATATCTCAACGATAGAAATTCGATAAGTCAATACTTTTGGATTCGGTAAAAAGAATTTCTTCCAACATATCGATATACCCTCTTTCTTTTCTTTTTTTTTTACTTTTTTCTTTTTTTCTGAAAATTAAAATTTAGTAATCCTTCAATCACGTTAATTTAACGAAAAATAGATTTCTATCTTTCATCAACACAGAAAGGTCAAATCCTCAATTTATCGATATATATATATATTTTTTTTTTCAAAATTTTATCCTCAAGGTTCATTCCTTCCTCGGAGTTGAAGTTCAAAACTTTCAATCAATCTCCAAAGTCAAGTCAATCTAAGGATTTCGTACTCATTTTTCATTGTAAAATTCTGCATAGGCATTATGATAAATTCCTCGAATATTTTTGTAATTAGCAAGTGTACTATCCTTCGAACATCCCATTTCTTCAAAAAATAATATCACATTTTCATAATTTCACCAAATAGCAAAATTAACTCATGTTTTTCCAATCATGCAATTATTTTATTTAACTATAACAGTACTCTCTCTAATCTACTTCCTCTTTAACCGAAGGGTGTCATGATAAGCTTTCCATCTACCCATATAGGAAACAAGGTTTGCATGAATAATAGTGTAGTACAAATAGGATCCTTGAAGAGAGAAGAAAAACAATCGGGAGGAGAATATAGTTAGGTTTAACGGTCATGATAAGAGTTTGGATAATACATACGGATTATAGCATGAAAATAAAAATTTATGGGTCTAAGCAAATTAAAATAATGTACGAAAGTAAAAGGCACGGGTTAACAATAAGCACAGGCTAAGCATTTAAGGAATTAAATAGAACAAAATCACATATCGGTTTGAAGGAATTGAGTCGAGGTCCATGGTCGATAAATATATCGGCATCATGGTAAATGTTACAGTTTAGCTTATTCGACCCAAAATTCGTATCAAGAAATTAGAGTACAAGAAGACGCGTTTTAGTGGGACATGATATACCTACATGAAGGTGGGCTCGTCTAGGTTTTACATATGGAATTTGTTGGAAGGGAAAGTCTAGTGTTGTGCTCCAAATACCCAAGTCACGGTAAATGACACAAAAGAATTAAAAAATAGAAAGTGGGAGTTCATGAGATAATAATCCATGCACAAAAATAAATGACCAAGCTAAGGCATGAAATAATGATAATTCAGATTCGAGTAAATCAAGGTAAAATAAGTTAGAATACAGTTTCTAAAGATATGATAGCCACTTAGATGGAGTACGAGAAAGTTACAATAAAATCTAGGGTTGAGGGAATATCGAGTGAGTCAAAATTGAAATATAACCACATGATTTTTGTAGATGAGTAACAACACTTGAGTATATGCAACTATCCTGACAATTAATGAGGAATACTTGCATCCCATTAGGGAGACTTGCTTGCTTCCTGGTTCTCCACCAATATATGATCAAATTTTAAATTTCAAGTTCCTCCATAGTTTCGAAATAAAATCTCAAAATACTCCATCAAGTATTTAATCATAACTTAAGGTTTAATTTCCTCTAAATAAATTCCAAAAATCCTTCATCATATCTAATGCGGCACAACTAAATTTTCATAATAAGCCATCACTTTTAAAAAATTTCAATTCTCAAATGTACCTCGAGATAAACTCTTAGCCCGTTTCATCAATCGTAAGTCATGTAACTCAAATTAAATCATTTTTTTTACCAAAATTTTTAAATACCCATAATCAAGGATTTAAACTTGAAATCTAATTGACTTTTTTAAATCATAGATTATATGTCACAGTTTAAAATTTAAATTTTCCTTTAAAGTCGCTTTCATATCCTCCAATATTTAAACAAAATTTTACCATCATTTCTTCAACTCAAAATTAAATAAACTTATAAATCGTACGACTCAATTTAAACCTCAAGCTCTCTCAAACTAAACTTTTGCCTTCTCTAGTTAAAACTCCTTAAATAATCTCGAGATAAACTTTACAATATTACAATCCAAACTTTTAAAGTTAACCGTAAATCATGCGTTACAATATAAAAGCTTAAGTTATTTCTCAATCGATTTCATATCCCTAATAAATCATAACTATTTCACCATTTCAAAAAAGAAATTCGTGAATCGAAAATTTATTTTCTTGATCTAGTTATCCTCTTGTGTATACCACCTTGTAATAATAAAATTCTAATTATCCTTTGAAGGCGGTAATATGCTACTACCCAACTTGAAATTAACTAATCCTTAAAAGTCATACTTTTTTTAAATGTCTTTATAACTCAAATAAGTCCTCAATGTATATTAATTATCACTATAATCTCCCTAGCCATGTGTTTGACCTATGAGCATGTACTGGTGTAGTCATCTTTCTAACCATGTTTAAGCACGAAGTGATAGGGTGTTGGTAGAAAGAGTTCAAGCAAGATGTAAAAATCAAGGGAAGCCACGGGAGTCAAAATATGGAAGTCAAGGAAGGTCAAGGAAGGTGATCAAGTATGTGGATGAGATTCCTAGATTCTAATCCTATATTGCAGGCCCGCTCGGTACAGTCATGTAACCGAAACGGCAAACAGACCTGCATGGACCACCACAAAAACATGTAACGCCCCAGTCCCAAAATACGTAGGACTAAGTACGTAGACATGCCTGCTGTAGATATACGAAAAATACTCCAATGTATGGAATTCTCGTATAAATACATAATTTGTAAAATATAGAGAACCAAGACATGCTAAATCTCATCCACAAATATATAATAAAATAAAGATAGGATCAACTTGAATAGTTATGGTACAATCGTTGGACGGAGACAAAGTCCACTACCAACTATCTCAATGATATAAATGCACAAGAAAGCGATCGACAAAATGATAAAACGAACCGAGCGCAATTGTCTTCGAAGGAATGGAGAAGACCACGGCCTTGGCTAGAACACCTGCAAAAAAATATGAACACACACCTGGGAAAAAACCATGTCCTCAGAGGGACGTAACAAGACACATAATATCATGCCAATAAACTGAATAAATTAGCTCAACAGAAAAGTATGCATGAGTAAAGGTTCCTACCCATTCTAGGTGATATGCACTTTGAGGACAACGTTCTACGCAGGGGCTGTAGGCTCAGCAGAGTAAATAAAGAGTGGCAGTAAGTAGCGCTCATCCGAGTCACTATCGGCCTTGGACAGAAGGTAGTGCTCATAAGAGTCACCTTCGGCCGAAAATGTGTCACGCCCCAGAACCAGAATACTGTAGAGCGGGGGAATGACTCAGCCAGCTACGTATTACAGGTAGATGAATACCGTATAATACGATCAATGCTGTCTAATAAGACAAGGGGGTGCATACTACATGAAAGTCTCACTATGGTCACTTTACATCTATTGTCTCAATCTTCAAACAAGAAACAGAAATAGAGAACATATAAGATAAAGCAGTAAGGCGTCCCAAATGCTCAGTCAAAATGTTCTTGAGATCTGGCTTATAAAAACATAGCCAGATGATGTAGCAAGGTATACACAACTGTCATCAGCTGCAGTCTGACTTTAGTTATAATTATGTAAAAGTAAGTACAAGACGATCCGACTAACATGTCGGTGCCAAACGGCAAAGTATAAGGTAAAATAACAAAACGAGCGGGGAAGTAAGGAACCCACTCGAGTCCTCATGCGACCATCCCTCTAGTATTGACCATCTTGGAGGTAGAAGTAAGCTGAGTCCTCGGAAACCGGCTCTAAATCTGGCCATGCAAAACCAGAGAGGTTAGACCTCTAATAGCAAGTACCACAAGGAAGCACAACATGAGAACTAAAACCAGTAGTAAGAGGATATGATAATAGATCTCTGTTATCTACTAGGATTCACATAACATCACGACACTTCGAACCAACCTCCCAACCAAACAAGGATAGAAGTTGGCCCGTCATGTCCTGACATTCTGATCATCTTCAGTTAGGTAACAGAGTAGGTACAGTACATAAACAAATCAACTTAAACGGCCATGCAACTACTACGGCTGGCTACAGTGAGTTCCAAGTTATCCTGGAATTATGCAATAAAGGATTCCTCAGTTCTTACTATGTGCAAGCAAGGCTAGTCTATCCAGTCAATCAATTGTGCCAATCATGAATTAGACGAGTCCCAGCGGGACGCCCGTCATAAATATACAATATACAATAAATAATATAAGCAGATACCGCTCCCTGCCCGTGTGGCAGATTTGCAGTATCTGTGGGAACCAGCCGGCCTGTCGGGCACTTAATAGTCCCAAAGAGGGCTGTCATGTAAGAACTCAGGAATCCATTCTCTCCATGCAATCATTATTTTATTTAACTTAATAGTTTCTATGTTGAATGAAATCCCATGCCGTGGATCATGGTTATTCAGAATGAGTACTGGTGTACGGGGTACGATATGCACAACTCTACAACGATACCCGTGCGGTTAGGTTATAGGTCTTACATAGCGTAATACAACAATCAAAACTAACCACGGAATAATCATGCCTTGACCATAAAGTACACATGCTGCTTTTGTAGAAAAAAATAAATTGAAGCCTGCACATGCTTGTATGCCAATATTCGGGATCGGCTAATCGATTGTAATAGCTCATAATCCATATGGACGTGTCTCATTCATTCAATTCAATAAGACGACTAGCCAGTCTCTTAGTTCCAACTAGGAACGCATGATCAATTATTAGTAAAGTTAACAATCAATGTTAATTTGTAACAAGGCATGAAAGTCAAACTATAATTTAGTATAGTCGAGTTTACAACTCTCAGGGTTAAATTCCAGTCATACTGGGTATCCATAAACCAATCAAGACACAGGGCACGTTCTACACAACCATATGTATTAAAATATTAACATGCCAAGATTATCGAGTTCATGCAAAAAGGCGTAAGGATATAATAGGAGAATTATCATGCCACCATTAAATGAATAAATTATAGAGCAATAGAAGCACCAAGGTTAGATTACGCCAAGGTTGGTCTATGCCCAAGTTTTTACGCTAAGGCCAACAAGTTACGCCAAGCTTTACGCTGTAGCGAAATACGCGCGCAAAGAACGTACACATAAAAAGTAACGTTACGCGTAACTTATACGCGTAAGGGTCAAAGTGTATACATGGATGAATACGCGTAAAGGAAGTATGCGTAAAAAGTAACGGAACAAGTTGCATGTAAAACTCGTTTTACGCCGAGCCAAGGAGCACGCGTAAAAAGAGCTACGCGTAAAAACAGGGTTACACGTAAAGAGTAATGTTTTTACGCCTGAATGAATACGCGTAAAAAGGGATACGCCAAGGTTAAGTAGACTTTGCGTAAAAACATGTTCACGCTGATACGAGTGATCGTGGGCGTAAAAAGCTGATGCTACGCGAGCACATATGACGTGAGCGTAAAAATCCAGCACTACGTGGGCACGTGAAAACGTGAGCGTAAACTCAATACTACGCTTGCACGTATAACGTGAGCGTAAAGTCAATACTACGCTTGCACGTATAACGTGAGCGTAAAGTTCCTCCCGAACTCCAATTCCTATGGAACCTTTGTTCCAAGCCAGAAATGGGGTTCCCATGGTTCAGAATGGCGTATAACACCACCTCATCAAAACGGGAATAAACAAAACTTGGGAGTAAGGAAGTTAACAAATCAAAACCACTAAAATTCGAAAAAATAGTAACTCTAGATCTACTAAGAATAAGACTTCAAAATGAAAAATGCCAAGTTCTAGACTCTCTTAGGATCACGAAAGGGAGATAATTGAACCATAAAAATATGGGTTCTCATGTGAAGCAAGATGTACTTGCCTACAGTTGGTAGGTAGAGAGAGTAATGAGGAAGAAGAAGAAGAGTAATGGTGAAGGAGAGTAATGAAGAGAGAGAAAGGGGTAGGCTTTAAATGGAAGGGGTGGTGGTAGGTGGGGGTTTGTTTTGGTTCATGTTGAACCAACATACTAATCCAATCCAAGCTGAACCCAAAGTATAGCTAAAGCAGAGTATAAAAGCAGGAAATAAAATGCAGAAATAAAATTGCAAAAAAATTAATTTGCGTGAATTAAAGGAATTTAAATACAGGATAATACATGATAAATATTAAATAAATACATTCAAGTAGTACATACATAAAAATACGTATTCTGGGAACGAAAAGTGACAAAATGTGTGTAAAAATAAAATATAGCCCCTACGCTAATAACTGTCCCCTTCCCCAATGATACTATAGATGCGTCGTCTCCACGACACTGTTTAATCCTTAATAACCGCCAAGTCTTCTACACAATCTATTGACAGTTATATCCTAACGCACGGCCTGTACGCACCGATGTACGGTCGGTACGCAAGTCGGAAGCTATATGCGACTCACCACTCACACACAATCCGTGGCACATCGTGACAGTTTATGAGATGCACATACGGTGGTCCCTTAACCCTAAGCCAATTGCATAAAATATAATAATTTGTATCTATATAATTTTGAAAGAACAACATAAAGAAAAAGCATACATGATATTGAGCAAGAAATTAAACAATAAAGGCAAGGTGTCTTGCCTGGTCTGTCGCCTGGTATGGTGCGGTGTTCTCTGACACGTCTCAACAGTCCAATAGCCATGGTCGACAAAATGGTCCAAAATTGTGAGAGAATAGGAACATGTGATTAGTCATGGTCAACGACCAAAATAGGAAGAATTTAGGAGTAACTAAATATTTATACCAGTTTTTAGAAATTATTCCCTTATTGTTTTGAAGACTAATTTTTATTAGAAATTCAAGAATCGATTTTTAGGCAAGAAACTCTTATGTTTATCAAAATAAAATTTCCTAGCTAACAAGTATATTTTTATTGGTTAAAATACCTTTTAGAAAAATATTTGAAATTCTTGGGAATTATTTTATATTTTTAGAAACTACACTTTATAATAAAAATATTTCTTGAACAAAAACATTTCCTGAACAATTATATATTTTAAACCATTATAATAAAAATATTTGATATATATATTTTACATATATATATATCTATATATACCCATGATACCAAAATATCTATACTAATACATACAACTAATAATAATAATAATAATAATAATAATAATAATAATAATAATAATAATAATAATAATACCGATAATTGTGGTCATAATAATAATAACAGTAATATAATAATAATAATAAACTTAATAATATTTAATAATAATAAATAATAATAGTAATATATAATAATAATAATAATAATAAATAATAATAAAAACCTTATACAGCCATTTTTTAGTAATAATAATAATATTAATAATAATAATAATATCAATAATAATCTTAATAATTGTAAAAACCATTCAACTTAACCCTCCTTTTCCTAATTCGACATGAGAGGGACTGAGAAATCGAGAGAGGGAGAGAGGAAGAGCGGGGAGAAAGAGAGCGCGCGCTTACCGAGGAGCTTGGCCGACGGTTCTGGGCGCCGGCGGACGGAGGGTTCGGTCTCCGGTGGTCGGTTGGAGCGGAGTCCAGCGCGCGAGGGCGGCAGAAGGAGTTTGTGAAGGCGGCGGAGAAATGAGAGTTGCGCCGGACGGCGGGAAGCGGGGCGGCGGTCGGCTGCGGGGATCGCGGCGGAGGAAGGCGCCCGAGGCGGCGCTCCAGGCGCAGAGGACGAGGCCCTGGGGCGGCGGCGGACGCACGGGGAGGCGCCGGTGGTCGGGTTTGGGCGGAGATCTGTGCTCGAGAAAGGAGAGGCGGTGGAGAGCTGGAGCGCTGGAGGCGGCCGGGGCTCTCGAAGTTGGCGTATGGGGGTTCCTTGGTGGGCGCTCAGGCGCGACGCTGGCCGGTGGCTGAGCGTCGGAAGTCGACGGAGCTCGGCGTCGGAGTCCGCGAGTGAGGCAGGAGCAGTACCGAAGTCAAGGTAAGGGTTTCGCCTCTATCTACTTCTTCTTCTGGATGATGGTGGTGGTGGAGGCGATGTTAGGGATTTGGCCGGAGTTGGCCGGGATGGTGGTGGTGGAGGAAACCATTGGTGATGATGGCAGTGGTGATGCATGGAGGTGGTGATGGTCGGATCTGGGGATGGTGGTGACAACGGTGGAGGGGAACGGTGTTGGTGGTGGTGAGCCGGAAAGATAGCGGCATCGGGAAGTTGCTGTCTTGGTGTTGCGTCGACGAGGAAAGGGTTGACCGAGGAGGGGCGGTCGGCTAGAGGGCGGTAGTCTGATTGTGATGGGGTTGGCTGAGACAGCACGGGCTTCGGGTTTAGGTTTTATGTGAGTCCGTGTCGGGGAGTGTCCGACACAGTAGGGATGAGTTGATGGAGATATCGCGTCCGGGTTTGTCGGACACGATGATGAACTGTACATGTATTAGCAAATAGATAGTGGATGGGAAGAAGGGAACACGGACACGATGCACAAATTTTATGAAAAATTTGGTTATGGAGAGAATTATGGAGGAGTACCTGCCTATTTATAGGATGTGGGAATTCCCAGTTGGATAGGAATTTGGGGATTTAAATCCTCTATAGATAATATCATATAAATTTAAATAAATCAAATCTAAAATTAAATTAAATTCTAATTTAATTCCAGATCATCTAAACTTAATATAAATATAAATTTTACTTTTAAACCTTTTTAATTAAACCCATAAAATTAAATTGAGATTTAAAATGGCCACGAAAATTTCCAAATATATTTTCCAAAATACCAATAATAATAATTTCAAAAATAATAAATATTTTAAATATCTTTTTGAATAATAACATATCAATATCAATAAATTCGAAAAAATGGAGTTATATATATAAATTTTTAAATTTATGTACCTCGTATGAAATGAATATTTGCATAATACCTCGTTTTCAAAATTATCATCTATAAAACCTTTCATAATGTAAAATAAAGAGTTGGAAATTATAATATGACGTATTTTACAACTTTTAAAATAATCGAAAATATTTATATTTATTATTTGAAAAATCAAGCTTCTAAAAATATTTACAAAAATATGTACCTCGCACATATTCGCACTCGACGATCAATTTATGAATACGCATCTTGCGTCCAACGTACAATACGACTATGCGACGTACAATACAAAAATTTTAAATCAGTACCAAAATTGATAAAAATATATTAAAAATTTAAGGGTTTTACATCTCCAGCCCAAGCTTCGACTCCAGGACCTTCCCAACACCCCCGCGCTCGACGTCGGCCACCTGCTCGCCGTCGCCGATGACTGGATCGCCGGACAACCGCAGAGCCGACCGAAAAAATAGGGGAACACTCTGTTTATTCCAGAACCAGGTACCCATCTTTCGATTCCAATTTCTTTGAATCTGTTCAACGAAAAGTCGATCCATCGACTTCTGTGTGTAGACAACATACCCATCTCTAAACCCTGGAAATTAGAAAAAAATTTAATGCACAGGAAGTCCCGTAAAAATTTCGGGAAAGTAGAGGAAAAATCTTCGAAAAAGAACCCGAGAAAACACCCCAACCCCTGACTTTGGAAGGGCGATTTCAGCCCAGATATTAAGAAGTTGTAAGAAAAAGTTTAGACAGTCTTAGTTAACCTATATGAGATGAAAACCCATCTGGTAGATTCAATTTTTATGTAATGTACAGGAAGTTACGGAACGATGAACTTAGGAGAAAAACTGTTTTAAAAATATTAAAATTTTAGAATTCTGTCTGATACGGCGTACGCCCCGACAAACCGGGTGACATGGTCGCACGCTATACGCATCGAAAGGCGCGTATGGACGTTGTCGACGTGTGAGAACTGACGGAACTCAGTGTCGTCGTGTGTGCGCGACAAAATCAGTCTGTATCCGTGGAGATACCCCCGTATCGCCAATTTGCAAACTTTGCCCTAACTTCGTGTACAGTCGTTGATTAGAAACAAAACTTGCGCCAACAGGTCCGAATCGAAATTCTGGTCCTGTGTGCCAAGTTTGGTTCGATTCTGAGAATGTCGAATCGGAACCCCTTTTTGGTAAGCCCGCGACCCACTCAAACGGGCGATTTTATACACGGCTCATCGGAATCCAAAACTAGACATACCGTTGAGTTCCTCTCCTCAAACTGAATCCGTAGACATGTAGTTTGACGACTTTAGAGACCATAGACTTTGGCACGCATTTCGGTGCAAAGCGGATCCAACGACGGACATCATTTTGACCAGAAATTATGATTTTGCCCCTGTTCCAGAATTAGACTTTTGGACAGGCATTTCCTAGGTATATCTTTTACACCGAGTATGTTTTTGATGTTTGTTTCCGCATCCGGAGTTGTTTGGAGATTGTGACGTTTCTTAGCTGACATTGTGATTTTCGGGATTTGTCATTTTGCACCATCATGCAAGATACCTTGCCACTTTACTCTGTGATTAGTATATTCTTATTTTCAGTTGTTATTTTTAGTATTTTTTATTTCTTTATATTTAAATTGTGCGTCCAAGTCACACTTGGGTGCAAGCGACTCGATCGGTCGTTTTTCTTTCTCGTTTTATTTATTTCTCTTGCATTGACTTAGTTTTGTGACCACCCATTGATGTGAGGTATTGGTATATCTCATACGGCCTTGACACTTGCTTTACCACATTATGTGAGTCACATGTAGGACACGTATCCGTGTAGTCGGCTGGCCACCGATACGTATGGAACGTACGACGGATAGGAGTAACTGCCAATAGAATTGCATGCTAGAAGACTTGGCGGTTACTAGAGGTTCATGAGTCATGGATGTGACCCTAATAGGCATTGGGTGGGAAGAACAGTTCCTTAACGTATGGGTCATATATGCACTGTCCTGAATGCCGGTTATCTCCAATGGGAGGTACGGTCCTGATAGTCGGTTATCTCCAGTGGGAGGTACGGTCCTGATTGCCGGTTATCTCCAGTGGGAGATACGGTCCTGATTCCTGATATTCCTGACCCGGCCCATGCGTCAAAGGTTTGTTCTTATTGCATTATCACTGTAGACTGGTTAGGCACCTGATTACATATATATTTCTTCCTTTATATTATATATCACAGTTATTATGGCATGGTATTTTTCTTGTATCTTGCTACGTCCCTCTGAGGACCTGGTTATCTCTCCAGGATTAGAAGACTTTCCGCAGGAGTACGGAGCAGCTCTGGATCCAGCTTACATTGACCGAGTCAGTTCCTACTGATTTCTAGTCTATTCTTTGTTTGAGACATTAGTGGACATTATTTTTACATCTCTTTTCTTTCTGTTTTGTGAAGGTTGGACTCCGATCTTATGAGACTATTTTTCATAGATGTTTGGAGTGAGCATGTTCACCCGACTATCTTTTGATACTCTTATTTATTATTTGGACTCTATATTCTTCTGTGTTGAGCTGTGATGAGATTAGATGATGTTATTCTGGCCTGTGATTATTTTATTTACAGCTTATGTAATATATGAGGATTCCATATATTGGAGTATTCTTCGTATATGTGCAGCTGACATGTTCACGTTCTTGGTCCTATGTATTATGGGATTGGGGCGTTACAGTACCTTCTCTCGTCGATCCAAAATCTCTACAGGCTGCTCTGGATAGCTAAGAGTAGGTCCTACCTCGATCTCTGAATGATCGAGTACATGGCTAGGGTCCGTCACGTATCGTCTCAATTGCAACACGTAAAATACGTTGTGGACTTCTACTAATGCAGGTGAAAAATCTAGCCTGTAAGCCACGTCACCGACTCTTTCGCTGATAACGAAAGGTCCGATGAAGCGCGGGCTAAGCTTCCCACCTCCACCAAAATGTATGGTACCACGTGTCGAAGATATCCTCAGAAAAATCAGATCTTCAACCTAATCACAAACAAGGTATCAAATTAACTATAAAAATCAAACATGATCAATAAAATCATAAAACAACAAACCTACTTCTAATCCTATCTCCAAGTTGTACCTCAAACTCCAACGATCTGCGGTGGCTATCGGCTCAATGCCGATGTCTGTCCTGCGCCACGCGAAGCCAATCTCTGATGAGCATCAGCTTTTTGGCTGCATCCATAACCATCTCAGGTCCCAATAAAGCTCGCTCTCCAACGTCATCCCAAGACAAGGGCTTACGACATCTACACCCGTACAGTGCCTCGAACGGTGACATCTCAATGCTGGCCTGAAAACTGTTGTTGTATGCAAACTCCAATAAGTACAGGTGATCCTCCCAGGAACCTCCAAAATCTACGATACAAGTCTGCAGCATATCTTCGAATGTCTGAATAGTCCTCTCTGACTGTCCGTCCGTTTGAGGGTGGTATGCAGTATTAAACTTGAGCTGAGTGTCCAAACTAATCTGCAGACTCTGCCAAAAATGGAAAGTAAAGCGACTATCCCGATCCGAGACAATGCTCACCGAAACTCCATGAATCCTGACAATCTGACACATATACATCTCTGCTAGCTTCTCGACAGACAAACCCACCTTGAATGGCAAAAAGTGAGCTGATTTGGTCAACCTATCTATGATGACCCAAATCTTATCTTTTTCTTCTGGCGTACGCGACAATCCCGAAACAAAGTCCATCGTGATCTGCTTCTACTTCTACTCTGGAATGGGCAACGGCTGTAACATACCTCCTGGCCTCTGCCTCTCTGCCTTCACCTGCTAGCAGACCAAACATCTAGCGACGAAGCGTGCTACCTCCCGCTTCATCCCACACCACCATACATGCTTCCTCAGATCCCTATACATCTTGTTTGCACCTGGATGCATAGAGTACTGAGATCGGTGGGCCTCCTGCATAACTTTCTCCCGAAGCTCTCCACTGGGCATACACAGTCTGGAACCGTGCCTCAATACGCCATCCTCTACAATGGTGAACTCCTCATCCACCAATCCTGCTCGAGCCTGCTCTCGGATGCACCGCAGAGTAACATATTCGAACTGAGTCGACTTGATCCTCTCTATCAAGTTCGACTGAATCTGCTGACCCCATATCTGCATCTCCACTCCTCGCATTAGCACCTCGATCCCCAGGCTCTCCAGATCTGCTAGCAAGTGACGATCTGTCATCAAACACATGGCTGTCGGATATCTGCTCAAAGCATCGGCAACCACGTTGGCTTCCTTGAATGATTCTGCAGTGCAATGTCGAAGTCCTTCATCAACTCTAACCATCTACGCTGCCTCATGTTGAGCTCCTTCTGTGTAAATACATACTTCAAGCTCTTATGGTCTGTGAAGATCTCCATACGCTATCCGTATAGATAGTGTTTCCACAATTTCAGAGCAAGATAACTGCCGCCAACTCCAAGTCGTGGGTAGGGTAGTTCTTCTCATACAGACGTAACTGCTTGGAAGCATAGGCAATTACCTTCCCATTCTGCTGCAAGACAAAACCCAAACCCTTCCCCGAGGCATCACTGTAGATAGTGAATCCGCCTGATCCTGATGGCAATATCAGAATCAGAGCTGTCTTCAACCGCTTCTTCAACTCATCAAAAGCGACCTGACACTCCTCTGAACATCTTCCGGGTCAGCCTAGTCAATGGCTCTACAATCCGAAAGAAATCCTGAACGAACCTCCTGTAGTAGCATGCCAATCCCAGGAAGATCATGATCTCCGCAACTGAACTCGGTGCTGTCCACGCCTCAACTACCGTGATCTTCCTCGGGTCAACTGAGATCCCATCTCCAGTCACAACATGACCCAGGAAATCAACTTGATCCAGGAAGAACTCACACTTCGAGAGCTTGCCATAAAGCTCCTCCTTCCTGAGAGTCTCCAGAACCACTCTCAAATGCTCTTCATGCTCCTCTGCGGTCTTCGAGTACACCAAGATATCATCGATGAACACCACCACGAACTTGTCCAAGTACTGGTGGAACACCTTGTTCGTCAGGTTCATGAATACCGTCGGGGCATTAGTCAACCCAAACGGCATCACCATAAACTCGAACTAGTCGTACCGCGTCCTAAATGATGTCTTCGGGATATCCTCCCTCTTCACCTTCACCTGATGGTAAGCAGACCTCAGATCAATCTTCGAAAATACCCTAGCTTCGCTCAACTGATCAAAGAGATCATCGATCCGCGGCAGCGGGTACCTGTTCTTGATCGTAAGGTTGTTGAGTGCCCTGTAATCAATACACATCCATACCGTCCTATCCTTCTTCGGTACAAAAAGTACCGGTGCACCCCATGGTGAAGAACTAGATCTAGGGGTGAGCATTATTCGGTTTTGAACCGAAAACCGAACCGAATAAGAGATTCGGTTCGGTTTTGGAAAAAATCGGTTCGGTTTCGATTTTGAAAATACTAAATTTTCTTATTCGGTTTCGGTTTCGGTTTCGGTTTTGGGTTTCGGTTTCGGTCAAAAACCGAAAACCGAATAAGAAATTTTAGTTTTTATATATATTTTTTAGTTTATATATATATATATATATATATATATATATATATATATATAGGTATATATATATATATATATATATATATATATATATATATAGGTATATACTATATGTATATAATCAATATATCTAGGTATATTTAGTTATTATATATATTAACAAAAAAAACACAAATAAACAAAAAAAATTGAATAAACCGAAAACCGAACCGATTTAATTCGGTTCGGTTATTGACCAATTCGGTTCAGTTTCGGTTTTGCTTATGCGGTTTCGGTCGAATTCGGTTTTCGGTTATTCGGTTCGGTTGGAACCAAACGTGTTACGACCCGCACCCTAGAGTAAGGGCACGAGACATGGGTACGTCCAGCCTACGCCGCAATGTCGGTGGTAGAACGCTGTCCTAGGTCACAACATCTAGCAGTAATATACTAAACAGTTTATACTCCCTGAATGGGGGTGACATAGCAGTAAATGAACTCAATCACAATCTAAGGAAGAGATAGCACGATATGAAATAGGACTCAAGGAAAAATAGATGATTAAGTAGTCTAAGATAATCCCAGCAAATATCCAGAGGTACATGGTCTCAGATACTGAATGAAAGAATATATACAACTCAGAAACTCTGAACAAAAAATAAGTCTAGCTAAACATGACTCAAGGCTACATAAAATAAGATAAGCCAAACTAAACTAGTCTAGGCAATAGGGTGAAGTCCTCAGCTAGAGCTGGGTCCTCCTGAGAGTCCAGCTCGCAAGTGTCGTCTAGGGCTGCCCCGTAGAAGGTATCCACACAGGCCTCCTCCTCGTCCTCTGTAATATTTTCAACAGGTCCAGTCAGGACAGGAGCGAGTACAGTACATCTCAACAGTTCATAGCAGGTTAGAAAATATAATCATACAGTAAAGTAAGATACAAGTACTGAAAGAAGTGCAGTATGTAAACAGAGAGAGAGCTGTAATAGAAATATCTACTATAAATAGAGACTAACAGTGGCTAGTGAGTCAGAGTACAATATAGACATGTAAATGGCATATGAGATTCTGATAAGACACTATGGAAGAGATTCTGATAAGATACTACTTGGGTATTATTCACATGTCTACTTCTACTCTCCCGTACCCCCAATCAATACACAATGATCCAACCAGGTTATGTTATGATTCCATGCAAAGGCCCCCGAAGGGTGATACATGGATGTCCCATAAATGGGGATTCTAGGAGATTCTAGGATACCCAGTAAATGAGATAAGAGATTCTAGGAGACTCTGTGATCATAAGAGTATATGTCACAAGTGATCGAAGAACCAGTGAAGCATAGTGATACGCCATGTAAGTGAAACGCACAGAACATGTAGTACCCGATGCTCCCTAAGGATAACATCTCAAGAAGGGATCCATATAGTACCAATCCGTGTGACCAACGTGACAGTACAAGTAAAGTAATTTAATGCAGAAAATAATTCTAAGCAGGATATGAAATGATCAAAAAATGTACTCGCCTGGTATCTGAGTGTCCAATATGAAAGTACTGTCCGAGGAGTGGTGTCTGGCTCCTAATCAGAACAGCACAAGTCACAACAAGTCTAAAATGGTAAAATAAAGTTCTACTATGCATTCTACATGAGTCTAGGTCAATCTAGGCCAAAGTCAACTCTTGGTCAACTCTAGTCAACTATGGTCAACTAGGTCAACTATGGTCAAACTAGGTCAAACTAGTCTATACTAGTCCAATCTAGACTATACTAGTCTATACTAATCTAGTCTAGGTCTACCAAGGCTAAACTAGCCTATCAACATACAATACAAGGCTATAAACCTATCCTATCAATCAAGCACATCTCCAAACACAAACACTAATGACACACCAAGTACATATACAATATATATATATATATATATATATATATATATATATATGTACATTACATGATACTAGTATATATGCCAATATACCTATTCATCCAATGCATGAATCTATACTAAATACTTATATATAATACACAAACTTACATTATATATATATAGATACATATATTAGAGTATACATTACATATACACTTACATTACATATATATATATATATATATATACATTAGGAAATAGGATAGGCATATAGAGAGGGTGTGGAATATGTGTGTGTGTGAGTGAGGAAGAATAGTGAGCAGTGAGTGAATATGTGTGTGGCTGTGTGTGTGTGGGGGAGGGTGATGTGAGTGAGAAATCTGGAATATGAACAGCATTATAGGGACATTGCAAAACAGTGAACTACAAACATGCAATGAAATCTGGATTTCTAAACAGTGAAACAGTGAAGAAAAAGAATGGGGTCAATTCCAGTTTTCAGTCCATAGATTACCAACTGAGATTCAACTATCTAACATAACCAAAATCATGACACTTAGGTTCAGTTATCAACTGCATAGGAAAGGAAGGAAATCAACTCACAAAATTCAGAACCCGAAACCAATACAGTCTAAATCCAATCTCAGGATATCCAACAGTGTTCATGTATGTTCATAGAAATTCAGTTTTGAACTCAAACTCCCACAAAATCAAACCAAAATTGACATATAGCAAGATTACATATAGATAAACTATATTAGGTTGTAAAACATGCAATAAATAGTGATTAAGTAGGCTAAAACAAATGCCAAAATTACATTTTAAAAACTGGAAACACATTTCATGAAATCTAAGTTTTTCAGCCTTGGTACCAATTCTCAGATTTTGAATCTAACAAACTCCAAAACAGTCCCAATTTCGACACACACACATAGATCACATATAGGTGCACATCATTAAGGTCTAAAACTAAACTAATTAACAGTGTAATTGGGTTAAAACTGATGCTAAAGTTTCATTTCAGAAATCTGGGAAAAATATAGGAACTGTTATATAGGATATCAGGAATTGAATTAAGAAATGAGAATTTATCAAATTAAAAATAACTAAACAACAATACAGAGGTTGGTAATGTATATACCCATAGTGTACGTGTCCAACAGTGTCATTGTGTCCAAGCACGAGGACACAAACGTGTCAAAACAATTTAAAACACAAACAGTGCAAATACTGTGCCAACCCTCGTGCACGTATTTACGGGGTTCGTGCACACGACATGAAACGACACAGACCTCGTGGTCGTGTCCCAGTGTCGACTAGGTCTAGGGCTAGGACATCCTGATATGGGTCCACGACACGTGTGTCAGTGGCACGACACACGTATCAGTGCTCTAAATCAACTGGACCCGGTCCAATGCAAAAGCAATGCACGTGTTCGTACGTGTCTGACATGACACGTGGGGGTCTGAGACTCGACACACGTCGTGTCAGTCACGAGGACGAACCGTGTGTCAAGTGTCGTGTGTCGAAGTGGCGTGTCCTGAGAGTTGTGGCCCCCGAACAGCAGGGGATCAAACCTGAGCGCGCGCGCGTGTGTGCACCGCGTGTCCATGCATCGATTTTGACACGACCCGACACAGAGACACCCCCAGTCAAAGAGAAATGCATAAGCGACATCAAAAACAATTTTTCTATTCAAATAGATTGCACAAAAAGAATTGAAATGCCCTTTGAGGCATTTCGACAAACACTAATGACAGTTCCTGGTACGTATCCAAAACGGACACGAAACCTATGAAACTGGACATGAAACCAATGCAACCACCTAGGGGACTCCTAAGGTTTCCTAAATGTATAAAGAAATCAAAATTTCAGTGAGTAATGAAGAAGTTACCTATAGATGAACTTTCTAGAAAATCCCCCTTTGTAGAGCTCCTCTCCTTGATATCCCAATCCAACAAATCAATGTCAAACTGAAATAAAACTCCAATAACAGCAAGTATAGGTATATTAAAACCTAATGGAAGAGATTTGAATGAAAAAGGACATGGAATGGAATTTCTATGGATTAAATGAAGTAGGAACAAACCTCTTTCTAAACTTGATCTTTCCTAAAAGAGGCAACCCTAAAATTAAGAGAGTATTTATAGGGTGGGGTTCCCAATAAGGATATGGTGGCCGGCCACATGTGTCTAGGGCTAGGGTTTTGTAATTCTTGGGCTTTGGGCCAATCTACAAGGCTATGACTTAAGTTGATTTATCAATGGTTCTAAATCATAAGTCATGACTTATGACTTTCTAATTCCTATTGCTAACTAGAGTCTATTGACCAAACTAAGGTTTAGCTTAGGTTACTAGAGTCATATAACCTAACCAAGTCCATACTAACTAGGGTTAGCTTCTAGGTTGATCTACAAGGGTCAAACTAGTCAAAGTCAACCTAGTCAACCCTCATCCAAACAATTCCTAAATAATTCCTAAAAATTTCCATAAATTCAAATAAATTCTAATAAATTCAAATTACCTCAAAATGTCAAAAATACTCTCAAACTAGAAATATGGTAGTGACAGAATAAACCGAATACTCACCCCTAACTAGATCAGATGAAGCCCTTATCCTGTAACTCATCCACCTATTTTTTCAACTCCACCAACTCGCTGTTGTTCATCCTATAGACGTGCTGAGATATCGGCTCTGCATCGAGCACTAAGTCTATAGAGAACTCAACGTCTCTGTCCGGTGGTAGTCCTGGCAAGTCCTCCGGAAAGACATCCATAAACTCTGCTATCAATGGATGTGGCACTGTTTGCTCCTCAACTGAAACTCCGCAGAAGACTCCGCTGCTCTGCTCTGCCTCCCGCCTAGCGAACACAAACTCTGGCTCTCCTGGTAGACAGAAAAGAACTCTGCCACCGCGACAATCTATACTGGCATGGTGCCTACTCAACCAATCCATCCCGAGTACTATATCCTAGTTCAGTAGTGGCATTACGAGAAAACTCACATACAGTTCTCGACCTCCCAAAACTACTCTCCGATCCTTGCAAATATCACTGACGAGGATAACGCCACCCCCGATCGTGATCTTGTAAGTCCTAAATAATAATTCAGAAGCAAGATGGTGTTGAATAGCAAAAGATACTAACACAAAGCTATGGTATGCCCCAGAATCAAACAATGCGAAAGCAAAAATAGAGTCGAGAAGAACATAACCTGTAATAAGATCTCTAATAGCCTCTGCATCCTCCGCTGCCATGGTGAATGCTCGCCCCTGCTGGCCTTCCCTAGCTTGCTGCTGGTGCTGCACGAACCTCTGCTGCTGGGTCTGCAGGGCTGGTCCCTTCCGCTGGCCTACTGGAGCCTTGGCTCCTCCTCCTTCTTATGGTGTCGGATGAGCCGTCGCTACGGAACAGTCTCTCATCTGGTGGTCCTGCGAACCACACATCAGGCACCTCCCTAGCCTCTTCCTACAGTCATTCCATCCGTGTCCCGACTTCCTACAGAGAAGACAACCGGTGGTCTACTGCTGCCTGGGGTCCTGCTGAAAAGGTGCTCGACCCTGTCCCTGAGGCTGCTGCTGGAACTTTCTCTACTGGTACTGCTGCTGGAAGTGGGACCTCTACCATCCTCTGGAAGAAATCGAACAACTGCCCCGTGTCAACTGATCCGGAAGGTGGCTACTGCCGAGAGAGATCAGGAATGACGGGAGAAAGTCTCTGTACAGACGGAGGTGCACCTCCAAATGCAGCAGAAATGCTAACCTGAGTCAGCACAATAAGAGCTGCGATCTCGTAGCCCTGCTGAATAGGACGATAGGTGGCCGACCTCTCGATAGTATCCCCCGGACTGGAGCGATGGGATCGTGTCTCCATAACAATCCTGAAGACAGATCAAAACAGAAGTAATTACTGAGAATGAAACGAAAAATCAAAGGAGGACAGTTTATTTATTCAAAGGAAAATATTTAATCAACAAGAATTTAGATGGCAAATATTGGATCGAAGTTTTCCTAATGTGATTGAGTACCTCAAAACTATATCCTATATCCTACTGCAGGCTGTAGTAATACTCTAGTTCGAATACCACTACAAATCTAGACCTGCATGGGCTACCACTAAAAACGTGTCACGACCCATACCCAGTGTAGGGGTACGAGTGTCACCCCCAGTTTCCAGAAACAGGGGTATTTTTGTCATTTTTCATTTTTAAATTATTTTGGAATTATTTATTTATTTATTGTATTATTTTGGGGTTGTTTGAGTCGGGTTCGAATTTCAACTCATTCCGACTTATTTTGACTTGTTTCGGGGACCCGGGGTAGTGTTGACCTTAGCGGGCCCACACACTAGTTAGCCATGGCCCACATGTTAGTATTTTAGTTAGTGACTAGACTAATTATTTTTGGTTAGAATTAAATTGGATTAGTGGTTTTTGGTTGGACCAAACTACCCCCGACTTAACCCCTTACCATTGTATTAGCAAATAGACTAGAGAGGGGCTTTTGGTCTTTATCCAATAGGACAAAACAGCCCCTTTATGGCCAGCCATGACTAGAGTGGATAGGACTCCATCATTTTATTATTCCTATTTCATTTCTCTCTCTTGTTCTTCCCTATTTTTTTAGAGAGCTTTCCCTAATCAAACCATCACCAAATCCTTCCATTTTTTCACCAAATATTCTTCCTTCCCTCTCCATTCAATCCAAGGAAGGAGCTCCTCAAGTTTGGGAGGATTCGGAGCTCGTTCGTGTCCTTTTGGAATCTATACGTGTCCGTGTCGAGTCGGAGGCCTTTTCCTTTGAATCTCTCTCCCGGAAGGTATAATCTCTCTTCTAAATCACCCCAACATGCATATAGGATTATTTTTGACCCATAGGAATAACCCCCATGGTTGTGTCTCCATTTGTGTCCGTTTCGTGTCCTTTTGGAGACTTTTAGGAGTGTCCTATGTGTAGATTTGTGTCCAAGTGGAAAAATTCCTATTGGACTCTTGTTTTTAATATATATATTGTATGATTAATTATTAGACATTTAAATTCCAGATTTTATATTGTTTAGAGAAGGTATTTTCAATGTATCATATTGTACCATGATATCTAATATCTATATGGATATATATATATGGTTATATATATCATTCTCTATATATATATATATATATATATATATATATATATATATATATATATATATATATATATGTATATATATATATATATGGCTTATATATATATTAGTGTATATATTATGTGGTGTGGTGCTTGATGTTGGATGGAGGAGAGCATGTCAGGTTCGGCCATGGCATGCCATTTGTGTGTGTGGTTGTTGGTAGAGTGGTGTAGGCAAGGTGTATGAGGAAATGGTTGAGAGGGAATGTTGTGTTTGTGTTGTGTTTGTGTGTTGATTTAGAATAGAGGGAGTGAGAGATTTGAGGGTATTAGAGAGTTAGAAAGTTAGATTATTAGGGAGTTTGGAATTAGAGGGTGAATGAAGGGAGGGGGAACTTGCTGCAACAACAGCAGTCCCAGTTCAGATCAGTCCCCACAAGGGGGACTGATTTAGCTGCAAATGCAGCAGGGAGATGGGGGGGAAATAGATAGTTAGAGAGAGTGTGGGATAGAGAGAGAGAGTTAGAGAGGGGCAGTACAGCTGCTAATAGCAGCAGTATGGTACTGCTGTAACAGCAGTTTAAGGGGGAGGGCAGGGGATCACCAATGCACCCTACAACTGTCCCAAGCCTACCATACATGACAGCCACATAACCACTCCAATACAGTCCTAATTGGTCCCCTTAAACCTGCCATTGCAGCCCACAAATTAGTCCCTAAATAGCCTCTTGACAGCCCCCATTTAGCCTTCTAAATCAGTCCATATCCAACCATTCTTGGTTGTCTCTTGTTGTTCCCTTAAAACCCACATGACAGTCCTAATTAACCCCCACCCTTGGACTGTCAAACAGTCCAGAAATCACACTCTTTGGACTGTCCTGACTAACCCCCATGGCTGTCCACTTTGGACAGCTAAGAAGCCCATGTGTTCAGCAATTTAGTCCCCATTACATGACCTTATAACAGTCCACATCATGCCCCAATGACAGCCCTTAAAGCACCATGATGGCTGTCCAAACACAGTCCATGTTAACCCCATATTTTAGTCCATACTTCATCCTAATGACAGCCCCATCAACACTCCAAATCAGTCCATGAAACCACCTCATATCAGTCCATATTTAGTCTTGTGTGTGTGTGTGTACTTGTGAGGTTTTGGTGTGTGTGTGAGAGCCTATAGTGTATAGCTAGCGGCATATAGGATAGCCTATATCTAAACTAGTAGGAAAAACCTATAGGAGAGCCTTGTGAGTGTGATATATATGAGTGTATATCATGAGAGTGGGTTGTGTGTGAGTGATGTGATAGTGTTAAGGGTAAATATATGATATGGATAAGGTAATAGGGTAAATCAATACCCCGTAACCCAACATAGCCTAGATACCTAGGATACCCATTTTCCTTTGTAGGTAAACCCTAGATAGGTTGATATCTAGCTACCCTAAGGAGCCTAGGCTAGTACCATGGGTATTTGCAGGGTTTTCTTGGGATTGGGCAAGGTATCGGGATTTACCTTGGTAGTGTAATGTTAGTTTACCTAGAAAATAGGGTATTTGAGTTAGAAGTCTAAGATAGAGTTGGAACCCGATTCCCTTGGTTGGTAATGATCAAATAAGGTGCTCATAGACTAGTTTTGACGTCGGTTGACCTTTTTGACCAAAGTCAACAAAAGTCAACCGAGGGTCAAACTTAGCCTTTAAGCGACCCGATTTTGACCGAAACCAAACCAGAGTTGACCAGTTGACTGAAAGTCAACAGTTGGTCAACATTAGACTAGTTTGACCTAGAGTTGACTCAGTGTTGACCAAAGTTGACCAGAGTTAACTTTTTGACCAAAAGTCAACTGTAAGTCAACCCTTGAACCAGATTGACCTAGTTTGACTTGGAATGACTCCCAGTGACCTAGTATGACCCAGTATGAGCCAGTATGACCTAGTGTGACTCAGTCTGACCTAGATTAACCTAGTTTTGACTTAGACTTGCATTCATGACTTGAATTAGATTCCTTTTTCAGTATTTAGTCATGTTTGACTCATAGTATCTTATCTTAGGTCTGTGATCGCTCTGAGCGTCTGTTCACCCTATCAGCTCAGGACCACAGGCGAGTACATTCACTGATAGTTTTCATTGTCTTGATATCTGCTATATCCGATTCAGTCGTAGTGTCTTACTTGATTTTCAGACACGATATTTTACGGACTAGTATATGTCGGATCCTGTCATGAGATGTTGTTCCTGGATTACTTGGTATATTGGTACATGACTCGATTTATTACTTGTACTTGTATAGACATGGACTTGGGAGTGGGCTGATCACCTGCTCTTAAACCTCGTGTCATGACGTGTTATGACCGGATCTTTTATACTATTCGGGGATGGGAAGTTATTAGTGGTTGTGTGATCAAAATACCCACTTGTTGTTTCACACTTGTACTCGACACTTGTTCATAGCTACTTGAACTTTCCATGGTGACCGGCCTTATCTTCACACTTGTTGTTTCACACTTGTTATTTGTTCGTAGCCGGTCAGATGGAAAGCTTGAACATGTTTCCCAAACCGATCACATGATGCACTAATAATTCAAGGCACCTTTTCATATTTATTTATCCTAGGAGGCTAAGTTCTGTTCGGGAGAAGAGTTACAACCCCGGTCCTTATTTTGTTTAAGGGTTGTAACTCGGCTCCCGGATAGTTCCTAAGCAATCCTACATACATATTGTTGTTCTATTCGGTACTCACACCTATTATACATTTCCTGCTGGTTTTATCCTGTACTTTACATATCCTTGTCTTGTATTTCATTATACTGTCTCTTATAGCTTTTGTCAATTCATATGGAACTGCTGTTGGTGTTTGTACTTGCTCATTTTCCTGACAGGATATCGTTGACAAATTTTACAGATGATTCAGAGGCTGATTGCCCGACCTACTATGGGGTAGAGTCTGACGGAGTAGACTTAGACTGTGGCTTGTTGGTAGAGCCACTAGATTTTGCTCACCCTGAGTAGTGTAGTTTAGCTAGATTTGCCTGGCCTGCGAGCCAGCTAGCACTTTCAGATTTGTAGTACCTATTATATATTTTTCTGAGACTCTGGATATTTTGTGTATAGATCTGACTTGTGGATCTTGGACTCATTTTCTGTTCATTCTATCATATTTCCTTTTCCGTACTATCTACCTTAGTTTGATATATGTGATTGAGACTGTATTGCTATGTCACCTCCATTCGGAGAGTATATGCTGTACAGGTACATTTATCTGTTTTAGTCGTAGTATTTACAGACCCTATATACAGCGTTCTACCGCCGATACTGCGGCGTAGGCTGGACGTAACCATGTACTCGTGCCCCTCTTCAGGGTGCGGGTCGTGACAACGAGAAGTGGGTACGTCCAGCCTACGCCGCAGTGTTGGCGGTAAAACACTATCCTAGGTCACAACATCTAACACAGTATAAGTATAACTACACAAAATATACTCTCCGCACGGAGGACAAATAGAAGGTACATCTCAATCACAATCTAAGGTAGAAATAGCACAATATCATAGATATTAAAATCTCAAAGGAAGTACAAACAGAAATGAAAATAAGTCTAAGTGTCTATACGACACAATAACAACAACAAAACATAATACATCTCAAGTCTCAAATGACAGCAACAAGTAAGATAAATCCTAACTAAACTAGTCTAGGCAGTAGGGGTGATATCAGCTAGAGCTGGGTCCTCCTGAGATTCCAGCTCGTAAGTGTCGTCTAGGGCTGCTCTATAGTACGTAGGACAGAAATCCTCGATGTCATCTGTAATATTTTCAACAGGTCCAGTCAGGACAGGAACGAGCACAATACATCTCACGCAGTTCATATCATGGCAGAAAATGTAAAGCATGCAAAAGAGTAAGATATATGAACTGTAAGAAGATGTACACGAAAACAAGAGAGATATTTGTGAACTGGAAATATAAACATGATAAGTAAGAACTGTAAGTGACTAGTAATTCAGAGCATAAGACGGTTATGTAAACGGCACGATATTTCACACGAGTAATCTACAGAGGTTCACACTAGTAAGATTGATCACATAACCACTTCTACTCCCCCGTCCCCAATCAATACATAAGGATCCAGTCAAGTTATGTTATTACAAACGAAGTATAGTTGTACACGATTATCATGTGAGCACATGAGAGTACACGATTTCACACGATTTGTACACGAATAACACGAACACAAGGAATACACGATGCCCATGATAAAGTACACGAACACGAAATATCTGATGTATCCGCTAAGGCGATAACATCGCATAAAAAGATCCATATAGTACCAATCCGTGATAACAAGTGTCAGCATCAAGTAAAGTAATTTAGAGCATAAATATAGGTCCTAGCAAGTATAAAAAGATCAAAGAATGAACTCGCTGAAATTCGAATGTCCGTGAGAATATAAAGTCCGAAGCGAGGTAACTGAGTCCTATTTGTAGCAACACAAGTCATGAGGTATACAAGAGGATTATAATTTGAAGAGTACAATGCATCTACATGTTTCTAGGTCAATCTGGACCAAAGTCAACTCTGGTCAACTCTAAAACTCAAATTAGGTCAACTCTAGTCAAATTAGGTCAAACTAGTTAGGGTTTGGTCAATCTTGGTCAACTAGTCTAAGTTAGTCTAATATAGGCTTAACAAGTCAATTCTAGGTTTAACAAGTCAACTCCAACTATTCAACACATAGCCTAGGCAACTAGCTATACTACACACAAAGCTAAACCATAGTCTAGCACTATATCTAACTAGCTAGGCACACACAACCAAGTAATCTAGTATAGTATAGTATCACATTCACATTTACATTTCATTCACATAAATAAACAATATATATACATAGGGTATATATATAGGTACTACATATATGTATATATATAGAGAATGAATGATGGACCATATATAGGTTGTGTGTGTGTGTCATATACATTGTGTAGCAGTATGGTAAGGTTAACTTCAGTTACATACATGTATACATTCATACATGCATATCTACATACATACATATATACACTCATACATGCATATTTACATACATACATATATATACTAATCTCGGGTTTTCCTTTTCAGATTTTTCTAATCATATAAACCCAGTTTAGTAAAGTTGACATATATGCAAACTGAGAATACCATCTCAGATTTCAGTTAACTCTTAATCCCAATCTTAGTTTTCAGTCTAATGTCAATCTGATTTCAGTCTTCCCAAACATTCAACCCAACAACCCAAAACTCAATTTTAGTTTAACATACAAATCTGATTTCAGTTTAAGTGGACATATGTAAACATGCAACTGAGAATACCATCTCAGATTTCATAAATGATTAATTCTCAGGTTCAACTCAATGGTTCTCAGGTTATAGGTAATTGCATACAGTTTAATATTAAGAGGTTCTCAGGTTCAAGGGATGAAACCCAATCCCATACTTATACAACAGTGAAATGCAATTTACATACACATACAATCATTCATCTCAGTTTTTACATAAAGGAAATAATTCTCAGGATATACAATTAGGGAATCTCAGTTTTCACTATACTGTTCAGTCATGCCATTTATGAAATTCGAATATAACACCAACCCATCTGAATCCCAGGTTTTATAATCATTAATCCAGCATACAACTTAACATGGTAATTTGATATTTGAACAATTTAAATGTGGTTAAAACACCAAAACCCAATTTCAGCTTTATACCACAGTTCTCAGGTTTACTGTTAATTGCACAACAGTGAATTACATTATTAGATTCATATCAATTCTCAGGTTAAATGCTCTAAACCCAGTTTCAAGTAACCCACATATGTAACCCAGCATCTAACATACATCTTAATTCAATATCAACATTTAAACTTCATAAATTAACATTTCAAAACTCACGAAACAATGTGAATATTTACAGGTATCAGAATACATGAAACCCGAACATTTCAACCTAAAATTGATTCGAAACCTGAATTAATCATCAATTTAATGTGTGCAGACATTAGATATACATTACACGTGTCAGTAGGTGGGGTCTCGTGTCCATATAACTGGACACGAGGTGTCCAAACAGTTTAGAATACGATTTCACACAGAACACACACGACAGCATCGTGCGGTGGGGTCGGGCCGAATTGGACACACTGTGTCGACTCTTAGGTCTCGTGGTCACACATATAGATAGCCTAGGTCTAGGTGAACGTGTCTAAGTGTCTGCATCGTGTCTAACGTGCATCAGGGTGTGATACGAAGTATGTATCAGATGCAACATGAACGTGCGTGCAGGGTCAGTGCAAACCCAGTGCACTCGAGTTATCGTGTCCGATACGACACAAAGTGTCGTAAAATTCGAGGGGGGTCTGTCAGTGATGGCCCCCACCTCTGTGACAAGTTACATGGGCCCACGTGTCATACTTAAAGAGAAATGATGGTCGGGTAGCAGGGGAGCACAGAACCCCCTGTGCAGTGTCTCGTGCACAGTGTACATTCCAGTTTGGACACGGACACAGCACAAAGTCACCTCAGAGTTAGGGTTTTGTGTTCCTCACCTATAGGGCTACAAATCATTTCAAATAGAATTTTAAATTAGCAATATTAATTCCTATCAAGCATTCATCGAACACTTATTCAAAAACACCGATAAGTGTCCGGTACGGACACGAAATGGACATGAATTCCTACCAAACTTGGGCTACACCTAGAGGAACCCTAAATGGATGCATCTATGTAAAGAAATTAGAAATTCATTAGGGTTTGTAGGTTTTTACCTATTGAGAGTTCAAACTCAATGTAAAGGGCTCCGAAATGAGAAGTTCCTTTCCTCAAGCGATGTCCAATTGGCTCCACTTCTTGCAAGCAAGCCCCTACTTCTGAAATGGATCCCAATGCAAGAGAGTAGCCTCAATTTGGGGTCAATTTGGATAAAGGGGGAAGAATTTGAAGAAGAACAAGTTAGGGTTCTTTGTAGGTGTTAAAAGAGGCAAGGTTTTTCTAAAGGATACTTTATAGGAGGGAGGATTACTATTGTGGCTCCTACTAGATGAATTAGGGTTAGGTTTAGATGTAGATGAGTGGCTAAGGTTCCTCCACCCAATTTTAAGTCCTCATATTGGTCCAATTAGTCCTAAGGCTTTCTTTTTCACAAATATCCTAAGGAGAAAATATCCTACTTAGAAATATCTAGATATTGTTAAGCTTGTCACTTAGTAGGTTATCCTAATCAAGATTCTAAGCTCAAGGCTAATCTAGATTAGGCTAAGATTCTAGGTCAAGTCTCAACTAAACAAATAGCACATATTTAATTAATAAAATTTCAAAATCACCAAAAAGTCAAAATGACCAAAATACCCTCAAGCCAAAAATATGGTAGTGATAAGGAACAAGCAAGTTCAAAAGAACTCTGGAACGCTCTGCCAATCCACTCACAGAATCCTCTGAAGGACGGAACTCACAAAATGGCGCCGACGCAGGAGCTCTCTCTTCTCTCTTTAGAAATTTTGTAAGAGTCACATCTCGGAGAGAGAAGAGAGACTCTATAAATAGGGTTCACTGTAACCGCCCAGATCTGGAACGTGCATGACGTTTGAATGTTATATCCGAAATTATCGGATCTGTTATCGCATGTTTTAAAATATTTCAGAACATGGACATCCACGTTCTGCACGAAACAGTGCCACTGCCAGTGTGCATCAAAGTGCGCCACTGCGCTCGTGTGCGCATGTGTCCAGCTCCCATACGCTCCACAACAAGAAAACATGGTTTCTGTGACATGTAAAGTTGTCACAGAAGTTATGAAACTCGTCACAACACATCTTCTATGATGAGTACAGTGACGACTCACTTTCGTAGCATATACCTGCGTAGCTAAAAGTTTAGGTGAATCACTTCTGTGACGAGTACAGTGATGACTCACATCGATAATTAGGATAAAATGCTGACTTGAACTTCAGATTAATCATCCAGACCAAAGTACACTCTCTTCCAGAATTTTTTTTTCTATTTCACTTCTTTCATCGTTTTTTTATCTTATGCTTCATGTAAATTTTGGTGATGACTTCCACATACTTTCTTAAACCTTCTACCATGGACAAATGAGTAAACATGTGGCTTCACATCTACTTCTTATGGACACAAATACACAATACTGACATGGACAAGGCAAAAGGCATTGATTTTGGCATATCCTAGTGTGTTCTGCAATATTGACGTGGACACACGTGTCTTACACAATGCAACACAGACACGACACCAATTTTTTTGAACGATGCTTTCCAGTTACAGATATATGAAGGTATCATGATACTCTGCATATAAGTAAACCCTTCTATTTAGATAAACATAAGCTCTATTATGAATCTCAGTAGATTTTGGCATATATATGCTACCGGTTCCAGAGGAGGATAAGGAAATTAATGGAAAAAAATCCACTTCGACACAAAATCGACTCTATCTATCCAACCACTTGTGGTATAACTTGTTTGAAAAGGGTGGTAAACCTCTTATGGCCCTTTGAGACGTATCTGTAGCAAAGTATCCATCCTTCCCTTTCATAACCTAACCCTTACCCCTATCTAACATTTGCATATATAGGTCTTGAGAGGGGACAGTTGGCCACTTGAGTCGTTTCGTGATCATCGCACTGTCAGCCTTTTATAATCAAAGTGTATTGGTTGAACCACATTTCCTTCATCAATTAAAATTGAATCAACCTCCATCATTCCTGGTGAAAATAGTGGATATTATGGTCCATGATTTCATCCAAGCTTGAAACTACATAGATTAGATGTCAACAATGATAAACAAGTTGTTGTTTTCTCCAAGTTTTATTTGTTGTAAAAATTCTGTTCTGTATCTCGAATTTAATTTTTGTTTTCTGATTGTAGGCTCATGGAATTGAGCATTTGGTATCAAGATATTACTGATTTGCTCCATCTTTTGGAAATAACAGGTGATATTTACTTGGGAAGCTTAAGGAAACACCAACTGTAATGAGACAATATCCTCAGTTAAGAAAAAATTCAAAGTAAACAATTTTGTCGTGTTGTAAACAATTTTATCGTGTTGTACAATTCAACATATACAACACGAAGAGACATGAAATATATATAAGTAGAACTAGTTAATTCTAACACTAAAATAACAGAAGGTTTCTCAATTAGTAAATTCCAGACACGCACCTTAAGAATTCTACGATGATGGCTGATCAATGGCTATCTGTCCTCCTCGAGCGGCTTCCGGCTTCGTTTGGGCAACAATTGCTGCAATCGTAGGATTGACAATGGAGAGGTGGGTTGAGAGTAGAAGAATTTTAGGGTTCAATATCATTCAAGGACAGAATTTTTTTTATAGAAGTGAGGGAGAATCCATACCTCTTCTTCAATTGATTTTTTTAGGGGGAGAGAGATTTTGAGAGGCGGTCTTGAGGGAAAAAAGAGGGGGGAATATGTCGATTGCTTGGTTTTAAAACGGAAAAGAGGGGAGGGAAATTTGGCAGCAAAAATAAAATTGTGGAAAAAAGGGAGGGACGAAATTGCTAGGGTCGGCTCCATGGGAAAAGGTGGGGAGCCGATTGTAATATTTATGGGTATGTTAGTATCCATATATAGGATAAAATATTAATTTCAAATTCGATTAGGACTCATGTATATTTGACATGTTACAGCCGGATTAGGATGACATGAATTTTTTTAGTATGGACAAACTCTGTTTCACTTTAAATATTAATGTCAAATCAAAATCATAATATTTTGTTTATCTTTTCAAAAAAAGAATATTTTGTTTATTTAATTTTTTGAAGTATTTTAAGTTTTTGTTACAAGAAATAATTTTTTCTTTGTGACTGATATTTTTGTGTGACATACAATTATTTCGTAACTAAAAGAAACTTTAAGTGATAAGAATAAATTTTTTAACTTGTGGCTAATACTTTTATGTGACATTAATATTTTCTTGTAACTATAAAAAAACCTTTAGTGACAAGTATTTTTTACTTATCACATATAACTTGTCTTTGACATATATCTAAAATTTAAATTTTATTTCAGTGACAACATTAAGTGACGACCAATAGAAACATGGTCACTAAATGATTTAACTGTGTGACGGAAAACAACTGTTGTCACATAATCAAATTATGAGTGACAACAAAAAAAATTTGTCACAAAAATATCCCTTTCAGTGACAAGTTTTAACTTGTCACAAATTACTTGTCACGGAAACCCGAATTTCTTGTAGTGCTCGCGCACGCAGTCTGCCGCGCAAATGGCCGCGCAAGCTAGCACGCAAACTGGCGCGCAAATGGCCACGCAAACTGGCGCGCAAATGGCCGCGCAAACGGCCGCACAATGTGTTTAGCGAGCTAACGTGCTAAGTTCAAAGTGCGCCAACAAAATGCCACATTATGCCCCATGAGCCCGAGTCGGAGTCGCTAAAGCCCCTGTGGAATTAAATTGAACTTGGCCAAAAAGCAAGAATGCTTTAATATGTGTGTTATCCTTACCTCCATGTAAAATCACCCCACATGGATTCCCCCTTAGGGTCACCTCCCATGTGCATCTCTCTACTCCTCAAGAGGAGTTATATTGAGATACCCATGAGTTTCTCTAGCCGATGTGGGACTAAAGTTACATGGCTTATTGAGAGCAAGCTCTCTACAAGTCAAGGAAAAAACTCCAACAAACTAATCCAGAACCAAAGTTTTTAGCAGTTTCAGTTTCCAGAAACTAAAAAAAAGGCCTCTACAGCTTCACAACTTTGTACATGCATAGGTGATAGTTTCTTTGGAGTTTCTAGAAAGTACATAGAGTAGGTTTCTGAACAAAAAGATAATTTCTAAAGGCATTCCAAATTTTACTCCATGATAGTCTAATCTTAGGATTACCAACTTGTTGACAGTTCTAACATAAATAATTTGAATATTAAGATAAACGACAGTCCTCCTTAATGTTAGCACTGCCAACTAATGGACTGCCCTGAAGTAAATGTGGAGTGCCTTTAAAAATTCCACATCAAAATTTTCTATTTTAACCGTCAGATATATCCAACGGCTGAGATAGGGAAGAGACAAAAAAATTTCAAACCCTCAATTCCACAGCCTCCATTCTCTCTGGACCGGATAGGTGAGGGTTGGAAGACTGAGAAGAGGGTCGGAGAGGGCCTGGAGGAAAGGCGTCGTGTTTCCGGCCGGTGAGGTGTGCAACCCTTTCTTCTTGCCATCTTCCTGAGCACAGATGCATTCTTTGGCTTCTTCTTTCTTTTGAATTTATTTTTCGATTCTTCAGAAATTTTTCAGAGTATATGCAACGCCAAAATTTAGGGTTTCTTCATCCGAGATTTCTTTTACTACCGAAATGTATTTTCTTCGGCTTCTTCGAATATTTTTTACTACCCAAGAATTTAATTTGGGTTTTGTTTTGTGTTCTTCAAAGAGAATTTTTTTTTTCTTTCCTTAAAACTGATCCGAGTTTCTGACATTGATGTCTCTTTAGAAGTATATTAATTGCATTTGATAATTTATGGATGCCTATATTAGAGAAAATTTTAATTTAACTTTTTCTGTTTCTATTATGTAAACAATATCATATTCAATAATGAATTTAAAATGTCAGTTCTCAATTTTTGTTTTTTTTGCCATGCTATGTAGCAAAATCAAAATTCTTAGGTAGTAATTTTCGTATAAAAAACTAGAAGAATAAACAATAAATAATGCAAGTCATTAATAAAATCCAAATCACTAGATCACTTGAGAAAAATTAAGAAGATGCTCACTTGGTGACATGAAGATCCCAGACCTTCATGGTCGAAACTTCCTTACAGGCCCCTTCCTCCAAATTGATACAAACCTTGGGATTTCCTGCTTCATGGACGACATGCTTCATGGACGACGAATTATCTCCATGGCATTAAGCCCAACATTTCCAGATAGATTTTTGGGTACCATTTCAAAGCTTTCATCAAACTTCGCCGGTAGGCGGACACGCGGCGGAGAGAGTCCGCCTACCGCCTAGGCACAGATCCGGCTCCAGGGGAGGCAGGCTAGGCCTGCGCCTAGGGCCTCCTCCCCCATAGGGGCCTCCAAAATATGCTGGCCCGCACTACCATATGGATATGGTCAAGGGAAAGAAAAAAAGAAAAAAAAAAAAAAAAAACTAATGTCTCATGCGGGCGGGCCTAGAAGTCCATGGCTGTTGCCAACTGTTAGTGAATTAAAACCTAGCCACCTAGGAAGAGGAAACATGCAGATCATTATACCTCCATCTCCCCGCTCTTTCCTCCCCGAAAATTTTTGAACGTAAAAGGAAAAAAAAAAAAAGGGAAACAGTCTTCTCCCTCGAGCAAGTATTTTCTCTTCCTTAATTTCTACGTTCTAACGTCTCTCTTTTTTTCCTCCTATAAATTTTAGTATTTGATAGCTAATATCATCTCTCTCTTTCTCTAATTCATGAAATATTTTTCAATTTGTTTAAAGTCCGATTTGTTTAGACTTAAGAGTTCATATATTTTTCAATAAGGGCTTTGCCGGATCTAATTCATGAAATATTTTCCAAATGTTCAATTTGTTTGTTTGGTTAGAGTCCAATTTGTCCTTTGGACACCCATATATTTGTTTGTTTTGTTCTCTAAATTTCTTATTCATGAAATATTTGTTTATTGATTCATGAAATATTTTCTTTTGAACATTGACACTGTTATACTAACACCTAATTTATTGAATCTTTGATGAAAAATTGTGTATTCAAGAACTAATTATATTTAGATTTATTGGATTTGTTGAATTAATAAAAACAATTATATAGAAAGATGATGGCCTAATTTATGAGACTTGTCTAGGGTCTCGAAAATGCTGGAGCCGGCCCTGCCTAGGCACTGTCTAGACGGTCGATATATTTTGAATATTTTTTATTATTTTACCATTATTTTTTCAATAATATGTATATTTTAAGGGTGTTCCATGCATAATTAAATAAAGTGCAAAAAATTCCTCGTTAGATTGCCGCATTTTGCATAGAAAGACCCCATGCTCTTAAAATTTATTAAAGTATGAAATCTCCTCATTAGGTCCCCTTGTTAACTGGTGTTAAGTTGGGTATGTAATGACCATTTTATCCCTCCCCTACTCTCCCCCCCTCCCCCCCCTCTCTCTCCGGTGGTGCGGGGAGGAGGAGGAGGAGGAGGGGTTCGGGGGGTTGGCCGAGGCGGGGAGGAGACGCGGAGGGGGGGGGGGGGTTCGGGAGGTTGGCCGAGGCGGGACGAGAGCTGGCCGAAGGAGGGAAAGGGAGGGGGGGGGGGGGGGGGGGGGGGGGTGGCTAGTAGGGAAGGGGGATGGGGGCTGGTAGAGAAGGAGAGGGTAGTTTAGGTTTTTTTTATTTTTTTTAAAACGTCCTTAACGGCCATTTCTAACGGCTAATAGACGGTAGGGTTTTTTGTTCGCGTGGGGAATCTAAGGAGGTGCAAACTGCTCAAATTTTCTAATATGTCTTTCTATGCAAAAGACGGCAATCTAACGAGGAATTTTTTTTACAATTTACCCTTAAGTTGTAGAACGAAAATTTATAAAATTTTAGTTTTGTAAAAGTGAACCATAGGACCATAATGCTTAAAAAAAATCTTTTAGGCCAAAATATTTTGTTAAGTATTGTTCCGCCCAGGCGCCTGCCTATGCCGCCTCACTTCTGCCTATGCAGCCAACCTCCGTTGGTTGCCTACTCCACCGCCTACCGAAAAGCAGTACGGAGAGAGACCGCCTACCACATAGACGCCGCCTAAGCAACCTAGACAGGCGCCATTTAGAACTGAACTTCATAATGGCATACCGATCCAATCTGCGTTAGAAATCAAAGCATAGTGTTACTGCGCGCATGGATAAGCTACCAAGGAAAAAGGCTCCTGATGTCGACACCTGAGATTAAAGAACCTTAGCGCATTCAATCCATTCATGTGACAATTTTATCACATTGTTCTTATATAAATTTACTCACCCATTTTCCTACCATTAAAAGAGGTATTCTTCCAGTTTGTTCTGGACTATTTGAAGAGACATATTTATGAAACTAAAATCATGCAATGAACTCTAACCTGGATAGAGTTCATCAAAATGTTCCCGATACTACTTGAAGAAAATCCAAGACAGAAAGGCTTCACTTATATTTTTTCGCATGCAAATTGTTGGCACATCACTAATTAAACCGACACCAACCTGAGTGTCACAAATAACACAAGAGGAGGGAGGGGCGGAACTAGGCCCAAGCCCACCCGGGCTGTAGCCCGGGGCCAGGCCAATTATGAAATTGTTTGTTTTACCATAGTATGGGTAAAAATGGTAAATTCATACAATTAAGGCCTCCTCCCCCAATTTCCTCTCTCTATCTACTGAGTTAGGGATGAGTGCTGCAGCTGCGATTTCAATTGGCGGCAGGGATTTTGAATCAATCAAGTTTGAATCAAGTTTCAGGTATTTGGTGGTGATGTGTCAGCCATTTCTCAATTTCAATTCTTCACCAAGACTTCTCATTAACATCTCTCAATTTCTCAAAATTTTGTCCAAGTTTTATTTGTTCTCTGTCTAAATTTTATTTGTTTGCGACTTCTCTTTATTTTATTTGTTTTAAGCAACGATCATAAACATCAACAGATGGTCTGTGTTTTCTGTCTGAATTTTATTTGTTTGTGACTTCTCTTTAACATCTCACAGTCACAGAGCAAGTAACATCGACAAGCAATCGCTGCATTTTTCTGATTGAATTTTGTTTGTCAGCGATGCTCTTTAACATCTCTAAGATCAAGTAATATTGACAAACCATTTGCATTTTGTTGATTGAATTTTGTTTGTCTGTGACTGCTCTTTGATATCTCAACTCAAAGAGCAAGTTCCATGGGAAGGCTGTCTGTATTTCTCTAACTTAGCTTTTTTTTTTTTTTTTTTGGTCTACTACTGCTCTAATGATCACACAAAGAGCAAGTTTGTGAACCAGACCATTTGCATTTTTTTATTATCAAGTTTTGTTTGTCCATGACTGCTATTTAATATCCCAATTAGTAAGTAATGTATATATTGTTGTGTAATATGTAATATATTTAATATCCCATTTTCTTGATCAAGTTTTGTTTGTCCATGACTGCTAGCCCACCCTACTCCAAAATTCTGGTAGGAGTAAACTATTATGGGGAAAGAAGAGGAGAAGGAGAAGAACAAGTATAGCATCATCATTCCCACTTACAACGAGCGACTTAACATCTCCATTCTCGTCTACCTCCTCTTCAAACACCTCCAGTAAGTCCACATGATCTTTCTCTCTTCTCTTCTCTTCTCTTTCCCCCAAATTATATATTATAATATAATCTATTAATTTGTTTATTAATCAAAACCAATAACATCTCATCATGCCTGTTGATCTGAATTGTTTCTGACTACAACATGTATATATCTGGTGAGTTCAATTTTGTACCAACATTTGTGGCATATTATTCAGATTGAACTTACTTGTGTTAGTAGACCACTGAATGTCTAGTAGACCACTGAATGTCTATTTAAAATAAAATGTTATGAGCACTCGTACCACAACACAACCTGGTTGCGTTACATCCCTGGCGTGTGTTGTTATTGACACATTGAAAATGAGTTTCATCATTTGCTGCTTCCTTTTTGCATTTGACTTGGTTAGTTGTTTCCTGACTATTTGAGGGTTGTTGTACCAAAGATATGTTGAAAGGGGACATATACTATCCATGGACGGTCACGTGGACGCGGCTGCAGTTTTTGGTTTCCTAGTGTATTTTGTCGTGTCTGATAAGTGTATGACGCGACACGGGGGGGACAACACTTATTTTTATTTTTGCAACTTTTTTCGCTTGGGAGCGCGCCTTAGGTGTGCTTTGTGCATGGGGTGATATGGACTATTTGCGTCTCGAGTGCGTCTTCCGCCTTTGACTACCTTGGAAGAACATGGGTAGTGCTAATTATGTTCTCGGGATACAAACCTTGAGAAATCGTTCTTGGAAGATACCTTGGTTTTTCTCAGGAGACTTGCATAAGAAAAATCTTAGAACATTTCTGCATCAATATCTCGTCGAATTTTTAGAACACTGATTGGAATACCCTGCCTGCATCGAAGTTTGGTTAGATCCGGTTTCGGCTATTGGTTAGGGTTTCAATGATGTCTTATAAGAATATTAATTGCATCAATCGATCAATCAGAAGAAAGAAAAAAAGAGGAGCAGAGTATTATGGTGAAGGAAGAGGAGGAGAAGAACAACTACAGCATCATTGTTTCCACTTACAACGAGCGACTTAACATCTCCATCCTCGTCTACCTCCTCTTCAAACACCTCTAGTAAGTCCACATGATCTTTCTCTCCTCCCTTCTCCTCTTTCCCCCAATTATATATACTAATAATCTATTAATTTGTTAATTAATCAAACCCAGTAACATCTCATCCCGTTGATCTGAATTATTTCTGACCACAGCATGTATGTATATATGTATCTGGTGAGTTCAATTTTGTAACAACATTTGTGACATATTATCAGATCGGACTTACTTTTGTTGGTAGGCTACTGAATGTCTATTTAAAAAAGGATGTTATGAGCACTCGTACCACAACACAACCTGGTTACGTTGCATCCCTGACGTGTGTTGTTATTGACCCATTTTTCATCATTTGTTGCTTCCTTTTTGCATCTGACCTGGTTAGCTATTTCCTGACTATTTGAGGGATGTTGTACCAAAGCTATGTTGAAAGCATGGTTTAAAGTATCGGCCGATACCGATATGGTTTGGCATGTCCCGATTCGATACTGGCCGATACCCGATACTGACCGATACCGACATTGGGGATCTCTTTTCCGGTCAATTCGGCAAAAAACAAAAAAACAAAAAAGACAAATCAGCAAGGGTTTAAAGCATAATAAGGTTGTAAAAGCATGTAAAAAGAAGAAAATCAATCTATTATATGTAAACCAATCGGTAAGGGTGACTACTATTTCATTTAATTTCAAACCTATTATGCCTAAATGTATAAGTATATCTTTTTCAATGTAAATAATTTATTAATGATTATTTGTTTTTCGATATCAAAAAATCCGACTGATCCGAAACCGCCGATACTACCGATATCGCCGATACCGATACTCATAGGAATAGTCCGATACCGATTCTGATACCGATACTGTGAACCTTGGTTGAAAGGGGACATATACTATCCATGCACGGTCACGTGGATGCGGCTGCGGTTTCTGGTTTTCTAGTGTATTTTGTTTGTGTCTGATAAGTGTATGACGCGACACGGGAGGACAACACTTAATTTTTATTTTTGCGACTCGTTTCGCTTGGGAGCGCGTCTTAAGTGTGCTTTGTGCCTGGGACGATACGGACCATTTGCGTCTCGTGTGTCTTGCGCCTTTGACTACCTTGGAAGAACATGGGTAGCGCTAATTATGTTCTCGGGATACAAACCTTGAGAAATCGTTCTTAGAAGATCCTTGGTTTTTCTCACGAGACTTACATAAGAAAAATCTTAGAATATTTCTGCATCAATATCTCGTCGGGTTTTTAGAACACTAATTGGAATACCCTGCCTGCATCAGAGTTTGGTTAGATCCGGTTTCGGCTATTGGTTAGGGTTTCAATGATGTCTTATAAGAATATTAGTTGCATCAATCGATCAATCGGAAGAAAGAAAAAAAGAGAGGAGCATATTATTATGGTGAAGGAAGAGGAGGAGAAGAACAAGTACATCATCATCGTTTCCACTTACAACGAGCGAATTAACATCTCCATCCTCGTCTACCTACTCTTTAAACATCTCTAGTAAGTCCACATGATCTTTCTCTCCTCCCTTCTCTTTCCCCCAATTATATATATACTAATAATCTATTAATTTGTTAATTAATCAAAACCAATAACATCTCATCCCGTTGATCTGAATTGTTTCTGACCACATCATGTATGTATATATGTATATGGTGAGTTCAATTTTGTAACATCTGTGGCATATTATTCAGATCGGACTTACTTCTGTTGGTAGGCTACTGAATGTCTATTTAAAAAAAGGATGTTATGAGCACTCGTACCACAACACAACCTGGTTGTGTTGCATCCCTGACGTGTGTTGTTATTGACCCATTTTTCATCATTTGCTGCTTCCTTTTTGCATCTGACTTGGTTAGCTGTTTCCTGACTATTTGAGGGATGTTGTACCAAAATTTACGTTGAAAGGGGACAAATGCTATCCATGCACGGTCACGTGGACGCGGCTGCGATTTTTGGTTTCCTAGTGTATTTTGTCGTGTCTGATAAGTGTATGACGCGACACGGGGGGACAACACTTATTTTTATTTTTGCGACTTGTTTTGCTTGGGAGTGCGCCTTAAGTGTGCTTTGTGCCTGGGGTGATATGGACTATTTGCGTCTTGAGTGCGTCTTGCGCCTTTGGCTACCTTGGAAGAACATCTGTAGCTCTAATTATGTTCTCGGGATACAAACCTTGGGAAATCGTTCTTAGAAGATCCTTGGTTTTTCTCAAGAGACTAACATAAGAAAAATCATAGAACATTTATGCATCAATATCTCGTCGGATTTTTAGAACACTGATTGGAATACACTGCCTGCATCGAAGTTTGGTTAGATCCAGTTTCGGCTATTGGTTAGGGTTTCAATGATGTCTTATAAGAATATTAGTTGTATCAATCAATCAATCAAAAGAAAGAAAAAAGAGGAGCAGAGTATTATGGTGAAGGAAGAGGAGGAGAAGAACAAGTACAACATCATCGTTTCCACTTACAACGAGCGATTTAACATCTCCATCCTCGTCTACCTCCTCTACAAACACCTCCTGTAAGTCCACATGATCTTTCTCTCCTCCCTTCTCCTCTTTCCCCCAATTATATATAATAATAATCTATTAATTTGGTAATTAATCAAAACCAATAACATCTCATTACGTTGATCTGAATTGTTTCTGAGCACATCATGTATGTATATATGTATCTGGTAAGTTAAATTTTGTAACAACATCTTTGGCATATTATTAAGATCGGACTTACTTCTGTTGGTAGGCTACTGAATGTCTATGTAAGAAAAAGATGTTATGAGCACTCGTACCACAACACAACCTGGTTGCATTGCATCCCTGACATGTGTTGTTATTGACCCATTTTTCATCATTTGCTGCTTCCTTTTTGCATCTGACTTGGTTAGCTGTTTCCTGACTATTTGAGGGCTGTTGTACCAAAGCTATGTTGAAAGGGGACATACTATTCATATACGGTTACGTGGATGCAACTGCGGTTTTTGGTTTCCTAGTGTATTTTGTCGTGTCTGATAAGTGTATGACGCAACACGGGAGGACAACACTTATTTTTATTTTTGCGACTCGTTTCGCTTGGGAGCGCCTTAGTGTGCTTTGTGTCTGGGGCGATATGGACCCTTTGCGTCTCGAGTGCGTCTTGTGCCTTTGACTACCTTGGAAGAACATGGGTAGTGCTAATTATGTTCTTTGGATACAAACCTTGAGAAATCGTTCTTAGAATTTAGGAGATCCTTGGTTTTTCTCAGGAAACTTACATAAAAAAAAAATCTTAGAACATTTTAATTTCGCTGTGCAAAAGTGCAAACCTGTAGATTCTTTTGTCGTGAAAGGCCATCAACTTATTGTTGTTCAATGCCCTAAGACACCACAATAGAAGAAACACATAGTTAGAGTTCCTTATGCTGGTGCTTTCGGGAGATGTATGCTATGTTGTGTTCTAGTTCCGACACATCCTTTCTTGTAGGGCTAGGTACTGTCGGGAGATGTATGCTATGTTGTGTACTAGTCCCGACACATCCCTTCTTGTAGGACTAGTACTACCAGGTCAACCCTGGTCTAGCTCATTGAAGAGGAGTGACGAAGATCTTACAGTACTCATGTGGGAATACCCACTACACCTTATGCTTTGGAGGACTGGGTTTGTACTTTGAGAAGGGTTTTCAAATATTGGCTCGGCCAATAATCTTGATAAGCGCACATCCATGTTAGCTTGGCGTTTTGCTTGTTGGCAGAGCCATCTCCTGGCAGAGCGAGAAGCAATACTTCATCTCTTTTGACGACGGAAATAGCATTTGTGAAGGACCCCATAGGAGGATAATGGACACTGAGATCCATAATCACTTCACTATGAGGTTGAGAGAGGAAGCCGTTTTGGGGTGCATATCGTCCGACAGATGTTTGCAACCCCTCTTACCAAGGGATTGCATAGGAGCACTTTGTGGTGCATACTAGGCCTCCCTTACAACTTCGTCCTTGTTGTACTCAATTGTTATTTTATGTGGACGTGTACTTCCCTGTTTGACACATTGGATTGATTGTACCATATATATACATCATTGTTTATTTTCTTTATTCGTTTGATGTTACATATAGTGGGTGTTGATGTATAGCATGTTATATCGATTTGCATGAAATGTTATAAAAGTATGTCAAACAAGTTCAGGTCTGCTCATTCACATGAGCGATCATCTTTGGCGCGTATGTCAAACAAGTTCAGGTCTGCTCATTCACAAGTTCAGGTCTGCTCATTCTCTCACTATGCTAGTAATAGCAGTAATGTGCCAAGTCCCTTGTTGCATGGTAATTCCTCGGTAATGCACTAAGGACAACCACAATAATGAAATGCTTGGTAGTCCGGCCTGCTTAGCCAGAATGAGGTTGATATGGATTGTTGTTTCAATACGGCAGAAAGCACAGAAGTGATCTCACCTTCTTTCATTGTCTGTATTATAGGCATATGTGAGTTGTGTGTATTACATGCATATATGAACTATCGAGTCGTTGCTTATCGTCATGCGATTTGGGGTGTTCAAGCTGAGCCCTTACAAAGAGTGGTTGAGCTAAGACCTGTACATTTATTTATATTGCATTAATATTGATACACTCTCGAGGAGAATCTCTTCATCATGACACTGTCTCCAAATGATGTGGGCTAGGACGACCGATTTGGAGAGCGAGGAATGGATCCCTACTTGTTATGGGAACTCAATGTCTATTATAGCCAGACCTAGGTGCCCTTAGAGACATCTTACTGTGTAGAGGAGCTTGGAGTTGATGTTTGCTACTATAACATGATGACCTAATACGATGTACTGTATAAAGGATCATGATCGGAAAAGAAGGTTAGCAACAAGAGAAACTCCGCAAGGAGGAAGACCATTAAGTGTGTCTTATAATCAATTAGTGACCAATTTTGATCGTGCCATTGGACGACAACGAAATGTGATTAGAGTAATTGTATAAGTAGGTTTTTTGCATGTGCACTTTCTTGAGGTATTAAGAGATGTATGAATAGACATGCCAATAGATATGGGGTTGCACATAAGTTACTTATAACAATTCTGTATTGATAGGGTTTATCCCCACTCTGGTTTCTAAGAAAATATGGAGTCCTTTGAGTGCTGGTACTCAGTGGTTGTATGACACACATACCATATGTATTTGAGTTGAGAGGGACACGCTACGGGAAAATTCTCTTAAAATTTGGTCGGTGTGGAAAAGTAAAATCACAATGAATGCATGAGTTCACTCTCTAAGACGTAGTGAAAGCAAATCAGCTAGTTAAGTCTCGAGATCTAGTAGCTTCTAGGCAATGTTATAAATTTCGCTAGGCGGGTTCGGTGCACCAAAGGGGCGCCTACAGCGTAGGCGCGGAACTTTTTTTTTTTTAAATGTACATATTACTTCAATATATATTATGTATATGTTAATGTAAACATAAAAGAATTTTGACAACTTGGCTAGAGGCCTGAGTTATAGTTTTACCTGTGGGGGGTTGGGGGGCTGGTTCGAATCCCTATCTATAAAAACCTTTTTTTTAGTTGCACACTTTTTTTAGTTCTCTCCTCTCCTCCACTCCTCTCCTCGCCTCTGCTGCTCTTTGTCTCCCTCTCCTCTCCTCCTCTCCTCTTTGTCTCCCTCTCCTCCTCTCCTCTTCATCTCCCTCTCCTCTCCTCTCCTCTGCAGGAGAAGCAGCAACAAGCAAAATCAGTAGCCAGATTTTTCTTTTCTTTTTTTCTTTTTTTTTTTCTTTTTTTGAGATTTCAAATTTGAGAATTTTGAAATTCAAATCTAAATTTTTTGTTTTTGAAAATTTTGAATTTTTAAACAAGCTAACATGCCGAATAGGCCGCCTATCGCTGCCTAGCGCCTATATCGTCCGCTTAGGGATTTTCGGTGCGGCTGGAGGCCACCTAGCGCCTAGGTGGCCGCCTAGGCCGCAATCTAGGAACTCCTTCTAGGACAAATAAGACTAATGCATGTAGATTGAAAGACGACTCTTTCAATCAGTCAAGGCTCGTTTTGAGGCTACTGTTAGGAAGTCGAGAGATTAGTGGCGACCGATAGGGAGTCGAGAGCTTAGTTAGTGATGAAGAGAGTGAAATCTATTCATGTAGCGGTAGGCTCCCATATGGGTTTATGAATTGAGAGGATTATAGCGAAGTAGCATTGTGTGGGCACCCGCCACGGACAAGTGGGAGTATGTTGACATGTGGGCCCATATGGGTTTCATTTGGGTGTGCCCTCTGTGGGTGCACCAAGCTATACCATTGTATAACCGATTTATGATGCTAACCAACTGGTTGGGGGGGGGGGATAGGATGAGAGATTTCATCCCACGTCTCTTATATAATAAGAGTCTCTCCCCCCTGAAGAAACATACATAATCCTTCTCTTTTCCGCTTTCTCATATTCTTCTGGTTCTGCATGGTTAGAAGTGAAGGGTTCCCCAAAAGCAATTCCTTTCGTGAAAGGAGCCTAGACATTGAAGATCCTAAGTCTAATCCTAGGCTTCATTTACATGGGACAAGACTGGGATAAAACTTATCCCTTGAATAGTTAATCAATTGGGTTAAAGTGACAATAATTGATTTTGATGGCTGATTGAACTATTTCACGACTAAGTTCATATATGTGTATTGTGTGTGTATAAGTCAGCATCTAAACATATCACACTTCAATGTGGTTATTTCTGTACTTCATTTAAAATATGTCAAGTTTTGATCACGTAAATGTCAAAATCAACTTTGTTAAACCATGGTTCAATTAGTTGCTCTGTGCTATCAGTGCATTCATTTGCCTGCACTTATGCTACATAGACATGAAAGTAGCAACATTCTCTCATATCACGATTTTGGAAGGTTCCTACTGTAGACACTTTCAGACTCTCTTGAGATTCGGGTCATTTAACATCTGTGTTCACTGTCCTATATGTTCGTAATATTGGTTAGCAGAATGCCATGATACCTTACTCAAAATGGTCGAGGAGCTAGTCTATAATCATCTATGGACAATCGCATGGATTATCCACACTATTCAATGTGTTCATTGTGCTCTCCTTATATATGGTTTCAAGATATCTCATCCTTGTGTGTAGTTGTCTGATTTGTTTTATTTGAAACAACTTTCATTTTAGTCTAGGCCCAACTTAGATTAGCTATATTTTTCAACATTATCTATTTCATAAATAGAAAACTTGATCTCCTTTAAACTGGAAATACATATTTTGATCTCATATTTCTCCAGTACAATTTACCCATCTCAGGTCATCCCTCTCATTTTAACTTTAAATAGACCCTCGACTGAAAGGGGCCCATGAGACGTGGCATGTGGGCCTGTCAACCAGCTTAATCAGTCTCCCAGTTTATACATGTCAACATGCATTACTATACGCATTCGTTTAAAACTCAAATCTAACGCCTGCTTGCTTTGTAGGGATATTGATTTCGAAATTGTCATTGTTGATGATGGAAGCCCTGATGGAACTCAAGATGTTATTAGACAACTGCAACAAGTTTATGGGGAAGATCGCATTGTTAGTACCTAATTTGAGTTTTTTTTACAAAATCTAATAAAATACTTTTATCTTCTTGAAACTTTTGGTGGGTTTTATATTAACTCCCAATACTTGCAATTTAATTTCTTGGATTATGAAATGATATCAGCTATTAAGAGCAAGGCCAAGGAAGCTTGGTTTAGGTAAGCTTCTATTGTTTGGTTTCTTTCCTCAAGTAACTAGAAAGTATCACTGATCCAAACTAATACTCAGGAACTGCTTATTATCATGGATTGAAACATGCGTCTGGGAATTTTATCGTAATCATGGATGCAGATTTGTCCCACCATGTAAGAATTCGTTCTATCTTTTTAAAATGCCTATGTAACTCTTGTACCTTTTTCTGTACATCTCCTAAACTGTGCTAAATTCTTTCCCTACAGCCAAAATATTTGCCAAGTTTCATCAGGTAAGAACTTAAGCAAAGCACTTCATTATTACGTTAACCATCTAAAATATCTCTGCCCCAGAAATTTCGGATAAAGGCTTTGTTGTTGTTGTATCTGAAATATCTCTGGTTGAATGCTTTCTTTTCTTGGAATAATTTGTAGTTCTTTGAAAGGACCTCCACCCTCATTGCACTGGGATGCCCTTCTTTTGTTCTTTAAAAGGACATATCACCAACCCATTTACCTTTCATAATCATGCGTTGAAAGAAGAAACTAACAGAGGCAACAAACTTCCCATAAATTCCTCCCCCCTCTTCTCCCATTATCTTGATACTTCGAGATAGACTATAAAATGATGTCATAAAATGTTAGCGTTAAATTACCCAACTTCAGTTGCCAAAGTAAATGAAATGCACGTCATGATTGAATATTTAATATATGTTCATTCCATAATGTTAGTGGACGGTATCTTTCCATTACCGCACCTTCTATTTTCATCTATCAGGAAGCAGATTGAAACTGGTGCAAATATAGTTACTGGAACTAGATACGTTAGAAATGGTGGAGTACATGGATGGAACCTAATGCGGAAACTGACGAGTAGAGGTGCAAATGTACTTGCCCATACTCTTCTGTGGCCTGGTGCATCAGATCTCACTGGATCATTTAGGTTTGTCATTAAAATTTTGATGATTAGGATTTTCTTTAACCATCAATTTCTAATAAGCTCATGCTTTTAATCCCTATGAAGGCTTTATCAGCGATCTGTTCTCGAGGATGTGATGAACTCCTGCGTGAGTAAAGGATACGTCTTTCAGATGGAGATGATTGTCAGGGCTAGCAGGAAGGGTTATCACATTGAGGAGGTAATGCTTATTCTTTGGTCACAGCCCTGTCAAGTTTTTTCAATAAGCTAGGGCTTGGATTTTGAAGATCAAAAATCATACATAACAGAAAACACATTCAAACTCATTTTATTGCCAAAACCCAACCCAAATCGAATTGAAACTAACACCACCATGCTGAAGTAGTTTAAATTACAAGACCTGATTCCACCAGACATGACTTTGATATCCTCACCAAAGCTTACAAGGTATTTGGGCCCAAAGAGATAACATAGTTGACATTTCTTTTTCTTCTTGATGTGCTCTCTGACGGAGAACAAATGTGATTCCCACATAAGAAGCACCATCAGCATTTTCCCAACCAAATCATTACGCTATTTAAAAGGAAACTATATAGCACTCATATCCCAGCACTAATAGTCAATCTTGGTTGCCTTCTATAAATTGTTGAAAACAAAGTGACTTCTGGTGTCACTAAGTATATTATCATGATGGTCAAGTAGCCGATGGCCTGAACAATGCTATCTTCAATACATAATCCAGCACCAACATCATCATCCCTATTAAATTTTGACCAAAATTGAGGTGGAGCTATTTTTCCATGGTAGTCTCAAGTAATTGTTTGTCACCGTGGCATCACCTTCCATAAATTCATATCCACATCGCAACTAAAGATCTGAATGACCTTTAGGAACTTCTGTACACCTTGAGTAGAAAGCTGAAACCATTACTGTGAGGGCAGCGAGAGGAAGCAACTTTGTTTAGTTTCCACTTGTTATTTTGATAATAATGTGGCCAAAGGACCACCCATTTCATAAAATAGAGGATAATGAAACATGGGAACATGGTAAACAGTAGATCCATGCAAATAACCCAAAAACCACAATTACAAGTCATCAAAGTATCGAAATTAGTACACTGAATTCTCAGGGATTATGAAGGATGTCTCAAGACAAAAAGTTAAAGTACTCCAAGGGAAGCTCTCTGGTAGTTGGTAAGGTCCCTTGTTGGCATATTATTATGAGGTGCAAATACACAGTAGTCTTCCTCCATTCTTGATGGTTCTCCTCTCTCTTCTATAGTAGGTAAGAGCCCAGTCTGAGTTCTAAATCTTGTAGCAACCATTGTCCATTCTTGAATGTTAGCAGATATGTGACTAATCATGTCTTGGATGGAGAATTTTACAACTAACACAAGCATCATTTTTAGCTTACTAACTAGCCCAACAAACAATTGTTATAGTTATACCTTAAGTCGCCCTATGGGTAGTTTCCCAATCTCCATAAACCTTTAAAATCTTCAAGAATGCTAGTGAATCCCAAAGCTAAGAGCATCATGTAACAAATTTCTCTATTCTTTTGACACTCATGTAATAGATGTTTTGGTGTTTCTTCCATCTACAAATCAGGTACTCACAAGGTACCTTAATATTAATCCGAAGGAGATAATTGTCTAGTAAGTATATTATCATGCGATATTAGCCAAATAGAACTTTGAATTTTAATGGAATGCACAATTTCCAAAAAGCTTGTTTATACAAGAGAATGTATCCCCGTTCGTTTAATAATTTATATATTGAGCGCAACCGAAAAATTACCATAGTTAGCGGTATTGGCTGATACCGATACGATTTGACATGTCCAGATCCGATTTCGACAATTATCGATACTGAATTTGGGGGTCTCTTTTTCGGTTGATTCAGCATCGAAAATTGAATGAAATGACCAATCAGGAAGGGTGTAAAAGTATAGTAAGGTTGTCAAAACATATAAATGAAGAAAACTTATTTATCACTGATAAACCAATCAACAATGATGACTTATTTTTCAATTTCAAAATTACTAAGAAACAACAAAAACATACTTGAAATTATATCTAAATCTATAAAATATTTTTTCTCCAAATTTTAATAATTTATTAATAATTGTTTACTTTCGATACTTCGATCCAAAACTCGTTGATACTGTCGACTATACAACCTATTTCAATAGTCATAGGAAGGGTCCGATACGGATTTTGATACTGCGAACCTTGAAAATTACCTATAGGTTATTGTCGCCACTTTCTCTTGCCCTTACTTGCCTAATTTATATGAGATTGGTGAACCCCATTGCTTTTAAACATCTCAAACAAGTTCACAGGCTCCAACCTTTATTCTCCGGTAGATTGGGTTCCATCCTCAACTTTGGTTTCTAAACTTTCCATTGTTTAGCAACAAAGTCATCTATGTTTCTAAAATTGATGCGGTTTGGGAGAAAGAATATTAAATGGAATATCCCCACACCATGGGTCTATCTAAATACATATTCTTTTCCGTCTAGACACCCTTGACATAATAATATTCTGAAAGATAAAATTTTCTGTTTTCGAGATTCCTCTCTAATGTTACAGAAAGTGCTAGACGGCCGTTATGCGACAAGGGGATGCCTAGCACCTAGGCGCCTAAGCGGTCGCCGCTCCCTGTCTCGCCCCTGCCCTTACCGTGCGCTCCCCCACCCTCCCGGAGCGACCCCCGCCCTTACCGTGCGCTCCCCCACCCTCCCGGAGCGACCCCCGCCCTCGCCGCGTGCCCTCCGCCTGCGTCCCCCTGACCCCGTACCGCACCGCACCGCGCTGCCTTGCCCCTCTGCTGCTGCTGTTGCTGTTGCTCGCTACTGCTGCGCCTCCCCCCTCGGCTACCGACGCCCCTTGTGCCCTCCCTCACCACCTGCGACCCCCGCGCTGCGTACTCCCCGACCCTATGTAGTTAAAAATCGTTATATATCGGTTATACAACCAATATATAACGGTATCGGTTCGAGACCGATATATTTTCGAAAAAAATTAGTCAAATATTGGTACCGATATTTTTGGCTGATATTACCGATATATAGTGATATATCGGTTTTGAAAAAACCCGAGATATCACAGTTAGGTTTAATTAAAACACAAAGGTGTGCGAGAGAAAAAACTGATATAATCACAGTTAGGTTTAGTTAAAACACAAAGGGGTACGAGAGAAAAAATCGATACATCACAGTTATGTTTAGTTAAATCACTGATATATCGGTTTTGAGGCTAGTGATGATTAATAGATTTTGAAACTTGAAAGTTGAATTGAGAGCTTTTTTGTTTTCATATTAGTTGAACCGTTTTGAAGTGGTACTTTCTATATTGTAAATGTTGGTTTGGGTATGAACCTTTTAGTTTTAATGCTTTAAGAAACTCTTCTTGCATATTTTATAATAGATAACTATTAAGTGTGTCGTTCATATATAAAAATTATGTTAAAAATGTAAACCGATATTTACCGTTATAAATCCGATATATCGATGATATATCAATAACTCTACTGGACCGTTATCATGAAAAAACCATTTTTAACTGCATAGCCCCGACCCCGCGACCCCTGCACAGCTGCTGTGCTCCCCCCTTCTGGCAGCCGCGCCACCCCGCGCCTCGCCCCTCTGTTGCTGCTGTCTGTTCTCTTTCCCATTTCTCTCTCTCCAGCAGTCCCCCTTTAGCTACCGGCACCAGAGAGAGGAGGGGCTGCTAAGAGAGAAGGGGGAGAGAGAATAGAGGGGATATTTTTGTCATTTTATTCATAGAGGAAGGGTTTTAAGTTAGTAGCTATCAAAGTTGAGGGTATCAAATTGAAAAACTTGTATAGTTGAGGATATCAAGTTGTAATTTAGCCCAAAATACTATACCAAAATATAGATGGTGCTTTTCTTCTTTGGCCCATTAGTGATTTTTCCCCTACATAATGTTACTTTTTATCGCATAATGTCTCCTACTGATTAGAACACGCAATATACTAACAAAATTTGGCGGTGTACTGGCCGCATTACGTACCTAGGTGTCAATTTTTGACACATTTTCTAACATTGTTCCTCTCCCAAACCATGGTACCTTGCCATCAGGAAAGTTCTTTGCATATGCCAAGTCTCTCCTTGTTTAGTACATATAAGTCGCTGTTCCCAAAGCCTTCTCGGGATGTTGTTCAATCTCTACCACCATTTGGTTACCAAACTAAATTCATGTCTATAAAGTTGGCGATGCCCATTTTAGAAATTATACCCCCCCCCCCCCCCCCCCCCCCCCCCCCGCGCCAAAGAAAGACCAATCAATATGGTATATTTTCTTGATTACCTATATTGGTAGGTCGGAGGAAGACATTAGCTAGTTTTGTAGGCATATTTGTAGGCGGTACTAGACAAAATTGAATTAATAAAACTTATCTAACACGGATGGGATTGAGGCTTGGGGATCGAATCAGAATTCTAGTGACAACCGAAATTTTACGAAAATTCTGTCGGAATTCTGGTTAGGTCATCTGGAATTCCAATTGGCGCTTACTTGCTCAAATATTGGTGGTGGAAAAAGAGGTATTCAGGTTGCCCAAACCGGAATACCGCTTCAAGGCAGCCCTGCCCCATTTTTGGTGGATTATGGATAAAGATTTCCAAATCTTTTATATTTTTTTTTATATTTGTCTCTTATTGCTTTCTTAGTTTGAGTAGGACTAGTTTCTTACAGCTTAAGTATAAATAAATAGAGCTACGTAGAAGAAGAGAGACATGTTAAGTTGAATAATATTGAATTAGTTTGATTTTAATTTGTTTTATGGGAGTTTTATTTTTTTTGATTCTCCTATTTTAGAATTGAGGTTACTGTCCTTGTATCTTGGGTCGTTTATTCATTGATCGGTGTTTTTGTGCTATTTCAAGTGGTATCATAGCATTAACGTGTTGTGATCATTTCTAGAATCAACAACGACCGACCAACATCTTCCTAACGAAGGGAAGGAGGATGAAGACCTTTTTGCTACGAGCCGTCGCATCAACGTCTCTCTGCTGGAATAGAATCTGCATACGTCTGACAAGTTGAGTGGTCAGTAGGCTACCAGGAACCATCGAGGAAATCGGTTCAAATCAAGAAACAGAGTCTTGGGTGAGCAACCAAGGTTATAAACGGCGGTATGTGGGTGCGCGGCGGAGAGAGTCCGCCTAGGCGGTGCCTAGGCAGTTGATACATTTTGAACATTTTTTTTACTATTTTACCACTGTTTTTTGCATAATATGCATATTTTAAGGGTATTCCATGCATAACTAAGTTGTAGAACGAAGATTTATAAAGTTTTAGTGTTGTTAGGCCCATAATGTTATAAAAAAAACCTTTTTGGCCAAAATATTTTGTCAAGTATTTATCCGCCTAGGCGCTCGCCTACGCTGCCTCACCTCCGCCAATGCCGCCAACCTCCATTGGCCGCCTACTCCACCGGCTACAGCAAAGCGGTGCGGAGAGGGACCGCCTACCGCCTAGGCGCGGCCTAGGCGGCCTAGGCGGGCGCCATTTAGAACACTGTGAGCAACAACTGCGACCTCCTGAGAGATGGTTACGTATCGACACGAGGTAATCGACCACATAGTGCTCGTGTGGATTCGTCTAGAGTGAGCAAGGATGGGTATGAAAATCTCGTTATGAGGGGTCGTGATAATGATTTTGACGGTGACAAGATGACTAATTGAAAAACGACTAATCGACGGTGCTATTACTGTTGGGATGGTGTCAATGGATGCGGTCACGTTGTCTACTATAAAAGGAGCGACTTCTGCAACGACCGTCGCTTTGAAGATCGATTGCGGTTACATTTATTAACACATCGGTCGTAAGGAGGAATCTAGAAAGGTTGATGCGTTCCTTGGTGGGGTACGAAAGATTGTGCTAACACCCAAATACGATAATTTTGTGCAAAATGACATGTTTCGAACCCATTGTCAATGACAAAGTTTTGGGTCGTGATCGACAATGACAAACATGAAAACGTTATCAGTTGATGGTTGGTCGAAGATGTAGGGTTGGCATAAGAGAAGCACCCGGACCCGGACACGTACTCTATTAGTGGGGTTCAAAAAGTGCCAAAGCGTCCAGGTGACCAAGTGGTGTCGAGTTTCTTTCTCCATCTACTCTTACAGAGATGAGATCTGCTTCGAGATGATGGACGGACTTAACATCTTCCATGTGTTGCTAGGGAGGCCATGGCAGTTCGATATTGATACGGAATACGATGGGTGCGACAACATGTATCGGCTAGTTAAGGATGGGACAAAATAGAAATTTACACCTTTGAGAAAAAGTACTCGAATCAAATATTTACAAGAGGAGGAAAAGACTTTTCTTTCTTTGGCACTCTCTTTGAAGGAAGCGGAAGCGGACTTCAAGTAGGCATGTGAGGTGCATGACTTGGAAGTTGGAAGTGAAAGGAAGCATAGAGACCGAAGATTCAACAAAGGAATCAACAAGTCTAGCAGAGGTTCGCTTGTACTCGTCGAGGTTCCCCACTTCCTTATGGAGGAACTTCTCCAAGGGCTACCACCTATTTGCGACATCTAGCATTCACCGATCTCATTTCCGATGCGTTTTGTCGAACATGCTACAATCCCGCATGCATCCGGAGGAGAACGAGATTCTTCGGAAGAAGGTAGAGGACTTGATGCACAAGAACTCGTAGTCGAGTTCTCTACAATAGAAGGAGAATAATAGGGAGAGCATGAGCCCGTATACAGTTTCTATCTTATTCATACCAAAGAAAGACAACAATTTGCAGATGTGTGTGGACCTATGTTGTCACAAGCGACGCCTAGGCGTGCAGGTTAAAGAGTAGTCGCCTCGACCTGGTGTGGCGATGGTTGCCTAGGCGCGTCCAGACGACCGCCTAGGGTCGTCCAGCGGTCGCCCATAGGAAATATATGCGGTATTTAGGGAGTTTTTCTATTTTTAACTTTTTTCTTAAAAAAACTTCTTGTTGCTTCTTTTGTTGTTTTCTTCTTCTTTTGCTTCTGTTGCTTCGATTTTTCTTCTTATTCTTCTTCTACTGATGCTTCTTTGATTTTGGGGGAAGATCTGGACGAATGCACGAATCGTGGGCCAGTACCTAGGCGGCGCCTAGACGCGCCTAGACGCCTAGGCGAGGCGGATGGCCCGTCGCCTTGCCTCGCCTAGCACCCCGTACAACGTAGGTGTAGACAACCGTGCAATTAACAAAATTACGATTGATTACAAGTTTTCGACACCGCAATTGGATGATATGAAGTCTACTCCAAGTTACATCTTCGAAGCGGTTACCACCAAATACGTACCCTAATGGAGAGCGAATGGAAGACGACGTATAAGGCACGAAATAGAATGTTCGAGTGGTTGATCATGCTGTTAGGACACCGACACACTTGATATTCGTTGCTAGCCACACTATGCTAGAAGGTGTTTGAGTTGGAGTACATAAATGAGCTTTACGTCAAAGATGAATATTGCGGAAATATGAGAGCATTTTCGTTAAAAATAGGTCGTTGACGACTTCTAAATCCACGGCGGATTCTTAATGAAAATAGGACGACTTTGCATTCCTTGTTCATCCTTGAGGGAGAAGCTGATTAGGAAGCTATATTGTGGTAACTTGGTAGCACACGTGGGACGTAGCTAGACCATAACCGCAATATCAATTGCGCATATGATGAAATTATTATTTTATGTAGAGGTGCGTCTCCATAGAGTTTACGAGGATGATCGGGAGTAAATGTAAAAGGTTAGTGCAAGATGATGCAAGTTGCTATACAAATTTTCGTCCAAGTAGTGTAAATGCAAGATTTTCAATGTTAGTAACGAATAAATGTGTGCTTTCGGAAAGAGATATCGACTAGGCAATGTGGCAAGCATTAACTGAAGAGGTTTGGGTCGTTCAAAGTGTTAAAGAGAGCGACGTTTAGTTGGAAAAATGATGCCTCAACGAGCTTTACGGTGTCTGGCGATTAGACACTTGATCCAGATGGAGGCACAAAGAACTTAGGTCGAGTTCTCTACATGAGAGGGGTCTGACACGGACGAGATTGGGGCTCAAACCGAAATTATGGTAACCTATTGGAATTTCGTCAGAATTTTGGTTTGGCCACTAGAATTTTGGTTATTGCTCAGTTGCTTAAATTTTGGTGCTAGAAAAAGAGGTATTTCGGTTGGCCAAATTTGAATACCGGTTTGATGCGGTCTTGACCTATTTTTGGGTAGATTCTGGTCAATGATGTTCAAATCTTTTATACTTTTTTATGTCTTTTATTGCTTTCCTAGTTTGAGTTAGATTAGTTTCTTAGTGCTTAAGTAGGTTATTTGTTATAATTGGAGCTATGTTCATGAATAAGGACATGTTAAGTTGAAGGATATTGAATTGCTTTGATTTTGAGTTACTCAATGAGAGTTTTCTCTCTTTTTGATTCTCTTGTTTGAGAATTGTGGTTCCAGTCCTCATATCTTGGGTTGTTGGTTCACCGATCGACGTTTCCATGCTGTGTTAGTCTCCGAAGGACATAAGTTTTCCCTTCCATACTTGGAGCTTTTCCTTTCCATGTTCGTATTTCAAAGGAAGACATTAGGCAGGTTGGTAGACTAGACAATACTGACTTAATAAGAGTAGCCCTGCCCCGTAACCGTAAGGGTACAAGTTTTCCTTTCATACATGGAGCTTTTTCTCAACACGATTAATTAGTCATGACCAATTATGCCGAACCAAACAGTCATCTTTAAGTGGGACACCTAGATAGGTGACCACCGATCAGTAGTTCTCTAATGTTACAGTGTAGGATTTTCGTATTACGTTCATATTGTAGGTTCATTCCTCCTTGAGGGTTAATGAAGTTTTTATTATAGCCGACTCGAAGTCCTGCCCACATTTTGAAGGTATACAAAATGACTTAAAGATTACTTCCTGGTGAGGTTCATTTTTACCGAATATAATGGTGTCATCTGCTTATTGTCTTTCACACTCTTCTATTCCCCAAATTATACACTAGTCCAGAGTATGTAAATTTTCCTACCACACGATTTCAATCCATCTGCGACTAGCACAAAGAGTAGGGGGGATATGGGATCCCCTCTGCTTAAGTCCCCTTTTGCATTGTATGTATTTACTCTTTTGATCGTTTACCCAAACATTGGAACAACTAGAGGTCAATGTTTGTCAACTGGTCTCGTCTACTTAAATGGAAGCCTTTAAGATAAGACACATAACATAAAGTAGACATTTCTTATCGATCATATGGTATCATATGGCCTCCTCATATGATTGTTCACTATTTGTCCAATGGTGTCTTTATTTTGCATCCAGCCTCCATTTTGTAGTAGATAGTTGATCTAATTACTGCTATGCCTAGTTCTTGCGACTGTGTGGAAGAAGTTTGTACTGTGTCTTCCTCTTGTAGTCAATTGATACGGGACCTTTGGGGCCATTCAATTTCCCTTGACAATGGACCTCCTCTAACACCTCTTGTAGCCTCCTGAAGAGCGACAAATTCACTTGATGAGAGGCATCTCCTCTTTCCGATGGATTTCAATGGTTGGATAACATCTATTCCTTTCATTTTGGTCTAAGCATGGTTACCAGCATCTTTCTGTGCCCATTTCTTAAGAATTTTCCTCAGCGTTATGACTTGTCGTTCCAAACATTGATGGCATTAGCTTTACATGACGGAGTCAGCCAACAATTAGATCCACCTCCTGAAGTCATCCCCTATGAAGGCAAGATTCTTCAAAGTTAAAGATCTTGGGGCTTTTCTAACATCCTCATCTGATGAAAGCACAATAGCCTTACAAGTAGAACTACCAAAGGCTCTTGGAAAGCGAGCTTCCCAATCTAAAGACACAAGGACACTGTATAGCTTTGCGAGTGTGGGTTTCTCTCATTTATTGGACCGTGTGAAAAGTCTACCATTGGTGAGAATCTTTATTAAGTTCCAGGTGGTTGATGACAAGGTTAAATTCTCCATGGTCTAGCTTTGCGAGTATTAGATGATTTTTTCTGAGCTCTGACTAAGCAGCTACCCCAACGGGGTGACAGATCCATACCACTGGCTATATTCTGAAGAAGGTGAGGTACTTAAAACATTTTATTATTTAAATCCCATGACAAGAAGAGATGCTAGCTTGTGAAGGCAAGTTTCATTTGTATCGCTGCCAGTAGGAGTCAAGAAGCAAAAAACGACTGTTTTTAACCAATACTAGGATAATGTTTTCCTGAGATTTTTTTGATTGAGCAATCAAGGCTGCACATCTGCAGCTGGATCAGCAACTACTCTCTTGCCTATATTTTATTTGAGGTTGTGGCAAGTCAGATTTTTACTGAAAAGCTTTTTTGATTTGTTTCTCTACCTGCTCCTGTCGTCCACCAACTTCCCGTCTTCAGCCATCGTAGCACCTGTGTCTCCTTGTTCTTCAAGCCATTTTCAGGTCTGAGCTATTAAATTCTGGATCATATTTGTTTCAAGCGCCTGGTTCTGTGATCTGTGCTCACCATTCTTGTCCAGTTTAGTCTCCATCTGACCATCAGGCCCTGTGACCTTATGTTTTCCATTGGCTTGCCAGATACAATCAGGTCTGCAAGTGCCCCACATTTCCTCTATTGGGGCAATGGAAACCATATTATCATGAATAAACTTTTGCCAGAAATCATCTTCTTCCCCTTAATAGTAACTGTTGCGTCCGGATTAAGCTATTCACTAGGCAATGCACAAGATCCTCGAACCATCGTGTACAATAATCAATTGTAATGGGGTATCTTACTTGCAAGTTGCAAAGTGAAGAATGATCATCTTAGACCAAATCTAGATGAAATTTTACAATTTGAAGTAAAGCCCAAACTTTGGTTAAGCAAAGCAATATTTCGCCATTTGTGTCACCATAAATCCCCATGGTCCTAGGCACCGTAATCCAAACCTTCAACATAGCCTCCTCGGCTATGAACTTTGGTCCGTAATATCCAGTTCTGACCAAAAATTATGTTGATATCTCCAGCTGTATCCACTGTACTCCAAGAGATATCGCAAGGAAACTGATGTCCATCTTGCGCTCAAGAAATCTATTCTCTAGGGCACATAAAAGGGTCTGTAGCTTACCTCCATTATCTACTTCGAGATAACGACCTACTTGATGAAAATGGACTTTAATCGAGTCACTTACTTCCTCATTCCTCACTCTCTTTGTTGCTCTCTGCAAGACTTTAACGTGACTGTTTAGCATTTTGGATGCTCGTCTAAGGGTTTGGCAACTAGTGCCTCAACTTGAGTGCTACCGCCCTCATCGTCCCCAATTTACTCCTGAATCCGTTTATATCTCTGGACCAAAGTTTTGATCCTTCAAAATGTCAAATCTACACAACCAGCCTCTTCTCAGGCTGTGAATTACTGAAATAAAAAATATATTATTTTTGAGAAAAATAAATAAATAAAATAGTTATCATTCTCTTGAACTTATGTTTGATGGTAAATACCTGCTAGTTATATTAGTTACTTGCGAGGCTATAATTGTGATTGGAGAAGCTTCTCCAGTTTGGTTGTTCTAACAAAGTCAATATTGTTCTTGCTGTAGGTTCCGATAACCTTTGTTGACCGAGTATACGGGAGTTCAAAACTTGGGGGATCTGAAGTAGTCGAGTACCTGAAGGGTCTTGTATATCTATTGTTCACGACATAGCGAGACGCTAAAGCATACTAATCTCGGATTTGGTGCAATATGAAATGATTTATGGGGCTGAAATGCTGAGAAAGGAATGATATTTCTTTGTACTCTTTTACCGTCTTGTTTATAAATACCGACAATGAACCTTAAACTTTGCTTCTCAAGTATTCAATTTTAAGTGCCAGTGGATGTGTCTGGCTTTTGAAGTTCATGAATTATGGAAAATGTCTTAGTGGAAACTTGTAGCAATGTATCGATTGATGTCGAGTAACAAAGATTGAAAGTTGCATTCTTCAGATATGTACTTGCAGTTAGGTGTTTCGAGTCCCTGCTGCAAAACCATGTACTTGAAGTCAGGTGTGGACATTTTTGAGTCCGAAACTGTTGAGATATCTAATGAAAGATACAGGCCATCAGGGCCGGTCCAGGGGTAAGTCAGACAAGACTTTGGACTTGGACAACCTTCCTCTGCTTGGCCCAACCCCTAGACTCAGCATGACCCTACAAGAGGTCGTGGTTGCGGACAACCCTCTAGGACCAACCCACAATAAAGGTCAAGGAGCAACCAAAATTAGCTTCTGGATAAGGACAATCCAACCCCATGGGACGGCCCTGCAGGCCATGATAGTTTATATGACTGTTATGTGGGTCGGACAGATAATTGGCAAGTAGTTGCACACTGAGTATGGAACCCGAAAGTAAGTTAATATCGGGCTATGTTCAATTCGGTGCATTTGAATATTGCTAATATACCTTCTGTTTTGTGTTATGAGCTACATTTGGAAGTTATTTTTGTAGGAAGTTGCTTGGTTGGACATTCAAAAGCTTAAAACTTCTAAAGTTGTACCTTTCTGAAAATTTGATATGATTAGAGCTTTCAAATAATATGATGTTACTCTTGTCTACAATGATTTCAATTTATTATTTATACTTGGCAGAGTGTAGAACCAAAATGATTACAAGAATGTTCTTGTAGATATTTGAAATCATTATCGGCTAAAACCATGTACTTTTTATGTTTAAGTATGAAAACATCCAAACTTACCTCGGCATTTTGTTATAAAGTTGACAATAGGAACAATTTGTGATATTGAAGGTGTTTGTTAACTTAGAGTTTTCCACCTTGAAATACCTTTTACAAATTTCTCCGTGTGAATAAAATTCATGACTCATATTTTCAAGGATCAAGTCATAAATATCCAAAAGATTATAATTTATCGGTAAATTTCATCGAGATACTTTCAAATTAAGATCACTTTTTCAATACACCCCATGGCGATTTTGTACCATTGGTATTGCAAATTTGTCATACAATAACAACAATTTCTTTATTCCAAATTTTTAGGGACAATTGTTTGAATACTCTTCTTTCGTTCGGCTCTGCCATGTCTTATGTGATGCTAACAAAATTGTATATCATTCTTTAACACTTTAAACCATGTTCGTCTAGGTCTACATCTATTTTTAGTAGCTTAATTAACTATAATATGATCACTTCTTGTGATGGAAGCATTTTCTTCTTGTGGATACGCTCATTTTTGTATCACATTACTTGATGTATTTTCATCCATCCATCTTAGCATTCTCATTTCCACTACACATTGAGATCCCCTTGTGCCAATATCTGGTAAATGTTTCGGAATGCCAACCAAATATGGACATATATGCTTGAAATATTGGCCGTAAGAAATTTTAATATTCATACAGTTTTTTATTCATGGATTACCATTCTTGTATATTATATTATCTTACAATGTCTTGTAACTAATGATTTCAAGCTCGATTGCCTTCCACATATGGCCAAAGAAAGGGATGATAAATAGTTGAAAGAGCTTGTACATTGATGTTGACTTATTAGTAGGTTTTTACGACTACGAAATTAGTGTTTTTTTCCCTTCTTTGTGAAGTATTCCGTAAAAAATTATGCGTTTCGATATGCCACGTCACGCCACGCCACCCTACCCTACCCTACCCTACCCTACCAAGTTGATCCTCTTCTCCAAGAAGCACCACTAGTGATGATGCAGAGGATCCTCCGACCTCGCTTGTCATTTCCTTCGATCCTCACGGCCTCGTCCTTTACTTTTCTTAGTAAGAGGTGGTGTTTCTGACTGTGACTCGAGGAGAACATTCTTGGACATCGCTATTCGTAGACGCGTGCATAGAGGTTAGGGCCATGTAGACCCACAGTACGATCTGATTGATTTGGTAGACTTGTCACTCGCTTTCACGTCTGTTAGTTAGACTTGGACCCGAGAGTACTACGAGGGGGACATAAGACACCCTCCCTTAACTTACTGATAACTACTAAAGAAAATTAATATTAATTACTTAATTAGCTATAACTACAAAAAAAAATATTATACCTAATATTGATTAAATTACTTAAAGTAATAATTAGTTACTTTTGAATCTTCTAATTAATTAAATAAGTCACCAGTGGGTGGCCGAACGATTGGGGCTAGTGTGGGTTGTTGGGAAGGTCATTAGTTCGAACCTTGGCCTTAACAAAAACTAAAAATAGCTAGTTAACTAAATTATTGATAACTATGAAAAAGAGGAAAAGAAAAGAAAAGGATCAAAAATACAAGTTTCATCTTACATCCTTTAAAAAAAAAGGAGAACTTGGAAAGAATTGGGGGGGGGGGGGGGGGGGGGACACTATGACTTCTTTGATATAATCATTACAAAAATTCACTCTCCACTTTCCTTGTGAACCGAACAAAGAAAGTAGAGGATATTCAATTTTTTTCCTTTAATCTCATAGCATCCAAGTATGATAACGATTGTACAAAGACAAAGCGGTTATCTATAATCCATTAGTCAATTATATGGCTTACTAGCAATCTTATATCTCAATACAGAAATCAAGAAATAATAAGATAATCATAACTATGAAGCAGTAAGATGTCCCAAATGTATAACATATACATGATCATGAAATTAGTAATACAAAATGAAATACTGGCAGAGGTAATTATCATACATGATCACATCACTAGCTACAGTCTAGTATATAACTGTGTTCATAAACGAGGAACATGCTCCTAGATACAAGGACAAAATCATACCTTGGCTAAATGCCCAAAAGAATATATAACATAAATAGATATGAGTGAGAATATGAATCCACTAATGCTCATGCATCGCCGTCTTTCACGTACTAGCCATCAAGAAAAATCGTCATTAGACCCTCGGATTTTGCTACTTTATCTGGCCATGCAAAACCAAATAGGTCAAGCCCTAATAGCAAGTAACACAAATGAACCTCTAAGGTAGGTCTAAAACCAACATGAAACCAATTAACAAAACGCAACATGAATAGTAAGTGTTGGCCCAATGATTACATCGTATATTTTTGAATATGGCTAATCAGTTAAGTTTAACATAATGATGTCACTAATATTCATATACTCACTATCATGTTGCTACTTAAACTTAGTATTGTCCTAATTGTCCTATATTATATTGCTATGCTTGTATCGTACTGCAACATATTTTGTGAAATATGTATGGTAGCATTATCCTGATTGTCTTATATCATATTGCTATGCTTGTTTCGTACTGCACATATTTTGCTGGCCTAACATGTATTTGTAGACATGCAGTAAGCATGATCTCACTTGATCAAACCAGGACATAGGCAATGAAGAATTGATGTTGGACCAAAGACGGCGTCATACAAAAAGATTTCTCCGAACCGCCTAGCGACCTATCCGGGGCCTCGCATCGGGGGTTCCGCTGCCCGGTCAGCGGACAGGGGTCGAGGGGGCAGCGCCCCCCGTCGGGGGTTCGGGGGCTAAGCCCCCGAAAGGTATTCAGATTTTCAGATCTGTTTATCTTCGGACGACTGCTGTCAAGAAAAAAGACGTCTTCAGGACTGCTCAAATATCAGAAGAAAGACGTCATCAAAGGGCTCTTGGTTTTCCTATTTTTTCCAAGTCTGTAATCTTTATTTTATTGAGTCTAGGAGAATGTGTACGTTGAGTCGCACTAAGTCATCTCAACCCCTAGACATATCTCTCCAAGCTCTACCATACAACAGACCAATTCTTGAACCAAGCCCAAGCTCCACAAAGCCCAAAAGCCCAATGGACCAATTCTGTCTTCTGGAGACAGAGTTCGGGCCGAACTCTGCCTCCACACAGAGTTCGGGCCGAACTCTGTCCCCTGATTTCCAGCACCCTGATTTTTAGGGCCTGCTTGCTACAAGTTGTCCAACGTTCGAAAATTTGAATTCTTGGGGCAGAATTCTGGCCGAATTCTGCCTCCCCAGAGTAGTATAACAGAGCTTGAATTCTTTCATTTCAAATTATCTCTTACCTTCAAATATTCAAGCTTTCTAAACTCTACTACTCCAAGCCTCATTCTTCCATATTTCCTAAGCCACAACTCTCCTTAGCCCAAGGTGCTCAGTGCGATATCAGCTAGAAGTTGTGTGCAAGAGTGAAAGAAAAGTCACTTGGACAATTCCAAGTTTCGCCACTGCGAATCTGTAAGAAGTTGGCGTGCTCTTCTGAGTAAAGGCACGTGGTTGTACACTATTTCACAAATAGTGGATTTCAATCCTGAGCTAGAGTTCTCAGGCCTGGACTAGTCCTCCACGAGGGAAACCAGGTTAAAACTGCTGTGTTTGCGTATGCTCTTATGATCTTTATTTACTTTCGCATTTCTCTCTGATTTATTTACTATCTTGATAGTTGTTTTGTGGAGGTGATATAGAGTTAACTTTTTATTTGGTGATTATTGACACAAACTCTATTCACCCCCCTCTAGAGTTGCCTACACGTTATTTCAGTAAGTACTAAATGATAGGAGAGTCGTGTGATACCAATACACTATCACGAAAGTAAAAGCCATAAAATAAAGCTAAGTATGTAATAATTTTAAACAAGCAATCAACACGATCGTCCAATCAATCACTACGAGTTTCTATAGTTAGCTCCTATAGGTTATGAGCCTAATTACTACTGTGATAAAGATTCCACCGTAACATATGATGCATATATTACGGTTGGCCATGATCGATAATGATAATGATAACAATGGCCATAACTGTAATAATAACAATAACGATAAAAGATCACAGGCTATACGCCATGGTAGATACTACGTCCTGTCCCATTACTAATGGGGTTGCATGAAATTCGAGATCCTTCCCTCATAATGCATTAGGTGACTATGCTAGTTATTAAGTCCTCATATTTTACTGGTTAAATACCTGACCCGTAGACGCTTGGAATCAGCCTATATGAATCGCACAAGGTGATGCAAGACTTGAACTATGGTTAAAGGCAATCACAATCACAGTAATATGCAATCCATAAGCTAACAACCTTGACCTAGTCCATAACATTAATTATAATAAAAATAATGCAATAGTTCAATGTGATACTTACTGGATCGATTGATACAATAACTGGATTAATGTTGTCACTCTCCGTTCTAGTTTTTCGTATTTGTATGGGTATTTTATCCCGTATTATTTATGTTTGTATTTATATTATATCCGGTACCGATATACGATATCAGTACTTGTATTGTGAGTACCTGTATCCGATATTAGACCATGTATCTTGTTATTGGTTTTTGTGAGAGTTTCGAGAGTCGTACGGACAGATCATCGTAAGACAATCGACATGTCTAAAATTGATTAACTGGCTTATGCAACCTGATTTAGCTTTTAATTTTTGGCAAGATAATTATATGGGAGACTCCTAGTCTTCTATATAAACCCTTAGCATTTCTATGGACGCATATTAGGCCCCATATATAGACTGGCGTACCCAGACAAATTTTAAAAAAAATGTTTTTTCCCTGAGGAGACAATATATTATCAAAATTCTAACATTATACCATCTATAGGATGTTTGGTCAAGCAATAGTGCTGACTGGGTTGCTCACTTGCCCATTGGGCATTTGTGTTTTATTGGGGAGGTTATGATTATGTGGGGGATTGGATTGCTAACGTGCTAGCCATCAAATGGCTCCCCCATACCAGCTCTCTCATTCTCTTCTCCTATAAGCACTCTTCGCTTTACCCTCTTTCTCTTTTTTACTCTCTTATTCTTCACCCCTCTTTCTTCTTCATTGAGTCAACCCTAGAAGTGAACCTAAGCTTGGAATTGACCTTGAGGATTGGTTATGGTCTATTGACCCACCCAGAAGGAGGATTTGAAGACCTAGGGCTAGAAGCATTAGACATTAGGCAAGTACATATTGCACTTGTGAATAAAAGTTTGTTTCTTGAGTTTTAATTATAATAACTATTGTTGTGCAATTGTATACATTTTATTTTAGTTTTCTCGATTCTTTGGTTATTTTTTGTGTATTTGTAATGGGTTTTGGTATTGTTTTGAGCTAGGTATAGTTTGGGATAAATCCCAGGATACTATGGTATAACTATGGGCTAGGTGTGACATTAGGATTTGATCCCATCCTTAAGTCCTAAATGCAATAGAAACCACATGTTAGCTGTCCCTAATTGTTAGAAATCAATTGGTGATCTTTGGTAGGTTTTGGATACCAAAAAGTCCTATTCCAACCTGTTGTTTGTACTATATCAGTTCAGACAGTATACTATCAATATACTGACAATAAAGTGTGGGAACCATAATTTTTTCCAGCAAATCTAGTGTAATGTTATATGAGATAGAATAATATACTGACAATATATACTATCAGTGTACTAACAATATTGCCATGCTATTTTTCAGGATTTGATTATAGTTTGTGTGTCGTTTTATCGCGTGAGCGACTAGCTTTCACCAAAATACTTTATAGTAATTGCCTAGTATTTCTTAGCTCTAGTCTTTTAGTTCCACCCTAGTGGTTGTCCAGTCAAATCCTACATCAAACTATATCCTGAAATACCTAGTTTAGGCAAAACTCCTAATTTGGCAGAATGCTTCTGATTAAGATAACTAGTGTGGTATATGTCGAGGATTGGATCTCAATATATGCTAGAGGGTGCTAGAATATAGTATGGGTTGCTGGCTTACCCCTATTCGTGACCTAGCAACTTTATATCCGTATTATATTGTCATGATACCCTTTTAGGTATTGATCCAGTTATTGCATCTAGGTGCTCATGTTTACTTGTACACTAAGGTGCTATATACTGTTATAGTTAGATTATATTATTTTTCTTATAGGAGCACTGGAACTGTTATATTACATCCGTAGCACTGATAAGGTAACTGCCTTATTATGGGTACCAAGGAATGTTACTGAGTATTATTATGTACTGCTTGGCTAGTCCTGTTTAGGCAGTGCATGATTGACGAATCTTAACTAGGATAACCCATATATCAAGATAGCAAATTGTACGAACTAATCTTAACTGGAATGATTGTATACTATATCATCTGCCAGTAGTCTTGGGGATATTTCTTGTCTCGGTATAGTAGTTTACCCTTTGTCATCGTTTGGTGTAGGGGTATATTATTGCTTCGATGATAGATTAAAATCTAGGCTACGACACAAGTTCCTATTTACTTTTTATTGATTGGCTTTTCTATATTATTTACTCGTGCTTTCTTGTGATACTTGCTAGTAGGGGTTAACCCATCTAGGTTTGTTTGACTATATTTAGTAGGAGAGCCCGAGTATCTACTGCCTGACCGTCGTAGATCTGAGTGGATTTCTTCTCCAACATTTTGTTATCATTTTGATATATATATTATTTTAGTACCCACTATCCTAACAAGGAGGAGAGGGCCACATTACTGGGAATAGAAAAAGGGGACCTACCAGTAAAGTACATTGGCATCCCGTTGTCTGTAAATTATGCTCGAAATATGAACTGTACGGATTTGATAGAATATACACAATGTCGAGTGGAGGGTTGACAAGCTCAGAGTCTGTCCTTTAGTATGTGAATAGAGCTGGTTCGATCAGCCACTACTTCGATTGCATTATTCTGGCTTCAAGCAATCAGCCTTCCGACTGCTACCATTAATCAGATCGAAAAGATATGTGCTAACTTTGTGTGGCATGGTGGCATACATGCCATTGGATGGGAGATGCCGTATCGTCCAAAGAAGGAAGCGGGTGTGGGTCTCAGATCGATTCGGGACCTACGGGAGGTTGTAGGGGTGAAGCTGCATGGAGATTTTTTATCTATAGATGCTTTATTGGCTAAATGGATGGCATGCAGATATCTTAGAGGTCAGAAATTTTGGGTGCAACAGTGGGATAATAATGCTTCGGTGACTTTCAAAACTATCGTAAAACATCGAGGTAATTTGAAGCAAAGACTTGTCCGATGCATATAGAATGGGAAAGGTACTAGTCTGTGGCTCGACCCATGGATAAAACACCAGTCACTGGTGGATAGAAGTGGGTGGCCAGAGTATGAGAGCATTATGGCGAGAACGAGTCAGTAGTATTCTACATTAAGGTGTCTGGCATATAGAGTTGAAGGGGTACACACGACGGTTTAGCAGGGAGATTAAAGAAACTTGGGCGGATATGAGTCTTCAGGAGGATGTGTGGGTATGGGAGGACACCGGTATAGAAGCATGGAAAAAGCATGTTTCTTAGACTTGGACTCGGACACGGGTTCAAGGATGCTTCGTGCATGCACGGGCGTATTTGGCCGGTAGGCGTGGACTGACACACGACTATGCTGATTGTGGGATGATATAAAATATCAAACTCTATTTTTGAGTATTGGTATTTTTGTCTCCACATCGGATAGAAGAAAAAGTGAAGTCTTGCTCCATTCCATAAATAGAGTCCCCTGGCCTCCTTTGTGAAAGACACCGCAGAAGAAAGTAAAGGGAGTCCGTTGAGTCCAGGGAGCTCATTTGAGTCACAAAAAGTTGACTAACGAGTGTTCTAGAAGTTCTTTGAGAACTTACTGGTTCCTGGGAACAGATTGCGGTGGACAAATCTTGCTTTGAGTAACAAAGATATTCATCACCCCAGCAAAGTTGCGTCTTTATCTTCCTCCGTCTTCTTTGAAAAAGAGGCCACAGGATCTTTAGAGAAGCAAATTCTTTTGCTCTGAATTCTCTGAAGTTCCTCATATACAGATTGTGTGAGAAAATTTGTTTGCAGAATTACTCTGTCTATTTACATTCATACAAAGTATGTGAGCAAATTCGTTTGCAGAATCACTCTGTTTACTTACGTTCTTCTATCTAACATCTATTTCGGGAATAACAATCTCAAAGAAAGATCCGGATCTGATAGAAAACTACCATACAATGTTGTAAAATCTCTCATAATTTAAAGGATTATTTAAATTATTTTTGGATTTTATTTAATTCTAATTTATTTGTATCTTATTTATATTATATAAAAGGACTATAGCCATGGTTGACTTTGAATATGCAAGACGACTAGAAAGTATGGCATGCCTAGCGTACTCGGGTGCTTTAACTAGCATGCTAGCTGTGTTAGGAATGCCATGGTCATATTGTAATCTCTTGCATGTTAACCATTCAAATTATGGCACAAGTTATATTTTTATTTAATTAATTAGTTAAGAAAGCCTTTATGACTTTTTAGGAGACCCGGTTGCACCAAACCTTTCCAAACCTCTTCCAAGCCAAAACCAACCCTATGTAGGCATGTTGGGCATTAATAAATATTAATAATTACATTTATTTGTATTTAATTCAGATTTTGTAGTATAATTATATAGATAGAATTAAATAGTTCTATATTAGGAAACCTCTTTTTAAATCCTCAATCCAATCAACTTGCCAACTCACCAAACAACCAAATCATGCCAAGTGGACCCCCACCATGCTAATTTCGGCCAAGCAACCCCCTCATGGCCGAATGCATCAAATTAAATAGGATTTAAATCCTAGATTGCTTAAAATTTATTTAAGGATATGTTTAAATATACCAACTTATCCCAAACCTTAACCAAATCCTAATCTTTCTCTCCCTCACCTTTGGCCGACCAAAACCCCTCTCCCCCTCTATAATTTCAGCAGCAACAAACTCTCCATAGCCTTCCCACATTGTCCCTTCATTACACATCTTCCCATCCTTCACAAAAAAAAAACTCGTCTCCTCCACCATACATCCATCCAACCCCTCAAAACAAATCCTAAAAAAACTCCATCTCTCCCATCCAATCCTCTATAACCATTATCAACTCTCCCATACTCACCAAGAGAAGATTATCAATCAAGGATAGAGAGAAATGTTGGAGCTTTGTCGAGTAGAAGTCGTCACAACCTCTCTAGCAAGGACCTTTGGTAAGAAATTCAAATCTTTCCATCTCAAACCCTTATTAAATATTTGTAGAAAATATGTTATTAATTCTAAAGAAATCATATTTTGATGACTTTTGTTAGGTATAATCATCCATAAAGGTTTCATGAAATATAGGCGTAATATTCATGTGTCGGTAGGATCAAAATTAATCCCATTGTAAATGAACTATGAGTTATTGGTGCCTATTTTCGAAACTGAATTTTATGTGTGTTCATATACATAAATTAGGATTTTTAAGTATTTTTTCACGATTTTAGCAACTCAAATCTGGTCGAGAAAATTGTAGGTCAAAACTAGCGAATTTTGGGTAACCGGCTGACCTAGAATGTCCCAAAATATAGTATAACTCAACCCTTGTACCTCTGATATTATTCTATGAAATAAATTATTTTATTATTTTTTAAAATATATTTTTAGTTATTTTAGCAATTTTGAGTCATTAACTATGTTCCGGGCGAGTTTCGGGTAGACTAGCTGACTTAGTAATCAACCAGTCGTAAATGTCTTTAGAAATATTATTTCTAAAATTTTAGAGATAAATCTGTAGAAAATTATTTTAAATATTATTTTTATGATTTTTATATAATTTTTAAGTATGTTATTGAAGTAGGGACATAACCGACTAATTAAAAGTTGAAAACCCTAAAACTGTGTTTCGATGTCTTGGAGAACCTGTATGTGATTGTATGGATCTAAATGGTTCCACGAGAGATTGAATATAATTTTAACACATTACTTTGACTAATTAAGTCGTATCGTAAGTTTCATAAGTAGTGACTTAATCTAGTTAATTAATTATCTAGGAGCGTCGGGATCCGGAGGCGTGGACGCGGGAGCGACGTTTCATATTTACAGCATAGAATCAGGCAAGATACCTTGCCACTTACTCTGTGATTTACATATTCTTATTTCTATTTGTTATTTTCAGCATTTCTTATTTGTTGTTATTATAAAACTGTGCGTCCAAGTCACACTTGGGTGCAAGCGACCTTGTCGGTCGTTTTTCTCGCTTTTTATTTATTTTTCTTACATTGACTTAGTCTAGTGACCACCCCTTTGTTGATGAGGTATTGGTATATCTCATGCGGCCTTGACACATACTTTATCACGTGATGTGAGTCACATGTAGGACACGTACTTGCGTAGTCGGCCGGCCACCGATACGTATGAGGCGTGCGACGGTTAGGAGTAACTGCCAATAGAATTGCATGCTAGCAGACTTGGTAGTTACTAGAGATTTCATGAGTCATAGATGTGACCCTACTAGGCATTGGATGGGAAGAACAATTTCCTTAACGTATGGGTCCTTTATGCACTTTCCTATTACTGATCCTGCTGGCCTCTGACATTCGAGAAATGTTATGCTTTGAGGTCCCTGGTATCCTGATGGGGCCATACCTGAGTTACTGCTCCTGAGCCAGATGCCCATGCATTGAAGGTCTGTTCTTAACTGCATTTTTACTGTAGAATTGGCAGGCACCCTATTGCATGCATCCCCTTTTACTCTCTATTATATATTACATATTATATGTCATGTTCTTTATGTATCTTGTTACGTCCCTCTGAGGACCTGGTTATCTCTCCAGGTGTGTGCTTTGTGACTTTTCGCAGGTGTTCTAGCCAAGGCCGTGATCTTCTCCATTTCTTCGAGGATGATTGCTCTTGGTTCGCCTTGCCATTTTATCGATCATTTCCTTGTATATCCTCTTTCATTTAAATTGGTTGGTAGTGGATTTGTTTCCGCCCAACTACCTGTATAAATAAAAAAATTCTTGACTTGATTATAATATTATTCTTTGTTGTTGTGGATGAGATTTAGTTATCATGGTTTTACTGTATTTTACAGCTTATGTATACATACGGGGTTCCATACATTGGAGTATACTTCATATGTATACAGTTGGCATATTTACGTACTTAGTCCTAAGTATTTTGGGACTGGGGCGTTACAAATGCTTCTCGGTACAAGTATAGAAGCATGGGAATTGATATATATGCCCAAAGATAGTCAATGCATGTGCCTGGCTACACTGTCCATTTGAAAAGAAGACAACACGCGCCTCTTTTAGGCACTATGCTAGCTACGCCTCACCTAGGGGTTACGTTACTCACACCTCATCAAAGTGTTGTATCGTTCACACCCCATCTAGGCATTATGTTACCTACGTCTCATCTAGGCGCTATGCTACCCATGCCTCATTCTCGAACCTTGGGACAAAATGCTTCGATCTCCGTGCAAAAGACGGCCAAAGCACAGATACCGAGGAGCCATGATGAACTATGCTACTCGTGCCTCACTGAGGGTGCGCCTCTGCTTCTACCTGTGCCTCACCTATATAGGCGCATTCAACCCTCTGCATCTCCACCTACGCCTTATAATTGCTTCTTTCGAGACTGCTTTTAGTGAGTTGGGCCTCTCTCGAGACTTCGACTGAGCACTTCGACCTCGTGTAAGGAATGAACCTAGAAGATGAAGTTCATTCACCTTGGGAACAGTGTAGAGAGGCATGTGTTGCTTAGGCGCATGTTATCAGAAACTACTCAGGCATGCATTCCCAGATCATTTAGACGCGTGCCACACAGATCCTCCCTTGAGCACGTGTGCTTCTACCTCGTGCTTATAGTTCTCTCCCACTATGAACACACGCCACCTAGGACAGTGATTCCTAGGCGTAGGTGTCATGTTGGTTGCAGTAGAACTGGGCACGTTCCACGTGTGAAGACTCAGTCACGCCAAGGAGGACAGCTCTGAACACTTCAAGATCTTCTCCAACAACAAATCTCCAACCACCGACTACGTGGCAATCAGCCATAACTCCACACCAGTGAAGTGCGTGCACGGTTGCAACTGACCCCTGTTTAGGAGCGGTATGTGGCAGTCCAAGATCTACATGCCTATTTGCTCATAGGCGCGTGTGCTACTCTTACCCTCGGCTATAAATAGTTCTCCTCCAATCAAACCCCCGGTTCCCCCTATTTTTTAAGAATTCCTGAGCATTCCAGAGAGAGTTCTTGCTACTCCCCTTAGCCAGTGAAATTAAGTTCGACAGTTCTCCCTCACTGTCAGATCGTCAATGGAGTAAAGAATCAACCCTCCACCGTCACAACCCAGATAAAAAACAAAGTGTAATTAGAAAATTCTTGTCTAGGAGTTCGTTCTTACATTCTTGTTTGCAACCTTCAACCAAACGTCGGTATATAACCTACTCCACAATCGACACCAAAAGATAGAGGGGACAAAATTTGTATGGGTCAACAGGCTTGCTACCAAGACGCAATTATGCATGTATTGGCTTCTTATGGGTAGACTTTTGACTCTAGACAGCTTGTCGATATTTGGAGTGCAAACTAACGGGCAAGGATGTATAATGTGTCACCGCAGTCCCGAATCGAGTAGATATCTCTTCTTTAACTGTACGATGTCATGGCTCATCTGGCAAGACAGAGGAGGAAGATACACCTGCATATTGGAGGGACACAGGATTTGGCATCGGTCGTAGTAGAGATTTGCAGCGCTAGACGGAAGGGACATATGTGGTTTAGGAAAGCACAGATTTGTTTAGCATCTACTGTTTGGGTGACCACGAGCATCTACTATTTGGGTGATCGCGTGCTGCAAAGGGAACAAGTTCCTGCTAATAGGCGCGGGAACGGTTCGACCTGAGGCAAAGTCAAAGCCTTGGACCGTTTGGGTGACCACGAGCCCCAAGCATGGGAAGAAGCCCAACACGAAGGCTCTGCATATTGCAGGCCTAAGTCGGTGCAAGCTACACGTGCTATGCGTGCCACAACTGCCATGCCAGTAATGGGCAAGAGACTCACGCCTATGACCGTGATACACGCACCCGATGGAAAACTCTATAGGTCCTGCCCGTGCGCCTTCAGGGTTGAAACAATCTCCAGAGTCCCCTAGATACCCAAATATAATGCACGCACGGGAACTGGGTTCAGATATATTCCACTTATATGCCACAATACTCGATCTACCCGGGGGCTTGAAGAGGGCATAAAAGTGAATCTTCCTTCTCACGATCTACGTTATGTGATTAATCACAAACACAAGGTGAAATGAACAACTGCAGATACTATACACGAAATACCCCTGGTTGGGCATACATGTGCTAGTATAATCATCAACTGATGCTGTGCAAGGCCAGCATCTGCCTAAAAAGACGGTCTGTATTGCAACGACTATAGTCCACCACATCCGACCGACAGTATCTCGGTGAACGGATACAATCAGACGACGAAGAGGAGCCACTCTTCGCCTTATGCCATGCCGCAAGGAGTTCCCCTCTGGACAAAATAAATTATAATCCTTCGGTCAGTACGCCGAAGAACCGACTCAAGGGCAGTAAGTTGGCTGTTCCCAACATCGGGATATTCCAGAGCACCCGTTTCAAATCCAAACTCTCGTCCAAAGCCCTAAAAACTGGGGGTAGTCAGTGTCCCATATCTGATACTGACCTAGTTGGGGGTACCAACCTTCGACACACCCAAAATGCAGGGAGTAGCCAACTTCCGGTACTGCACCACAAACCTAATTTTCAAAGGGAAAGTGATTCCCATAGAACCGGAGGGGAAGAAGCTAGGGGCATTTATCCCAGTGTGCCTCCGAAGCCTCAGGAACCAAGGACGGTCGGAACGTCAATTTTTGTGACTACTCCCAGATGATCGCTTATACCGCCGATAATGAAGCATGGGAGTCAGGGACGGAAAGTGAGCAATCAACCCATATACGTACCTTGCCGTCACACATGACGAGTTACAAATAGAGATCCCAAGATAGCCGACGCTTCGACATGATTGAAAAAATGATGCAAACTATGAATGCCAGTCTGGCATTCCTGATGAAGACCGTTGCCGAGCTAAAGGCAGCCCAAACTTCGTCATATCCGCAGGTTCAAGCTTCCGAACCGAGAAATAATAGGAATCCAATGCCCCAATCACCTGACTACAAGTCATCATGTGGTGCTACCGCCTACAGCCAGTAACCATAACTTACCGCAAGCAACTATGCCAACAACGTCGGAAGAAGTTCTCGAAGCCATCTGAAATCTTCGAGTAGGAGCTGATGCTAAAGATAAACAAGAATCACGACGAAAGATGGAAATAAGTCAACATTTTCCTGTTGAATGGAATAAGGTGGTCTATCATCCTAAATACAAGCCTCTATCCATTATTCCCTTCGACGGAAGAGGGTCCCCCCGTCAACACTTGAATCACTTCGGAACCATGACGGAACATCTACCGAAAGACGATGCTCTTTCTTTACATCCCTTTGTTGGTGCCTTGAAAGGAGTCGCCTACGAATGGTTCTGTAGTCTACCTGACAATTGTGTGTCAACCTTCGACAATCTTCAACACTTGTTCATGTCCCAATTTTATGAATCGGGAATGGACATGACAATGTCCACTCTATTAGACATTGTTCAGAAGGACAAGGAGTTTGCTCGGGATTAAATAGTACGGTTCTGGCAAGCTGCATTAAGACTACCGCCAGGCATTTCTGAGTCAATCTTGATGGACACTTGTTAGAAACACTTGCTGCCCAAGATTAAACTCTGGACTGGTTCCTCCAGCCACACAAACTAGGCAGCGTTCATCAGTAACGCTGACAATGCTGAAAGGAAAGCCAAGGAGGAACATTTGTTTGGAATGAGCTTTCCTAATGCTAGTAGAAAAGGCAGAAGATCTGTCGGGCTTCCAGCAATAATGACCAGGAGTCCAAAGCAAAGCAGATCATGACCGCAAGACTCAGTCGGGGTGCGGCTCATACTCAGAAGCTTGATAGACCCCCGATACAAAAATGGAATTATTCTTTTAAAATGAGGAAGCATTGTAATTACTCGATGTACTCCTCGAGGGTGAAAAGCTCCAGCTTCCTCCTCCCAGGCATCCCGACGAGGTAGATAAGGTAGAGGATCCCAAATATTGTCATTATCATCGATACGTCCACCATGCGACTCGAGATTGCTACATCCTGAAGAACCATATACAGAGATTGATCGATGCCAATGTTCTTTCATTAGATTTTAAAGAAAAGTTGGTCTCTGGTAATATAATAACCCTCCAATTTGGCAATTTCTCATCCACAGAGATGCAAGACGAGGTCGTCCCAATCCCAAAATCAACTATGGAGGTCATCAACCTTCCGACTGCTCGAACATCTGGGTTAGTACCCGTCAAAACACCTCGAGGGGAGGTTATATGGGTGAATCCTGGGGGCAGCCCCTCACCCGCACCTCTCTCTCCCTCTCCCGAAGCTTCTCTCTCTCTCTCTTTCGGACTATCTCTCTCTCTCTCACTCTCTCTCGGTTCTCTCCCTCACTCTCCCGAACTCTCTCCCTCTCTCTATAAATCTCTCCCTCTCACTCTCATCTTCCTATTCCTCTCCATCTCTCCTTCACTCTTCCTCTTCTCCTCCTTTCCTTCTTCACTATTGCTACTGCTGCTACTGTTACTGCGCTATTGCTGCTGCCGCCGGACTTTCCGCCGCCGCCGCCCGCCTGCGCGCCGCCCGCCTGCCGTCGGCCACCCCCTCTCCGGTCGACCACCTTTTCACCCTCCTCTCCTTCCTCCATCACCACTTCCCACACCATCATCTCCATCTCCATCCTCCAAAAAAAACCTAACCCCCTTCAAAAAGAAGAAGAAGCTCGAAGAAGAAATTGGAGAAGAAGATGAAGAAGAAGGGAAGAACCAAGCCCTAGTCCCCCCCAACTCCATATTGGGTATAAATTCTCTCCTTCAATATTTGTTCATCTTTGATAAAATTGGTTAAAATTTTCTGTAATTAATTATTTGCTGAAATTATCAATATTAGGGGGTTAATTTAGAAGAGGTTTGGAAAATCCTAGGTCCAACTCAAGAACCCAAGGCAAGTCCTCACCTCCTTCTTCTTCTCAAATTTTTTCCATCTAGGTTAATGAAAATTTTATTTATTCTTTTATCTTCATGAAAAAAAAAATTCTGAAATTATAGTTTCATAAATAATTTGGTAATACCAGAAAATTGAAGTATATGGTTTAATCTTCTAAACAAAAAAAATTTAAAAATTCATATCATAAGATTTAAATATAAGTTAAGATAATATCTCTGAATTTTGTTTAGTTAATTCTGAATTTAATAATATTTAAATCAAGTCAAGATATATTAAAATGTTGCAAATTCTAATTTCTAGTAAATATTTAATTTGACATAAACAAAAGTATTAAATATTTGTGGTATGATATTTCGAATAAGTGAATAATCGAATAGACACAAGTAGAGAAATCAATTTTGAACACGGACTTTGGACTTGCGATTTATGGACATGAACTATTGGACTCTCCATGAACAAACAAACACAAATGAACATATGGAACTCTCCAATGATAAGTTGTCATAAAAATTTGGAACTGAACAACTGGACCGTACGCCGGAAAGGTAAAAAGGACCCTGCTTCTCTCTACTCACTACATGGTTACTCAATTTGGTGTATATTTAGAAATAATTCCCGTTTATTTCCTTTATTCTCCTGCTTCATGCATATATTATGGAAGAGTTTCATTTGGTTTAAATTCCGTCATACTATCTACGTATATATATATATATATATATATATATATATATATATATATATATATATATATATAAAATATATATATATATATATATATATATATCTACATATATATATATATATATATACATACATATATATATATACCTGTACACATATAGTTATACGTTATAAAGTCTAAAGTCTTACATAGTTGAATAAAATTTGCTCTATGTGACAAATTGCAAAGCTAATAGCAAGCCGCAAGTTGATCTATTGCCGAAGGAAAGGTAACCAATGCTTGCTCAGGTATAAATCTCCAATTCCTCTTGCTCTTTTATTTCCTGCATGGTTCCGGTGTTGAGAGTTGCTCCACCGAAGGGGTCGGCGAGCCCAATACTTACTTGCGTGGTTCCGGTGTTGAGAGTTGCTCCACCGAAGGGGTCGGCGAGCCCATATTTTTCTGTCATTATAAAAATTGTTTCTTGTAAATTTTCGGGGCTCCTACATACAAAGGAGACTCTGCCGAAATTTTTGAGAAATTTAGGAGATAGACAAATTTCCGACCTTCGGAAATTTTTTGGAAATTTCTGAATTTAGGAGGCATTTGGGAGGGAAGAACAACCGAATATCCCTAGATATCCCGTAACATAAATAACAAAAAAAAGCTGATCGGTATTCTGAAATCTCTGAAATCCGTGCATCTAGTTTCAACTAGGATGCACTAGCCCAAGGGAGGCTCAACATCTATCTGACAGTAACATCAATAGATGTCCTTTATTTAGCCCAAGGGAGGCTCGGAATTCACAGCCTGATCCCAGGTTAACGGGATTGTTCACGGGAAATATTTAGAGGATTATTCGGAGCATTGTTCTCAAAACTGCATATCTTCAAGTCTTACTCCAGAAAACAACGCTGTCTATTATAAGTAGGCAGTGTCATTAATTGCTCAAGGGAAGCAATTCCTATTAAAAGCTCAAGGGAAGCTCGGAAATCTTATTATTCATGGAGTAGGACATTGATCTTCATTCATGTTTTACTAAAAAATATATATATATAGCAGTGCAATTTAGTATACCATGTCTCTTCTTTTAAAACTACATCTTCATTATTTTGTTTAACTTTTACCGTTCTTGGCCGAGGACTTGCTTGTCGTATTCTAAACGACCTAGTATTTGTTCACTAGGTAAAGAAGAAGAAGACGCCTCCGCCGAAGTATCGACGCACTACAACGAGGAGTAAATTGTCCGGACTACCTACAGTTATGACCAGCACTATCGTAGTAATCTTGTAAATTACTTTTGTAATAAACCTGTAAAAGCATTGTTGGAAAAGTTTCCTGTAATATAGCTACTCTATATTTTTAATACCATGTAAACTCCTTGTATTTTCCATTCTTGCTGATGATTACAGGCGACAATCGCGGTTTCGGCGCGTAGCCTGGAGATGTGTTATGGCGTCACCGTTTCAAATATGGGAAGCGGGACGTGACACGTCTTTTAGTGGTGGCCCATACAGGTCAGCAAGAATGGAAAGTCTTGGATGAACCATAGATTTAGATAAAACGTAGGTTCTAGACTTAGACGGAGAACTTTGATTTCCGTATTGGATCCCAAGGTTAAAGGACCTAAAATAGGTTGCAGGTTTTACAAAACCGAAAGCTTAAGGATGAGGAACCTACCAATCTTCTAGGGAAACCTATGCAGGATAAGACATGACGGTAGGTCAAGATTTTTGGAATCCTATGGGCTAAGGCACAGACTTTAAGGAATGTCTTAAGGAACCTTAGAACAGAGAATACCAATTTGATTGGTGTATGTTAGACTATATTCTTGGTATGCTTAGCTAGATAAAATTCCTATAGCAAGTATGAACCATTGAGTATCCTTACTTGGTTATGGGTAGCACAAGGGCAGACATGACCTTCTAAGCCAGATTAGTATGTATTTGAGGATTTGACTAGCACTCTTATTTGAGCTATTATGGACCTAGAAATTCCTTAAGGATCTTGGGCTGAGTATGGGTATCTCTAGTAAACCAGGAATTCAAATATTTTGAATAGTGAGGGGTAAGAATATATATATATGTATCTATGTATCTCCTTAATGAATATTGGATAAGTTAGTACTAGCAATAGCTTGTCTAAGTGATTTGTGTAATGATTGTTGTACGTAGTGATATGTAAATAATTGGATTAGAATTTAGTTTCTTATTCCTTAACCTCTTAAACTTATCACTGTTTGAGTCTCTACCCGTTCTCCTTCATCTGTTGAATTCTCTATTATTCACCTATCTCCCCCATTCGACTATTTTCTTGCGTTATCCCCAATATTGTTTGAAAATTTAGATCATATCCTCAATCTTTTCATTCAATCCTATTTTTCCATAGCATTCCTAATTTCAGTAATTGTCCCTTCTCTAATATACATGCTCATTTACTCATTTGATTCTATTCTATGAGGTAATGCTTTGACCTGGATATTGTGGATGGATTTATACGAATGAATACTTGTTGTGCCTTGAGCCGAATGTTCTTTTGTTATCATGGAAAGAGAAGTTGTGCAGCCACCTATGTTGGCGAGGCACAACATTATCGAATACATGAATTCACAAGATTTTGAGCCCGAGATAATGATTCTGTGTTTGATTTCAAGGAGTTTGACATTTAGATTCTGATTTCATATTCTCATTTTGAATTTTGAAACCATCGATTTGGAAAAAAAAAAAGAAAAAAAAAATTTGAGATGAGACTTCTATTCCCCTAATAACAAAATCTTTGAGATCATTTCCGAGTTTTAATATTTTGTATAAGTGATGTTGATGATATTGCAACTTGAATTGAATTTCTATTTGAATTTGATTTCGAATTGATTGGATTTTTTTTTCCTGACATGTATGGTTACTTCACAGTCATATTCCCTAATCATTTTATGGATATCATTGGCATAGTAGCAAATGCTGCATCCATGAATTCAAATAATGAATCAATATCTTGATTGCAGCCATGTGCACTGGCGAGGCACAAGATTACCTTATTACATCGGATATGAAAAGGGAAATATGAATCAGGATAACCTACATGGTCATGGATTGAGAGGATTGGCATATTTTACTTGGTTCTATGAGATATTTATTGGTATAGATATTTCAAAAAAAAAAATTCTTTCATTCTTCAGATTTTCATAAATGTAGTTTGAGAATTCTTTTGCTATATTTTGTGTCTCCTTCATTAATGCAAATTTCGAGGACGAAATTTTTGTAAGGTGGGTAGAGTGTCATAGCTGATTTCCAAAAATTAATGTATTAATATTTTATTTCCATCTAATTAAATATTTTGCTCTAAATTTTTTTTGATATAAACAAAAAAAAAATTTTGATGTAATAATAATAATAATAATAATAATAATAATAATATTCTTCTTTCTTATTTTTTTTTTTCTGAGATTTTTTTATTTATAAAACCCTAAGGAAAAAAAAAATTATATATGTAGAGAAAGAGAGAGGGGGGCAGCCCCTCACCCGCACCTCTCTCTCCCTCTCCCGAAGCTTCTCTCTCTCTCTCTTTCGGACTATCTCTCTCTCTCTCACTCTCTCTCGGTTCTCTCCCTCACTCTCCCGAACTCTCTCCCTCTCTCTATAAATCTCTCCCTCTCACTCTCATCTTCCTATTCCTCTCCATCTCTCCTTCACTCTTCCTCTTCTCCTCCTTTCCTTCTTCACTATTGCTACTGCTGCTACTGTTACTGCGCTATTGCTGCTGCCGCCGGACTTCCCGCCGCCGCCGCCCGCCTGCGCGCCGCCCGCCTGCCGTCGGCCACCCCCTCTCCGGTCGACCACCTTTTCACCCTCCTCTCCTTCCTCCATCACCACTTCCCACACCATCATCTCCATCTCCATCCTCCAAAAAAAACCTAACCCCCTTCAAAAAGAAGAAGAAGCTCGAAGAAGAAATTGGAGAAGAAGATGAAGAAGAAGGGAAGAACCAAGCCCTAGTCCCCCCCCAACTCCATATTGGGTATAAATTCTCTCCTTCAATATTTGTTCATCTTTGATAAAATTGGTTAAAATTTTCTGTAATTAATTATTTGCTGAAATTATCAATATTAGGGGGTTAATTTAGAAGAGGTTTGGAAAATCCTAGGTCCAACTCAAGAACCCAAGGCAAGTCCTCACCTCCTTCTTCTTCTCAAATTTTTTCCATCTAGGTTAATGAAAATTTTATTTATTCTTTTATCTTCATGAAAAAAAAAATTCTGAAATTATAGTTTCATAAATAATTTGGTAATACCAGAAAATTGAAGTATATGGTTTAATCTTCTAAAAAAAAAAATCTGAAAATTCATATCATAAGATTTAAATATAAGTTAAGATAATATCTCTGAATTTTGTTTAGTTAATTCTGAATTTAATAATATTTAAATCAAGTCAAGATATATTAAAATGTTGCAAATTCTAATTTCTAGTAAATATTTAATTTGACATAAACAAAAGTATTAAATATTTGTGGTATGATATTTCGAATAAGTGAATAATCGAATAGACACAAGTAGAGAAATCAATTTTGAACACGGACTTTGGACTTGCGATTTATGGACATGAACTATTGGACTCTCCATGAACAAACAAACACAAATGAACATATGGAACTCTCCAATGATAAGTTGTCATAAAAATTTGGAACTGAACAACTGGACCGTACGCCGGAAAGGTAAAAAGGACCCTGCTTCTCTCTACTCACTACATGGTTACTCAATTTGGTGTATATTTAGAAATAATTCCCGTTTATTTCCTTTATTCTCCTGCTTCATGCATATATTATGGAAGAGTTTCATTTGGTTTAAATTCCGTCATACTATCTACGTATATATATATATAAATACATATACATATATATATATATATATATATATATATATATATATATATATATATATATATATATATATATATATACATATACATATATATATATATATATCTCTATATATATCTACATATATATATATATATACATACATATATATATACCTGTACACATATAGTTATACGTTATAAAGTCTAAAGTCTTACATAGTTGAATAAAATTTGCTCTATGTGACAAATTGCAAAGCTAATAGCAAGCCGCAAGTTGATCTATTGCCGAAGGAAAGGTAACCAATGCTTGCTCAGGTATAAATCTCCAATTCCTCTTGCTCTTTTATTTCCTGCATGGTTCCGGTGTTGAGAGTTGCTCCACCGAAGGGGTCGACGAGCCCAATACTTACTTGCGTGGTTCCGGTGTTGAGAGTTGCTCCACCGAAGGGGTCGGCGAGCCCATATTTTTCTGTCATTATAAAAATTGTTTCTTGTAAATTTTCGGGGCTCCTACATACAAAGGAGACTCTGCCGAAATTTTTGAGAAATTTAGGAGATAGACAAATTTCCGACCTTCGGAAATTTTTTGGAAATTTCTGAATTTAGGAGGCATTTGGGAGGGGAGAACAACCGAATATCCCTAGATATCCCGTAACATAAATAACAAAAAAAAGCTGATCGGTATTCTGAAATCTCTGAAATCCGTGCATCTAGTTTCAACTAGGATGCACTAGCCCAAGGGAGGCTCAACATCTATCTAACAGTAACATCAATAGATGTCCTTTATTTAGCCCAAGGGAGGCTCGGAATTCACAGCCTGATCCCAGGTTAACGGGATTGTTCACGGGAAATATTTAGAGGATTATTCGGAGCATTGTTCTCAAAACTGCATATCTTCAAGTCTTACTCCAGAAAACAACGCTGTCTATTATAAGTAGGCAGTGTCATTAATTGCTCAAGGGAAGCAATTCCTATTAAAAGCTCAAGGAAAGCTCGGAAATCTTATTATTCATGGAGTAGGACATTGATCTTCATTCATGTTTTACTAAAATATATATATATATAGCAGTGCAATTTAGTATACCATGTCTCTTCTTTTAAAACTACATCTTCATTATTTTGTTTAACTTTTACCGTTCTTGGCCGAGGACTTGCTTGTCGTATTCTAAACGACCTAGTATTTGTTCACTAGGTAAAGAAGAAGAAGACGCCTCCGCCGAAGTATCGACGCACTACAACGAGGAGTAAATTGTCCGGACTACCTACAGTTATGACCAGCACTATCGTAGTAATCTTGTAAATTACTTTTGTAATAAACCTGTAAAAGCATTGTTGGAAAAGTTTCATGTAATATAGCTACACTATATTTTTAATACCATGTAAACTCCTTGTATTTTCCATTCTTGCTGATGATTACAGGCGACAATCGCGGTTTCGGCGCGTAGCCTGGAGATGTGTTATGGCGTCACCGTTTCAAACATGGGAAGCGGGACGTGACACTGACCTTACCAATGAACTAACCTGGCCTGTCATACGTCATGCCGCCAAAGTAAAAGAGAAAAAGGTCAAATCATGTGATACGGTTTCCTCCGCCCAATGAAGAAAGGATGGAGGCAACCATGACTGGTCTAGATTACTCATGTAACTACGACCAGACCCTTAGAAAAGAAGCATCGTCAGCCTCGACGTCTGTAGTTCCCAGCTCATCCGAACCTGGATCATCCCAACCGCCAGCAACGGATAAGTAGAAACATAAAGATGGGATTTTTGACAAACCTCTTAGAAAAGAAACAGCATTTGGGCTGGATAGGCCTATAATTTTGACATCTTGGCACAATTGGCCAACACTCCAGCCATACTATCATTATTCAAGAATTTTCGTCTCTCCAAGAATACTCGAGAGGCTCTGAACGAGGCGTTGCAGCACACCGAGTCCTACTTAGGACAAATACAACAGCCGAAAGAAGACCTCACTGTGTGTCCTCAATGTCATAATGTGATGGAAGCCATGTCGAACATCATATTTTTGTACCAGTATATGCTGCTGAAAAATAATAGGCATGTCAGATCCTTATATTATACGGGATCGTCCATGAGCATCATTCCCTTTTGCCTACTGCATAATCTGGGATTCCGATGCATTGGTTGTCCATAACCCAAATCATGATTAGTGGTTTTAATAACGACAAAAGCTGTCCTGAGGAAAAAATCTGGCTGAAGATCCAAATTGGCGATCTAAAGAGGGAAGCAACCTGCTACATCATTAATGCAATGTTTGCTATAATGTCTTACTGGGGATACCATGGATACATGAGCACATGATTGTGTCGTCCACCTTACACCAATGCTTCAAGTATGTTAATAGCACCGGTGTAGTAAAAACTGAGTTCACAGACATCGATCCCTTCAAAGGGGTTGAAGTTTACTACACAGAATCTCATCTGTTCTGGAGGAACCATCAAAAGGACTCAGGTGAGAATGCTAATGATGAGGCAGAAACTCGAGCCTCCTCTGATGGGCCTATTAAAGTAAGATTAAAAGAATGCCCTACATCACTAACGACCAAGCCACCAGTGAATGCTCAAACTCTGTTAGTAGGCCGACTGAAAGGAAAGCTGGCAGCAAGGGAAAATTCCTCAACTATGCCCCTCATAGTAAAGCTACGCAGTTCGCCTCATCCCGCTGCATTTTCCCCAGCCTTATATGCTGGGGGTAGCAATCTGAAGGACATTGTTGTACCTAATTTTTCTACTTTTGACAATGTAATTCCAGTGAATGATATGTCCTATTTTATTAATAAAGGGATGCCTTTGAATTATTCTGAGTCTTCCTTTGCTGCATGCTCTTTAGAGCAAAATCTGAGGGTGTCACTACATACACAAATCACGTATGTTTACTCCTTGAGCCAAGAGCTTCCGATACGCGATGCATACTTCATAATACCAGCCAGGAAAATAGAAGAGAAGCCCATCATATTCGGTCGAGTAGAAAGCGCTCGGACCCACATCCCTTGTGAGTCGGAATATGAAATCGGCACGGTACAGACTTACCACTACACTCCTCAAGCCCGATGTATCATCCAGAAGATGGGGTATGATTTGAATAGCAATATAGGTCTTAATTATGGTAATGGTCGACACTTGCCAGTCAAGATTAATGTCCCCAAGGGAGAGTTTGACCAATATTATTGCAAGATCCGCTGTGGACTAGGGTATGTTTCATCTAAGATTCCTGAACTTCCACAATCCAAGGAAGAAACATACTTGTACTCTTCGAAATCTTCTTGTGACTCCGACGTCAGCATCAGAGAGGTATTTCGGAAAACGTTATTAGTGAATATGACACGTAGACCAGATCGATGAAGATGACCAGTTCTTCGAATCCTTCAAAGTCGAACCTTGGGCTCAACAACTTGATTCTCAACAGAAGAAACACTTTGAACAATGCGAACCTTCCACCAAAGACGAGGTCGTATAAGTCAATATGTGACTCTTCTCCTAAGCCAAGCTTCATTAATAAAAGCTTAAGAGGGGAAGACCGTGAATCTCTCATCGAGCTTGTAAGAGAATACATATATGTCTTTGCCTGGAACTATAAAGATATGCTCGGTCTGGATCCCAATATCACCGTACACAAATTAAATATTTTACCAAATGCTAAGCCAGTGAAGCAACAACAATGACGGTTCCGTCCGGATGTCATAAATGCTATTGAAGCTGAAGTAAACAAACTAATAGCAAGTGGCTTCATCCGTGAGGAACAACACCCGGATTGGGTAGCCAATATTGTCTCGGTCATCAAAAAGAACGAAAAAAATCTGAGTCTGTATAAACTTTCGTGATTCAAAAATACCGCTTGGCCAAAAGATAAATTTTTGTTACCCATTACTGATGTGATGGTTGATAACACCCGTGGGTTCGAGCATATGTCTTTCATGGATGGCTACTCAGGTTATAACAAAATCAAGATATTTCCAGAAGACGAAAAACATACGTCATTTTGGACTCTGATCTGAGTATTTTGCTACACCGTAATGCCCTTTGGTTTGAAGAATGCAGGTGCTACATAGCAGTGGGCCATGAGTACCATATTTTGCAAGCACTTGGTAAGACAGTCGAATGCTATATTTATGACATCGCTGTCAAAAGTCATTTTTGTGGTGATCACCTTCATGACTGAAGAACCGTCTTTGATTTGATGATGGCACAATAATTAAAGATGAACCCGACCAAGTCCTTCCTGGGGGTATCCAGAGGTAAGTTCTTGGGTTTTATCATCACTTCAAAGGGTATTCGTGTTGACCAAGAGAAGACAAAAGCTATCATCGAGATGCAACCACAGAAGAATCTTCGTGAACTTTACGGTCTTCAAGGACGCTTAGCATACATCCGAAGATTCATTTCTAACCTTTCGGGACGCTGCAAGCCTTTTACTGAGCTTATGAAGAAAGGAGTATCATATGTTTGGACTGAAGAGTGCCAACGAGCATTCGAGGACATTAAAAGATACCTCATAAATCCTCCGAGTTTAGTAGCACCAGTTATGGGAAAACCCTTTTTGCTTTATGTCTGAGCCATGGATTTCTCTCTCGGCACTTTGTTGGCTCAGAATAGTGATACATGCCATGAACATGCTATCTATTACCTTAGTTGGCAACTGGTTAGGGCCGAGCATAGATGCACCCCTATTGAGAAAGAATATCTTGCCTTAGTCTTTGCTATTCAGAAGACCTGTCACTATATAGTGGGGCAGATGATCCACGTCATCTCCTGGGTCAATCCCTTCAGGGTCCTCATGACCAAACCATGAGCACTAAATTATCGCTTGGCTACGTAGGTAATACTATTGTCACCTTACAATATGGTATTTGTCCCATAAAAAGCGATCAAAGGCCAAGCACTGGCCGACTTCTTGGCTGCTCATCCGATAGCCGAAACATCGAAACTTTATGATAATATCCAGGATGAGGTAATGGAAGCCCATGTCACAATGAAGAATCGGTTTAGCGATTGTTCTTCGACGGTACTTCGAGGATAGGACCCAAAGGTGACATCGTGGCAGGAGTAGGGGCAACATTAATCTCCACCGACGACTTGGTCATCCAGCGATCATACTCACTCTCGAAATCATGTTCTAATAATATTCCCGAGTACAATGCTCTTATCATAGGGCTCCGGCTAGCTAAAGAGCTGGGATCGACTTTCTGGAAGCTTACGGTGATTCTTAGCTAATAGTTAAGCAGGTCCGAGGTCAATACGAGGTTCGGCATGAAAACCTGATCCGGTATCATCGGGCGACAATCTCGATAATTTCTACCTTTATAGGATTTTTTATAGAACATGTTCTAAGATTACAGAACCTGGAAGCAGACGTCCTAGCTGGTCTTGCAGCTTCATTAGTAGTGCCCGTCGAAACTCAGCAGACAATCACAGTGATTGGTCAGGAGCTGGTATGCCCTAAGAATAATCTGTGCATGCAAGCCAACCATTCCACGAACACAAGCGAGGGTGTTCGATACTGGCGGTCCCCCTTTATAGATTTTGCGGTCTACAGAATCTTGCCAGACAACTCAAAGGTAGCGGCCTCCATCCAGAGTCGTTCTCTTCGATTCTATTACGACGTTCAAACCAAAACAATATATCATCGTTCCTTTGACAGACTCCTACTCTGATGTTTATCAGATAATGAGGAAGGAAGCACTTTGTGAAGCTTATAATGGTACTTATGAAGCCTACTAACTAGGACCTAAACAGCAGGACCGACTCAGATGCTTGGGCTACTACTAGCCCGCAATGATAGCAGATGCCTTCTCGTACGCTAAGAAATGCCGAATGTGCTAGATCCACAGAGACTTTATTCACCCGCCGTCGAAATTCTTACACCCGATAGTTGCATCCTGACCATTTAAAGCGCGAGGGATGGATATTATCGGCACGATTGCTCCGCCATCATCGAAAGGTCACCGGTTCATTTTGGCTATAACCGACTATTTTTTAAGCGGGCGCAAGCGATACCACTAGTTGACATAAAAATCTCGGATGTGATTAAATTTCTTAAGCATCACGTCATCTACCGGTTCGGGTTGCCTTGAAGGATTATCCACGACAATGGCCCATAATTTGTTAGTATCGCCTTTTTTCGATTTTATAACCAAAATCGGATTCATAGTATAGCCTTAACTACGTACAATCCAGTAGCAAATAGGTTGGCCGAGGCTTTCAATAAAATGATTATCAAGCTCCTTAAGAAAGTCATGTCTTTTAACAAATGCGACTAGAACGAGAAGCTCGGTGAATGCCTCTAGGCTTATCGATCCACAGTATGGAGTAGAGCTGTTAAGTGGGTCGTGCCGGCCCGGCTCGACACAAAATTTGATTGGGCCAGGCCGGGCTCGGGCCTCTTAAGCCCATGGACTGTAGCAGGCCAGGCCGGGCTGTGGATGAAAATATTAAGCCCAGCCCGATACATGACCCACGGCCCGACGGGCTTCGGGTCGGGATGAGCCGTGTCGGACGTTGCCCAATATAAGGGACTGGACCAGGTCGTACTGGAGGCCATCATTTTAGTTCAATTCAGTATATACATATATCATTCATGGGCTTTTTGTTTCATTGATCAATCAATAGTTTCTGTATAAATGACTCTACATGGTTGGCTATATATATGTGACCAAGTAATGTGAGACATACACGGTAAAGCTAGCTGATGGCAATACTTTGATTAAGCTGATGTATAGATGCATGCATGTATGTTGTTGCAACAACTTGCAACTAATATATATTGAAATAAATTTAATTGAATTTCAATTCAATTCAGTTCAAACATTCATTTTGTTTCAATTCAATTCACTACTATACTATATAATCATAATAATAACAGAGGCGACCACTACTTGCACTTGCTGCTTTAGACAGTGGTGCAAGTCATATTTGGAGGGCAGAGTGTTTGTTGTGTACATATTTTTTTTCCTTATGAAAGTGACAACACTGTTGTTAGCTGGTAGTATTCGGGACAAATCAAAAAGATTTTACAGGGATGTTGCAACCAGATCGAGCTTCGGGCCGGGCTGGGTCGGGCTTGGGCTTCTGGTCGGGCCTGGCCTATATTATGGTCCAATTTACGTGGCCCGACACGACCCAATATATGGGGCTGGGTCGGACCAGGCCTACGATTAATCGGGTCGGGCCGACATATGGGCCAAATTTTCAGGCTGGGCTCGTGCCGGGCTGGGCCGGCCTGACCCAATTGACAGGTCTAGTCCGGTCAGCTACTAGTAGTACGCCATTCTCCCGGTATATGGGAGTGAAGTTGTACTCCCTCTGGAGCTTCAAATCCCCTCTCTACGAGTGGCTCTTAATAGTCACATTACTACCAAAGATATCCACCATTTGTGACTACAAGTGTTGGAAGCACTGGACGAGAAACTCCTCCTAGCTCAATAGTGTATTGAGCTATACTAAGCATGCATCTCGGGAGCTTTCAACAAAAAGGTCAAAGTAAGGTCATTCCGGGTCGGTGATCTTGTCTTATCAGTTAGAAGGCCAATGGTTATGACCCACAAGACAGCCATAAAGTGCCAACCTAAATGGGAAGGATCATTCATTGTGGATACTGTCTACTCTAACGGCACGTGCTGGCTAGCGAAACCCAACGGAGACTTGCTGATGATGCCTATCAATAACAAGTTCCTTAAGAAATATTATGTTTGAACAAAGATGGGAGTGAAAGTACCTCTAATTATAACCTTCACTCATATACTCATATTTATCATATCTGTATTCGAATGTCTACCATGTCCATATCATCTCTGAGTATACATTCTTATCTCTCGACCATTTTTTCCAACACATCCATATTACCTATGTTGATAAAATCATCATCGTTCCTTATCACCCGCGTCCAAGTCTTAGGCGCATTAGTGGTGATAAGTCCATAAAAAGGATTCTTCAAAGAACAAATATGACTATATTACCTCTGAATTGTTCTTATGTTTCTTACCATGTTCTTTTACCCTCTGAGTAAGTTACCTATTTCTAAAGTCCAATGTTTGTCATATCTAGATCACCTCTGAACAAACATTCTCATCCTTCGATTAATCACCCCCCACAGTGCCTATCATTCCTACATACCATCCGTATTTAAATTGTATTAAGGATGGTGAGTCCACAAATTCCCCTATAACGTCCATATCACCTCTAAGTAAACATCCTACCAATTGACTTTTTACCAGCAAGTCCATAATGCTCTGATGGTGTCTGTCATCTCAGCTTACCATCCATACTTAGTTCTGAGTACGCCAAGGATGAAAACAAATCCCCAGTAGAATTACCCAAACCTATCACGTCCATATTACCTCTAATAGGGTTGTCACACCAAAAATCACAAAAAAATTATGCTCCTAAACAACTCTACTGTCCATGCTTCTTGTTCAAAGTATTTCAAAACTTATCCAAGTTTTAAAAAGTTTGAAGGGGGTCTTGTAGAAGCATAGAAAAAAGCATGTTGCTCGAACTCAGACTCGGACACGGGCTCAAGGATGCTTCGTGCATGCACATGCATGTTTGGGGGGTAGGCGTGGACTGGCACACGACTATACTGATTGTGGGATGATCTAGAATATTAAACTCTATCTTTGAGTATTGGTATTTTAGTCCCACATCAGATAGGAGAAAAAGTGGTCTCGCTCCACTTTATAAATCGAGCCTCCTGGCCTCCTTTATGAGAGACACCTAAGAAGAAAGTAAAGGGAGCCCGTTGAGTCTTGGGAGCCTGTTCGAGTCACAAAAAGTTGACTAACGAGCGTTCTAAAAGTTCTTTAAAAACTTGCTGGTTCCTGAGAGCAGATTGTAGTAGGCGAATCTTGCTTGAGCAACGGTGATATTCATCAACCCAAAAAAGTTGAGTCTTCATCTTCCTCAATCTTCTTTAAAAAAGAGGCTACATGATCTTTAGAGAAGCAAATTCTTTTGCTCTGAATTCTCTGAAGTTCCTTATATACTGAGTATGCGAGCAAATTCATTTGCAAAATCACTTTGTCTACTTACATTCATACAGAGTGCGTGAGCAAATTCGTTTGCAGAATTACTAGATCTGATGGAGAACAACCATACAATACTTCTCAATAAAAGTGTAGAAGCATAGGAATTGATATTTGCGGCCAGAGATATTTAATGTTTGTGCCTGGGTACATGCTCCCATTTGAAAAAAGGTAGCCCGTGTCTTTTTTAGGCACCGTGCTACCAACACCTCACCTAGGTATTATATTACTCATGCCTCATCAAAGCGTTGTATCACTCATGCCCCATCTAGGCGTTATGTTACCTACGTCTCATCTAGGCGCCATGCTACCCATGCCTCATTTTCGAACCTTGGGCCGAAATGCTTCGATCTCCGTGCAAAAGACGGCCAAAGCACAGAGACTGAGGAGCCATGATGAACTATGCTCCTCGTGCCTCACTGAGGGCACGCCTCTCCTTCTAGTATGCCTCACCTATATAATGGCATTGAACCCTCTGTATCTCCACCTACGCCTTATAATTGCTTCTTCTGAGGCTGCATTTAATGAGTTGGGCCTCTCTCGAGAGTTTGGCTGAGCACTTCAATCCTCGTGCAAAGAATGAAACAAGTAGATGGAGTTAATTCACCTCAGGAACAATGTAGAGATGTGTGTGTTGCGTAGGCGCGAGTTATCAAAAACCACTCAGGCACGCGTTCCCCGATCATTTAGGCGCGTGCCAAACAGATACTCCCTTGAGCTCGTGTGCTTCTATCCCATGCTTATAGTTCTCTCCCATTATGAACAGATGCCGCCTAGGACAATAATTACTAGGCGTGGGTGTCTTGTTGGTTACAGTAGAACTAGGTGCATCTGACGTGTCGAAGATCCAGTCACGCCAAGGAGGACGTCTCTGAATACTTCAAGATCTTTTCCAACATTAAATCCCCAACTACCTACTACGTACCAATCAGCCATAGCCCCACACCAGAGAAGTGCATGCACGGTTGCAATTGACCCCTATTCAGGAGTGCCACGTCGCAATCGAAGACCCACATGCCTATTTGCTCATAGGCGCATGTGCTACTCTTACCCTCAGATATAAATAGGAGGAGTTCTCCTCCATTCAAAACCCCGATTTTCTCCATTTTCTCAAGAATTCCTGAGCATTTCAAAGAGAGTTCTTGCTGCTTCCCTTAGCCAGTAAAGTTAAGTCTGGCAGTTCTTTCTCACCATTAGATCGTCAACGGAGTAAAGAATCAACGCTCCACCGTCACAACCCAGATCAAAAGTAAAATATAATTGGGAAATTCCTGCATAGGAGTTCCTTCTTAATTTTTTGTTTGCGACCTTCGAAGCTCTCCTTCAAGAACCACGAAGAGATGGCAAACAACCGGGTGCACCAGGTTCAACCAAACATCGGTATACAACCTACTCCGCAATTGGCACCCAAAGATTGTAACACCCAATTTTCTAGAAGAGGGTAATTTTGAAATTTTTTAATTATAATTATTATTTAATGGTATTTATTTCATGTTATGATTTTTAGTAATTTTTAATTATTTTTAAACTATTTAAATTCATGACTTATGAATTGGTGTCTTGCTAGTGTTCATTTCCAGATTGAGGGATATTTTAGTCATTTTTGTAATTTTAAGAATTATTTGGGATTATTAATTATTATTTAGATTTAATAGAATTTATTTGAATTTATGAGAATTTTTAGGAATTATTTTGGATTTGTTTGGACTAGGTTGACTTTGACTAGTTTTGGCCCTTGTAGACCAACCTAGAAGCTAACCCTAGTTAGTATGGACTTGGTTAGGTTATATGACTCTAGTCTAACCTAAGCTAATCCTTGGGTTGGTCATTAGACTCTAGTTAGCATTAGGATTTAGAAAGTCATAAGTCATGGCTTATGGTTTAGAATCTTTTAGCTCATAGCCTTGTAGTTTGGCCCAAAGCCCAAGACAAATTCCAAAACCCTAAGCCCTAAACTAAGTGGCCAGCTACCATATCATCATTGGGAACACCACCCTATAAATACTCTCTTAGTTTAGGGTTGCCTCCTTCTTAGGAAAGCTCAAGTCTAGAAGGAAAGGTTTGTTCCTATTCAATAAATCTCTAAAATTCCATTCCTCTTCCTTTTCCATTCAAATATTTTCTATTAAATCCTAATCTATCTATTCTTGCTATCATTAAGGTTCCATTTCAGTTTGTGGTGATTTTGGTGGATTGGGACATCAAGAAGAGAGCATTTGAATAGGGGATTTTTCTTGAAGGTTCAAGCTTAGGTAACTCCCTTAAATTTCCATGAAATTTCGATTTGTCTTCTTCATTAGGAAGCCCTAGGGGTCCTCTAAGTGTATGCATTGGTGTTGTGTCGGGTTTCATGAGTTTTGTGTCCATTTGGACACGTATCAAGGATGTGGCCTAGGTGTTTGTCGAAATGCCCAAGAGGGGATTTCGATCTGGTTTTTGGGAAGTTTTTAAATAGGAAATTAGGGTTTGACCTCGTTTATAGGTTTCCTGTGTCCTTGTGTCATTTTTGTGTCGTGTCGAGTCTGCACAGACACGTGTACACGTGGTCGCGCGCGCGCGTGCACAGGCACTGTGCGTGCCCTGCTGCTCGGGCGTGATTGCGACACGGACACGCGTCGTGGACACTTGAAACTTGACACACACCAAGGGACAATGTCTGCCACCCCGTGTGTCAAGTTGCACGAGCTCTCGTGTCGTGTCGAACACGCACGAGCACGTGCACTGATTCGTGCACTGTTGCAGTCGGCTGTTACTTGAGCACTGACACGCGCATCTTGTGTCGCGTACACGCGACGAAGACACGAGACAGGGTGTCCTATCACTAGACCTAGCCTAGATGAACACATGGACACAATCTCGTGGGTCGTGCCGCTTTGTGTCGTGCACACGATCGAGGAGAACACGTGTACGCTGATTTCTGAATACTGTGTCGTGTGTTGTTGTTTTGGATTTTTTATTGATTGGACACGTTTGTGTCCACTTTTGTGGACACAAACACATCACTTAGCACGAGTGCAATATGTTTATGTGTTACCAACCAATAGTTCATCATTTAATTTGATTTTGATTATCAATTCCCAATTTCCCCTATTCCTAAAAACTGTGTAATAGCTCCCTGTTTAACTGTTTTCCCAGATTTTGAAATCTGAGTTTTAGCATCATTTTTAACCCTTTAATCACTGCTATTTGCATGTAATTTAACCCCTAACATGTACTCATATGTATTATCTAAATGTATGAGGAATTTGGGCCAATTTGGTGGTTGTGTGACACTAAAACTGAGATTTAAAGTGATGGACTGATTTCTGGGTAATAGTGTATAGTTAAACTGATTTTGTGTTCATTTGGGACTGTTGGGGTATTTAGAACTGATTTGGATTACTGCAAACTGATTTAGATTTCTGTAAATTGTTTGGGTTCATATAGGACTGAATTGAAGGGGGGATGTACACTTTATTTTTCCTCACTGTTTTCACCCTCTCTCCCTCACATGTCTCCTCTACACATTCACACACCTATGTATTGCTCACTGTCCTCTAGTCACACACCCATGGCATTAGACACCCTTTACTGCCCATTGCCTCACACACACTGTTCTGATTCTTCCCTTCACTAGGACACTGCACACAGGTACACCCTCCTATGGACACTCATATGCACACTCTCTATACACACACACATACACAAGTTCACATGCATGCTAACACTCATTTCCTGTCACCTGGACACACACACACAAGCCTAGATGACAGTCCCTATAGCCCCTTGCTGTCATGTGTTGACTGTCCACTTAACATGCCCATAGTTGCCCTTGGTTCAGTCCTTACACAGTACATTTCAGTCCCTACTTAGCACCAAACACAGTCCAATTTAGCCTATAGGCTACCCCTGAAATCAGTCCATTTGAGGACCAATTTCAGTCCTATTGGCTGTCCAAAATGGACAGCCATGTACCCCTTATTCAGGCCTATAAGCCATCTCAATACTGTCCTGTATCCAACCATGTTCAAACCTTAGAACAGCCCATCTAGGCAGCCACAAACCAGTCCTTAAACCATGCCAATATCAGTCCCAAACACCCTCACAGTCACACACACACATCTCTCACTCATCACTCACTCTCCACATTCACACACACATCTACACACATGGTTCCTCTTGACACATACAAACCTTGACAGTTTACACACCACATGCATTTACACACACACACACATACACTTTCTCTATTATATCTTGAATGCATATTTATATATATGCAATAGGTATTATGTATATAAATAATCTATTTATGTATATATTATATGTGAGTTCTATATAATGTAGTGTATGGGTGATATGTATATAGTTAGCCCATATGTGTGTTTTTATATTATATTATAGCTATATCATATGTGTAATATATATATTATATATATATATATATTGGCATGTGTTATGTGATTTGGGTTGGTTCATAGGCATGAAATAGCCTATGGCCCATGGATGAGCCTGTGTGTCAGTTTAGAGTCTGGATTGGACTTGTGTAGCCCAGTTAGACCTAGAATGACTAGTTTGACCTAGTTTAGACTTGTTAGACCTAGTTTGACCATAGATGACCAAGTTGACTTCTAGGGTTGACCAGAGTTGACTAAGAGTTGACTTTGACCTAGATTGACCTAGATTCATGTAGAATGCATTGTAGTACTTCATTTTACCATTTTAGACTTGTTGTGACTTGTACTATTCTATAGGAGACAAACACAACTCCTCGGACAGTATATTCTCTTCAGACACTCAGGCTATCAGGCGAGTACATTCTCTGACCGTTTCATACTTGTCTGGATTTACATTCTTGCTCTAGATTACTGTACTTGATGCTGACACGATTGTTATCACGGATTGGTACTATATGGATCTTCTTTTGAGATGTTATCTCCTTGTATTCACTAAATACATATTATGACGTGCGTTTCACTTCCATATTGTATTTATTGAATACCCATATCCGTGTATACTCATTGTGCATATTGTACTCTCATTATCACATGAGCCCCAGGGATAGACCATTGTACACTATTGTATAACATTGTACATCCATTGTATAACATTGTACACTATTGTATAAGATAACGTAACTGGAGTAGATCCTTGTGTATTGATTGGGGAGGGGGAATAAAATTGGTTATGTACTCAAATCCTATTGTACAATATTGTATAACTATTGTATATGTCTATTGTACACCCACGTACAATGGAGTTACCATTGCATTTTTCTAGCCCGTTTACATAACCAGATTGTACTCTAAATCACATGTTCCTTACAGTTCTTACTTATCATATTTAGATATTTTATGTTATCAAATCTCTACTATTTTTCATATATCTTCTTCTTTCAGCGTTTCATGTACTTTACTCTATTGCATGCTTTATATTTCCTAACTCGATATGAACTGCGTGAGATGTTTTGTGCTCGCTTCCGTCCTGACTGGACTTGTTAAAAATATTATAGAGGATGAGGAGGCCTGCGTAGACACCTACTATGGGACAGCTGTAGATGACATGTGTGACCCAGATTTTTAGCTTGATCCACTAGCTTAGAGACTGAGGCTCCCTAGTCTAGGTTTTACTATTTCTGTCTTCTGAGATCTGATTGTATATATTCTTTCATTTTCAGTATTAGAGACTTGTTTTGAGTTGGATGTTCTGTTTTGTATGACAGTAGACACTTAGACTCTTTCTCTCTGATTGTATCCTGTGGATCTTTTTCTTCCAGTATCTATCTATCTTTTATTTTCATCATTCTGCCTTAGATGTGATTGAGACTGTATATTGCTATGTCACCTCCATTCGGAGTGTATATACTGTACAGGTACCTTTATATTGTTAGATGATTGACCTAGGACAGCGTTCTACCGCCGACACTGCGGCGTAGGCTGGGCGTTGTTACGTTCTCGTACCCTCACAGTGGGTGCGGGTCGTGACAAAGATGGAGGAGGCATAATTTGTATGGGTCATCGGGCTTGCTACCAAGATACAATTGTGCATGTATCGACTTCTTATGGGTAGACTTTTGACTCTAGACTGTTTGTCGATGTTTGTTGTGCAAACCAACGGGAAAGGATGTATAATGTGTCGCGGTAGTCCCGAATTGAGTAGTTGTCTCTTCTTCAACTGCATGATGTCATGGCTCATCTGGCAAGACCAGAGAAGGAAGATGCACCTGCGTATTGGAGGGACACATGATCTGGCATCGGTCGTGGTGGAGATTAGTAGTGCTAGACGGAAGGGACATATGTGGTTTAGGAAAGCACATATTTGTTTAGAATCTACTGTTTGATATATTTAGAAGGTACGCAATCAACGTATATTTGAGGGTATTGCAACCTCAAATATAGGTCTTTTGCATAATATAAAACATGACGTAAATGTGATGGGGCAAGTCACCTTGCCTACAGGAGCTGGGATGATGTAACCTTGGTTTAAATCAATACAATTACCTTTTTCCATATATATATATATATATATATATATATATATATATATATATATATAGAGAGGAGGGATCCGCGTCCCCACACTTTTTGCATCCCCAAGCATCCCCCCTACTCACACCGTTGGATGGTGCTTTAAGTCATCTAATCTTAACCATTGATTTACCAACGGTTAAGATTAGATGACTTAAAGCACATCCAACGGTTGTTAACATGGGGATGCTTGGGGATGCAAAAAGTGCGGAGATGCGGATCCCTCCTCATATATATATATATATATATATATATATATATATATATATATATATATATATATATATATATATATTAAGCAAATGATGTCTGACACTCTGCTGACCAAACAAACTCTACATCCTTATGCGTCAAACGTGTCAAGGGTGCCAAAATCGTGGCAAAGTCTGCCACGAACCTCCTGTAATAACCTGTCAATCCCAAGAAACTACGCACTTCTGCTACCATCTTCAGAACTGGCCAATTCTCCACTGTCTCAACCTTCTTCGGATCTACTGACACTCCTGCTCCAGAAATAATGTGTCCCAGAAACAAAATACGATCCAACCAAAATTCACATTTACCAAGCTTCGCATAAAGTTGATGCTCCTTCAAGGCCTGCAAAACTGTTCGAAGATGTTTTTCATGCTCTTCTTCATTGCTGGAATAGATGAGGATGTCGTCCATGAACACAACTACAAACTTATCCAAATAGGGTAGAAAGATGCGATTTATCAAATCCATGAATACTGCTGGGGCATTAGTTAGTCCAAATGGCATTACCAGAAACTCATAATGTCCATATCACGATCTACATGTTGTCTTGGGTATGTCCTGCTCCTGGACCCTTACTTGATAATAACCGAATTGAAGATCAATCTTAGAGAAGACACAGGCCTTACTCAATTGATCAAACAAGTCATCAATCCTTGGTAACGGATCTTTACTGTCACTGCATTCAACTGCCGGTAATCAATGCACATTCGCGTCGATCCATCCTTCTTGGGTACTAAAATCACCGGTGCTGCCTAGGGTGATTCACTGTCTCGGATAAACTGCTTCGTCTTCAGTTCTTCTTCATGCTGGTTCAACTTGTCCAACTTCGACTACGACATCCTGTAAACTCTACCGACCTTAGGCTTCGTTCCAGGATTTAACTCAATACAAAATTCCATATCTCTCACCGGTGGTAAACCGAAAAGCTCATCTGGAAATACATTAAAAAACTCTCGACCACTCTTGGAATCTGTTCCTGCTCTGCCAATGCTTCTGCAACAATGCCCTTGGGTCGATTCTCTAATGATCGATCAAAGACGAACTCCTCAACGCCAGGTACATTAAACACTACCCTACCTCCTCGACAATCTATCATCGTATGACTGTCTCTCAACCAGTCCATGCCTAGGACAACGTTAAAGTTTTCCATAGGAAACTCAATCAAAGATGCGGGAAATAATCACCCACACACTACGACCGGACATGCTAAGCATACTCTGCTAACTCCTACGAGCCCATTACCAGTGAGTATATTCATCCTCTCTGGCAATGCCTCGAACTCCAATCCAATACGTATCGCAAACCGTGTAGATATAAAAGAGTGGGTAGCCCCCGAATCAAACAATGCTAATGCAAGAAAAGAGGTAACAAAAACATTACCTAACGTCGCCTGAAGCTAGTGCTTCCTCTAGTAATAAGGTGAAGGCCTGGCCCTGGCCTTACTAAGCTCCCCGTTGTTGTCTTCCTTGTCCATGCTGTTGCTGTGACCTCTGCTGGCCTCCCTGGTTCTGCGTCTGGCAAAACATCTGAGCCTACGTCGGCAGATGCTGGGCTAGCGGCCTTACAACCAATACTGGTCCTCTGCTCGGTGCTGCCTCCGGAGCTGGCAATGCCAAAAATTGCTGAACTGGCCCTCCTGGCCTCTACATCATAAGACAATTGGCAATCCTGTAGTCTGTACTGCCATACCTCATGTATAACCCATTAGCTGAATGACACACATCCCTAGTGTGCCCTCCCTTACCGCAGTAAGTACATCCCATGGGTGCCCCCTGGCGCTGCTGCTGGTTCCTCGGATGTTGATGCCGAACTGGTGCTGTTATCTCTGATACCATCGTCCTCCGTGATGCTCCTGACTTATGAATACGGATGCCGGGTGCTGGCGTCGATGTTCGCTGTACTGCTCCTCTGTCCCTACTCTGGGGATGAGACCTTTTCTGGCCCCCATGCCTTGTCGCCAACCTTTGTTGGGTAAGTTCATGCCTCCGAGCTTCCATTAAAACGTCATCAAAAGTCTGATAGTCGTACCCTTCTACTAGCTGTAGAATCTCCAAATGAAGTTCCTACTGGAATCTCATAGCCTTCTTTGGCTCTGTAGCCACCATCGTCGGTGCAAACCGACTCAATCTATAGAACTTCGCTGCATATCCATCCACCGTCTTACCAGCCTGCTTGAGACTGATAAATCTCTGCTATAGCTCATTTCGATCTACCACGCCAAAGTACTTGGCCTTGAATCTGTTATTGAAGCTATCCCAAGGAACAAGACGCCTCATTCAAACCTCTTCTGATGCCCACCAGTCGCGGGTGAGATCCTGAAGTAACAGTCTGACCTGGTCAACCTTCTCTTCTGCTGGAACCTTTGTTGCGGTCAATATGGCCTCAATATCCTGAAGCCAAGCATCCGCCGTGATGGCATCCTCCATGCCATCAAAGTATCTCGGGTTAAGTCGATAAAACCTCCCCGATGCTCCCGAGTCATTTCTGACACTTCTCTCAAGGGCTACTTGTAACCACTGATTCAGTAGCACATTATGTTTCTACTGCTGGGTCTGCTGTTGCTGATGGGCTGCCACCTGACGCTGCTGAGTGGTCAAAAATCCTCAGATGACCTCCAGGAGTGCTGCAGCAACAGGTACTGTCGTAGCTGTCGACACCGCTGGGGTACAGGAGTTTCTAGAACCTGCAGTTCCACTGGCTCTGATATCACTTCCACTCGGATCTAGTTAGGAGAAGGTATTCTTTCCTGCTACTACCCCATCGAGCCATGTTCTACTAGACGTTCCTCCATGTTGTCCTCACCAGCTACTGAGAAAGAAGCATCCCTAGAAAGATACATGATATCAAATGACGAGACGAGGAAGATTCGAGGATGCAATTCAGGTTATCAATCAAGGTGAGGGAAGAGAAATCGAGGCAAGAGATTCAAAGGAAACAAGTTTTGATTGAGACTCTTATAATAGTAAAACTCCTCAAGTCTAAAAATCAGACCTGCATGGGCCACCAATAAAACCTTGTCATGCCCTAGTACCGAAATATGGGGACGGACTAGGCCAGTTACTCTATATGAGGTATGTAAACGTCATACGACGATCGTGGCTGTCAAGAGACAAGGAGGTGCGTGCTACAATCAAGTCTCCTGTGGTCTCACAGAGCATCTATGTCTCAATCATTCAAGCAAGAAAACATCAGTTAATGAGTATATGAGATAAAGCAGTAAGGCGTCCCCGACGCTTCATCAAAATGATCATGGAGATCTAGCTTTATAAGTTAGCTAGCCCAGAGAGTCATAGGTACATAACTGTATTCAGCTGCAGTCTGATTTAATTATAATTATGCAAGACAAAATATCTAGATTAACCGGCTAAACAGTTGCCGGTAGCTAAACGCCAGAACATAAGGGATAAAAACTAGAGTGGTAGAAAAGAAACCCACTCGAGTCCCCCGCCAACCATGTTTCTAGTATGCACCATTGACGTCAGGGAAGAAGTTTGGATCCTCAGGCGCTGCTACGAGATCTGGCCAAACAAAACCAGCGGGGTCAGTCCCGAATAGCAAGTACCACAAGGGAGCACAAAAGAGTGAGATAAAAACCAAGCATAAAATAATAATACTAGTAATAATAAAAGCTTTCGGTCGTAACCTTGGTCCACAGCCTATCATAGCACGATAGACCAACCCAACAACCAAACAAGGACATGGGTTGGACCACGTACCATGACAGTCCATGTCCCTCGGCTATTAACGGAAGGTACAAGGCACAATCAAATCGTTTTTCAAGCGGCCATTCATTCCCGCGGCTTTCTATTTTTGGCGGAGTTATCCTCACGATACTGATTAAAAGGAATCCTCAGATCGTGTCAACACAGCAGGGCTGGCCAAACCATTAGACATATAGCACATTGAGTATGCACCGATCCCCCGGAGGACTACCGCGCTAATACATATAACACATAGCTCGTAGAAGTCGGATATAGTCATCTGCTAAAGGCGAATGAAACCATATCCGTGGCGGCCAACCCGACACGTCAAGACTGGACCTGGGGTGACTAGTATGGCACGATCTCAGGATTCTTTCCACCCAATGCATCTACCAAGTTAGTTGCCTAGTTACTCCCTAGGTTATCCTCAGAGTTCACATGTCGTGGTCACATGCTCACTCCCCTAGATGTCGTACAATGTATGAGTACCCTAAGAATGGATCCACGCTGGCTCATGGAGTCATACATATGTACCTCTTCTTGGTGTAATGCAACACACAACACATACCACGTCATTGCTACCGACCATTCGCTATGTAAATGCTGGACTCTTGGATGACTGTCAGGTATCATGTAGGAACACTTAGCACATAGGATAACACCTCGATGCTTACATAGATTGTACCATAGTACACACATAGGCTTATCCAGCACTCGTATAGGTAGTCAGATCAGGAATGAGGACCAAGACACAAGGACGCATGCGACCGAGGGTCATGCGGCCAAGGCATGTAATCAAGACTCATGCGGCTAAGCATACAGTCTGCATAACTTCATACGGCCAGGGGTTATACGGCCAAGGGTCATGCGGCAAGGCATGCAGTCCGCAGGACTTCATGCGGCCAAAGCTCATGCGACAAGCAATGAAGTCCACAGGACTTCATGCGGCCAAAGCTCATGCGGCAATCAATGAAGTCCACATGACTTCATGCGACCAAAGCACATGAGGCAAGTAATGAAGTCCACAGGACTTTGTGCGGCCAAAAGCTCATGCGGCAAGCAATGAAGTCCGCATGACTTCATGCGGCCAAAGCTCATGCGACAAACAATAAAGTCCGCAGGACTTCATGCGGCCAAAGCTTATGAGGCAAGCAATAAAGTCCGCATGACTTTATGCGGCCAAAGCTTATGCGGCCAAGGCTCATCTTCTCCAAAAATCCAAAAAAGATGGCCATGGAACCCGTGAACTTCAAACGGTCACAACTTGGTCAAAACAACATGAAATTTAACTTCTCAAAGGTCAAATTTGGGTAAAAAAAAATGCCCTACCACATGGAACAACTAGATTTTGAAAATAAGCAAGTTTAATAGATCAAAACTAGGAAAAATTAAAAATGACATAAACTTAGATCTACGAAATTCATCCTTCAAAATCGAAAATACCAAGTACTAAACTTGTAGAGGATGATAAGAAGAACAATATAGATAAATATTATCCAAGAAAAAAATCAAGGATGAAAAATGCACAAATCTCCACTTTTGAGCAAGTTGTACTTGCCTAATGGTGGTGGTTGAGAGAAATGAATGAAAGAGTGAATGAGGAGAGAGAGTAAGAAAGAGAATATATATGGGGGTTGGGTTGGCTTAAGAAAACTCTAATCTCTAAACATGCTCTAACCATTCCACTAATGACATGCATAAAGGCTACAAGCAACCATTAATAAATAATAAATAGAACTATGCACATGCTAAATACATGATACCATGTACATGATTCATGAAAGAATATGTATATCGGGATCGGGGAGTGACATCGTGCCATCCCTCTCGTCCGCGTTCTCTGGAGAAACCATTCGATCGAGGAATCGACCTGGGAGCGTGAATCAGAGATGAAGGAGAAATTTTCTTCATTGTTCTCTTAGAGGTAGGTTATATTCTTAAGTTTCGACGATGAAACTTTTTTTAGTTGGTTATGGTGTAGTGTTCCGTCCCTACATCGTGCTCCGTTTCTGTCCACAGGGTGCACGAGAAAGGAACACTGTCACTACCGACTCAGTTGGAACCGATAAATCGGGATCGATTGAAACGATCGAACGGGAACAATTGAATTAAGATCATTTTTTCATTATGGAAAGGCTTCTTCGGAATCAAGTCCCATATTCAGCGGGTTACGCCTCGAGGATAGACTCTGCAACTGAGTCGAGAGAGACCTCTCGTTGTTCTGCTTTTTATGCCGCACTTGCTTCTCTGGCTTTGGTTTTCTGAATACATTTTCGTGAATATTTTTGATGGTTTTCATAGCTTGCGTTTTCGAACTCGCATTTACATATCGAACTCCTTGAATAATACAGTATTCTAATCGGTTGCTTGTACGATTTTAGGTAATTACGTAGGCGATAACTAGTGCGACCAACAAGTCTTTCGCCTCGAACAAAAACTAAGGTGAGTGGCTGACCCTTCCCTTCTCGACCCCCTTCTTAGTTCAATCGATAACATTATTGCGAATGGAATGATAGATGCAAGGGCACATACACGTCTAGTTATCTTATAAAATAGTGTTGAACAAAGGATTGACTCATTGAACAAATTGATGCCACGATAAGGCAGGACACGATGAAATGATTAAGTTCTCAAAAATGTAGACCATGCTTAGTAACTAGATTATTCAAACACAGTCATGGATAACTTGTCGACAAGGTAAAAGTTTCCTCGAGCGGCAACCCGGGGCCACGGGACCGTTTCGGCCTAGGAGGAAACAGGGTATAGCTGTGTTGGATGATAACACGGGTTAGGCGGGGACTTGCAACGGGGCTCGTTACTTGCGTTGAAAGGGCCCCGACTAACAAAGCTATAAGTCCAGGATGGCTTGTGATGTCAGTGACCAATCATGTAAACTGTACTTGATATACTAGCGATAACAATTGACAAAAAAGAACATGTTAAGTCTCACTTTGTACGGCACGCTCTGACGTGGGTATGTTCGAACGTAATTTACATTATGCTTGTCATATGCTTGTCTGAAATTCATTAGGATGGTTAGAAAGATCCACAACTAAGTCATATAAATTCTTCAACCAAATAAGAGCATGGAACTTAACTTGCCACGCACCAGTACAAAGTGTAATGTACTGATCCTCGCTTTCTACGTAGGTACTCTGAACTAAGAAGGGCGTGCCACTTAGCTCAAGGTGACGCAAGTCCATTGAAGCCTCGTCCGTGTGTTGAAGACTTGTTTTGAATCCTTTTGAAGACCCCACATTCAATCCAGAAGAAATGACGTCTCGACTCCCCACGATTCCAGGTCCTTGGGAATGTTTTGTTTGTAAAAGGAGATGTAATATATGGAACGACTATCTCATCAGTGTTTATTTTGTAATCGAGTCATGTTGTAGCCCGCGCGGCAACGATTATAATGGAGTCTTGTAAATTAAGTTTTATTATCAATGAAAACAAAAGTTTCTCTCATTTCAATGTGTTCAATTTCTCTGCTTACTCTATTTGATGTTGTGTTTCGGATAAGCTTATGACTATACCTTGTGCGATCGCAACTTAGGTTCGTACGACATCACACCCGGAGGACGACTATCAATTCTTTGGAATCGGGGCGTGACACATGTTACTTCTGAACTATCCAATTGTCACTTTCCACAACAGAATGAATGATAAGGAAACAATCATATTTATATTACCTCTGTATTGTTTCCCATATCTCTGCAGAGTTATGTCTTATCACGTTTGTATAACCTCCGAATAAGATATCTCTAGCGGAATTCTATGTTTGCCATGTCCATATTACCTACGAGCAAACGTTCTTGCCTATCGACTTTCCACCAACATGTCCATAATACCTCTGATGGTGTCTGTCATTTTAAACTTGTCATCTATACTTAGTTTTAAGTATGTTAAGGATGGTGAGTCCACAAAAATTCTCTACTGGAATTATCCTAACCTATCATGTCCATATCATCTCTAATAGGTTTTTATGTCAAATCATATAATATCCAAAAGTCTGTTGCCCATGCTTCTTTTTTAAAGTATTTCAAAACTTGTTCAAGTTTTAAAATTTTTGAAAGGCATCTTGTAGAAATATGAAAAAATCACGAGGTCATGTGCCTCAAATGTCATGCACATAGAAAGCCATTCACACTTTTAAACATGTGTGCACCTAAGACAAATACAACTATCTCTAGATGCGCCAAACTGTTGATGCTCTAGGCGGGTCATATGCCAGGCAGGTCATGTGCCTAAACTGCTACACCGCCTAGTGCATTTAATGCTGCACTAACAACTATATCAAATTTCTTATTGAATCTTTAAACGATGTGCAGCGTGCGCTTTGAAATATGCAAACGATGGATATGTGACAAATGAAGCATCATCAACGTTTTTATGTGCCAGTATCGCCATGCGCATTGAAGACATCTCAAATAAAACAAAAAAGCTTCAAAGTACGAGCTGACAACAAACGCCATCACCTACATCAGTGCAATAATTACTCTTTGTCAGTAACAACTGTGCAGTGCCACGTGGCTGGCAAGGACAAAATCTTCCAATGCGCTAAGACTTGCCAAACGTCAGGATTTTTGCTGCATGAGTCTCCCATGCGCCTAGCCTTCCCATACGTTGATTCTCTTATGAAGTAAAGTTTCATGCGTTGGATCTTCATGTACGAGAATCTATCTACTACAACTGATCAAGATCTTCGAGAAATTGACACGTGCTACTGACTTGGTCATGCTTATGACAGGTGTCAACAGTCCAAGATCTCAGCAACAACCACATTTTAACCACTGCCACATTGTAATGCCCCAGTCCCAAAATACGTAGGACTAGGTACGTAGACATGCTAGCTGTATAATAAATATACGTAAACTGTAAAATACAGTAAAACCATGACAACTAATCTCATACACAAAATAAAGAATAATGATCTCATAAATCAACTATGAATTGTATCTTACAAGTCGTTGGACGGAGACAAATCCACTACCAACCATTTTGAATGAGAAAAATATAATACAAAGAAAGAATTTGTCAAAAGTAGCAAAGGACGATCCAAGAGCAAGTTATCTTTGAAGGAATATAGAAGATTACAGACTTGGCTAGAACACCTGCAAAAAGTCACGAAAACACACACATGGAGAAATCACCAGGTTCTCAGAGGGATGTAACAAGGTACATGAAGAACATGCCACATAAACTGAATATAAAATATATCACAAAGTCATAAGTAAATAGTCCCAAACATAACATGACCCAGTATCTCATCATCGAAATAGTGGACTACCTTTATAACCAAACAAGGACAAGGGGTAGCACCCTATACCGTGATGTGACACTGCCCCATGCTACTATTGGAATGGAGGGTGACATGACATTGACTAAGGTCACTTAACCATTCTAATGTGTTCATGCAGTTAAGAACAACCCTTCTACACATGGGTACTTCTGACTATAAATGGGATCCGGTATAGTCCCCACTTGGGCACCAGGGACAGAGTGCATAACATTCCAATAACGTTAGTGGCCAACCAGAGAGGGTAAGCTTATGACGGGTGTCAACAATCCAAGATCTCAACAACAACCACATCTTAACCACTGCCACATGGCGGTTAGCTGCGATATGCACGTGAAGTGGCAACCGTATTTTGTTCAAAAGTTTCATACGACAGTCCAGACCATGCGCGCATCCTTACAAAATGCTATAAATAGAAGGGGCCTTCCTTCATCCTATAGACAGAGAGTTTTGGCATAAGACATAGAGAGCTCAATTGATGTCGTTCTTGCTGGTGAGCAGAGACTTGCAATCCTATTTCTTTACGTCAGATCATCAACAGAGTAAAAGAGTCAGCAGCAGTACTCGATCTTCATCTTCACACTTCCTCAGAATAAAAAATATTGTACTTAGAGTTCATGTTTAGGATTTCTTTGTACTCTTCTTGTTTGTGAAATACAAATGTTCGTTCAACTTTTGCTCGATGGCAAACAAGGATATTGCGGCATAATAAATGATATAATTGTACAACAAATTTTATCCAAGAAATTGGATGGCACGATGAATATAAATTTTGAGTATGAATGTATAAGTTCGATGCTATTATTGATGCTCTAGCGATTTGGTTAAGTGAATCGAGGATGCATGAATGGATGCTAAACTGACTCGACTTGGTAAATGCTGGAAAAATACTTGTGATTGACCATTAATTTAGTTTAGATTCTATAGTATTTTACTTGTTGTAGTTGGAGCTACATGAGGCTGAGCAACGGTTCGGTTCAGTTCAAACCGAATCGGCAATATAAAAACTAAATTAACCGAAAACAGTAATTATCAAAACTGAAAATCGAAAATCAAACCATTAAAAAAATCTGAACAAAATCGAACTGAATTGAAATGGTTCAATTTTTGGTCGGTTCGGATCATGGGGTGAAACTCAAACTCAAATGTAAATGGTTCGGTTCTTGCAATCATAACTAAAACCCAAAACTCAATGACCAACATCACAATCCAAAACCATAAGAACTCATCAGAACTCATTAAAATCAAACAAATCCTAACAAAGCAGTTTAACCCATTTCATAAAAACCAACTGTAATATACTATTTTTATTATTAAAAAAACTCGTGTTTTCTTCTTGCAATAAACATTGTTATTCTTCAATTTAAAGGAAGAAATTGCATGTAGCTATTTTATTATTTTTTTCTTTTGGACGAACATGGCTCATGGAAGTGTACGTGGATATGAGGCATGAAAAAGCTCATTATTTTTTGAGCCAAAAATTATGTATCACTCCTTACCAATTGTTGGTGGTGCTTGGACCACTCATTAATTTCATCCACTACTTAATCCACCGACACTTAAAAATGCATATGATAACACGTGTTTACTAAACCCTCCAAAACTACATGACCCAATCCAAAAATCAACTCTAAGTTTGTAGTTGTACTGATAATGTCAAAGATGTACCTATAGCATAGGTGAGTAACTATAGACTTGATCTATTACATAACTTCAATTATCATCCTCTTCTTCTTCTTCTTCTTCTTCTTCTTCTTCTTATTATTATCTTCATAGTCAACATGGGAGAGAAGGTTTGACCTCGATTTCTAGCACATGGAAATCTATACACACGAACTCCCTCTCCTCTCCTCTCCTTTGATCCCAATATCGAGCTCGACATCCATTGGAGAAGCGAAACTTCGAATGCTGAGCTCCCCGCGATGAGCCGCTTATTGATGGAGTCACTTGCTATCGGCGACATCGGTGGCGGGAGGAGGGTCTCCACGGATCGCATCTCCTCTTGTACGATCAGGATGCTGTGGACGACGACGCGCTCGATCTCTTCTTTCGGACCCGTGCCTCTACCGAATTTTGATGAATCTATTCTCAGAGAGAGCACCAAGGAAAATAGCTGAACATGAACAACAAAGAGACAAAAAAAAGAGTGGAGGAGGAGAGAGAAAGGTAAATTATGTTTAGGATTTTGTTGATATATATGTAAGGGGCACTATTGTGGTAAATTTAGATATTATTATTCGATTTTTGGTTTATATCGAAAACCGAATCCCAAATTTTTAACCCAAATCGAAAATCTTCTTTCTTATCTATACTACTATATAATAGAAAAACTTAGATGGTGAAACTTTTGAATTCCGAAAATACCCTTATATACTTATACTAATTAAAAATAGTTCATTAATTTTAATAAGGACAACTTAGTAATTAGGAAGACTATCCTTTGGTCTTCCTAAAGAGTCTTCCTAAACTAATTAAAAAATATTAGAATACGTGCAAGGCACGTGCACATATGCTAGTACCTTTAAACCGAATTTTCTTCCTCCTTTTTAAAAATCGACTTAAGCTGCTATTCCGGTCAGGTCGCGTCGGGTCGGGTCGGGTCGTTTTCGATTAAAAACCATCATTTGCTCACCCCTTACATTAGGACTCCTCACTTGAAATTGGTCAAATCCTCCGAACCCACACCAAACAAGTGCCTAAAACCACGCCCATTGTTGGGGGGTGCACACTCCAGGATCGGAGAATCTGAGAGAGAGAGAGAGAGAGATATATGGTGGGAGGAGGAGGGAGAGAGGTGGCGGAGAGCTGCGTGGATGTGCTGATGATGGAGATGGTGATGCTCTACAGCGGCCGCTTCTACTCCTCCAAGCCCGACCTCGCCGCCCGCCGGATCGAGGCCATCGGATTCCAGGTCGGCCACCAGCTCTCCGAACGGTACTTATCCTTCTAGGGTTTTGATCGATCCCTGATCCAGAAGAATTTTAAATTGCTTTTATTTATTTGATACTAGATATCTAAAATTTCACTGCTACTGTGTTTAAGTACCGATCTGTACAATTCTTAGGGTTTCTTCGTGTAAGAAATTAGGGGCATAGTTTTGAAATTGATTGCTTTAACTTCGATACATAAGTTTCCTTTTCTATTTTCAAGATTGTACAACCGGACTATACTTTGGTCTTTTCATTCAATTTTCTATGCTGAATTGACTTGGAAAGAGATCACAAACGTCAGTATCAGTATCAGTTGTTAGATATTTATTGTACTATGTCGATTCATGAGATGAAGAACATAAATTAAATTGCGGAAGCGTACCTGAATCCATTGCTAGACTTGATGGATCTTGAAGCAAACGTCTCTTTATTGGGTTCGATCTTCCAACTCGCTACGACCCTTAATGACAAAGAGAAATCCGAATCCTTTGTCCCTCTCTTTCTGTTGATGGGGATGCAGAAGAGAAAAATAGAAAATCTCTCTTTTGGTGGCCGTATAAGTTGGGGACCATAACCCTAATGAATACACACACACACACACACACACACATATATATATATATATATATATATATATATATATATATATATATATATATATATATTTGGAAAAAAGGGTAAATCTTATTCCAAAGCAATGCAGTAATCGTACAACATACAATCAAAGTGGGACTCCCACTCATCAAGTCCTCATAACATTTACATCAAATTCGATGTTATGAAGCATGCCCACCAGAGGTGTAACCAGACCCTCGAATATCCGACGGTTTCGTTTCTGCCAGACATGCCAAACCGAAGCAGCCAGACGAACCCTGGCGGTCTGGAACCAGTCCTCCCCTCGACCTCTACTATCGCGGATCACCGTGATGATGTCCCCAATACTCTTCCCGGAGTCGCAACCTCCTAACACTCTACTCTGCTCCATCCAGATCTGCCAAGCCAGGTCACACTCGAAGAAGATGTGTCTGATAGATTCATGCTCCAGACAGTACAACACACACTTGGGATCTGGGACCGGCACTCCAAAAGAACTCAACCGATCTCTATTAAGAAGGCAACCCAGTAGGAGCTTGTAAATACAGAGCTGCATCTTCCTGGCCAGACCCTTGCACCATACGAACTCGTAGTCAGGACACTGAGGAAAAGCGCTCCGGATGAGATTGTAGCAACTCCGGAATTGGAACTCCCCAGTACCCGGGGACGCACCAGTCGGCTCCCAAATCCATCGATCTGCAGGCAAGTCCGGATCGATGGCAATAGTGCTAATGATCTCTCCCAGCTCCACGGTAAATCGATAGGACTCCGGCCTCCACTCCCCATCTCGAATGATCCGACTACACGTCAGGCCCCGCTTGTCTTCCTGGTGTGACTGAGCCTCCCTAATGTCCAATAACGAGCACCGATCTATCCAGGGATCCCGCCAGAGGTCCGTTCCAGACCCGTCCTTCATGACCTTTCTGATAGCAGACTTAAGAATCCTCCTGTGTCTCAGGACAGTCTTGAACGTGACGGAATAATTGTTGTTAGTAGTACACGTCCAAAAGTTGTCCTGTTTCACATATCTGTTATGCATCTAGGCGGCCCAGAGAGACCCCCCATTAATGAATTTCCATGCCAGCTTAAGCGCGGAGGCCTCCCGAATCTCCAGCAACGGCCTAAGTCCCACTCCTCCCTCCTTTCTGGGATGACAGAGCTGTTCCCAAGAGATCGCATGCATACCCCCTCGCCAAATGAAATCTGCACAGATCCGATCCACTTTTCTAATAGTGGCGATAGGAAGGAGGATGGATTGTAGCCAGAAATGAGCTACAGCTGTAATCACTGACTGTACCAGCTCAATGCGTCCTCCAAAAGACAATCCCGAGGCTTGCCAACCTTCCACTCTCCTCTGGACGTACTCCACCAAACTATGGCAATCCTGATTTCGCGCATAGTTGACCATGAGGGGTACTCCTAAATAGCGCACCGGAAGATCACTCCTCTCGATACCCAGCACGTCAGCCCGCTCCTCCTTCTTGGGACATAAGGAGCTGAAGTACACCCGGCTCTTCTCCCTGTTCAGCTGAAGGCCCGAGAGGGAATGCAGCTCTCCCATAATCTCTGCAAGCGTCTGCATACCCTCCATCGAAGGCTGGATAAACACCAAGAGATCATCAGCATAAATGAGGTGGGTGACTGGGGGATCCACCCTCCGGAACAGTGGGACCAGCCTCCCACGGTGTGCTGCTAAGTTCATCAAGCATGTGAATTCCATAACAATCGTGAACAGGTAAGGAGACAGGGGGTCGCCTTGCCTAAGCACACGATTACTCTGGAAATACCCATAGGGGATGCCCTGGATGAGCACCGAGAAAGTGGGAGACGTGATGCACTCCCGGATCAGGGTAACCCAATGGCCCCCAAAGCCCATGGCGGACATCAGATGGCAAAGGAAGTCTCGGTTGACCATGTCATACGCCTTCCTCAGATCCAGTTTCACGCAAGCTTTCTCCCCTCCAGGTTTGTTAAAACCCCTCACCATCTCATGGGCCAGGAGGCTCTGCTCAGCAATCGACCTCCCCTTGATAAACGTAGCCTGGTTCGGAGAGACCAAGTCCTGCATGATCTCTTCCATACGTCGGCACATAAGGTGCGTAATTATCTTATAAAGATAATTACAGCACACAATAGGTCTGAAGTCCGCCAGCGCTGTCGCTCCCTCCTTCTTAGGCACCAAGGTCAGGAAGGTGTGGTTTAGCTCTTTCAGCAACTTTTCTTTGGTGAAGAATTCCTGTACCACCTCCAAGGTCTGATGCTTCAGAGTGTCCCAGTGGTGTTTGTAGAACCCACTACTAAAACCATCCGGGCCTGGAGCCTTGTTGGGATCCGCCAGCTTGACAATAGCTTCCACCTCCTCCAATGTAACAGGTGCAAGAAGAATGCTATTCCCGTACGGAGTCACCAATCTCTTCGTAATAATCTCTGGAAACACAGACAAGTAGCCAGTCTGGAAATATAACTCAGAGTAGTACCTGACCACCTCGCCCTGGATCGCAGCCGGCTCCCCCACAAGATTGCCAGCCACATTCAGAAGCTGGGAGATGTGATTCCTATGCTGCCTGGTCCGGACGACATCATAGAAGAACTTGGAGCACCGGTCGCCGTCCTTGAGCTAGGAGCATTTGGCACGCTGAGCCGTGCTAATCTCCTTCTGCAGCCACAAGATGCTGACTTCTTCAATCAGCTCCTTCTCTCTTGCCGCCAAGTCCCCATTGAGCATGTCAGCCTGCATGTCTTCCTGGATAGCCCGCAATTCCACCTCATCTTCTAAAGAAGTCGTCGGCAACCCCTTCAACCATTTTCGAAGAACCTGCTTCGTGGCCTTGAGACGACGGACCAATCGGAACTGAGCCGTCCCTCCTGTCCACTATCAAGCCCCTCTGTGACAGCCTCCAGGTAGCCCTCCGAGAGATACCAACTGTTGTTGTACCTAAAAGGACGGGACTTCCCAGGGGTCCGACAAGTGAAGCTAACCTGGATGGGGGAATGATCGCTCGTCCCAGCAGCCAGGCCCTCCGCCGAAGTGTTAGGGAAATGGCGGAACCATTCCCCATTACCCAGAGCTCTATCAAGCTGGCACGCAACCCTATTCCGAATAGCTTTGTTATGCCAAGTCCAGATGAAGCCAGAGCGAGACAATCCCTGGAGCCCCGCCTGGAGGAGACATCTCTGAAAATCATATAGGATAGAGTCTGGAACTGGCCGACCACCCACCTTCTTCCCTCGGTGCAGAAGGGCATTGAAGTCCCCGATCATCAGAAGAGGAAGGTCCGACGAATCTGTTGCAGCTGCGACCCGGGAAATGTCACTCCATAGGGATTTCCTCTTCCGTCTGTCGTTGTGGCCGTAGACTGCCCCCAATAAGAACCGAAAGCTACCCTTGTTTGAGAAGGAAATGACAATCAACTGCTCCGTCATCAAGAGCAAATCTCCATCCTAGCTCTTGGAGTTCCATCTAACCCAGATTCTGGCCATGTCACACAGAACCAGGTTATGCAGTTGGGCCCAATGAGATGGGGTCCTTCGAGCAAGAGTCTTTTCACCTTTAATCTTTGTTTCTAACAGAACAAAGATGTCACATTTCTCTCTGAGAAGCACCTCACAAATCTCTCTCCACCTCCCTAGCGAACACGTGCCCCTCACATTCCAGGCTATAATAGCCATTAATTAATGAGAGGAAGGGTCCCCTGAGGAAACACCCGGATCGGCACTTGGGGAAAGTGCCACATCCGTCGCTAAAAGATCCTCCTCCATCCCAGTCGGAATGGTCTGCTGTGGGATGGCCTGAGAGAGAACCAACGCCCAGGAAGGATTGTCAACACACACAGCCTCCTCTCTGTTAGAAGGATGCATCCCCTCCCTGGAGGGGCCGTCACTTAGTGGTCCGACAGCATGTCTCTTCCTGCAGTAAACCTGCCCCTCAGCCGAACCTCCACCCCCTCGCGCCACGATCCCCGACGCCGCCATGCCTCTCGTAACAATACTACTCTGCCCCTGGGAGGTGGTCAACGCCCCACTCATGGGAGCCAGCTGGGTAGAGACAATGAGGCTCGTCCCACCCTCACTCACTGGAAGAGTATCATCTCCCACCAAGGCCTCCTCTCCGCTGTCAACTCTGAAATCCATGTCACAGGGAGAGTCTGGAGCCTCACTCAGGGGGTTGGAAGGCTCCACATGATGTCCGGCCGCCGAACAAGCACTGGTCAGATGCCCGAAACAGGAACACCGTGTACAGGTAGGAGGAACCCATTCGTATTCCACCTTCTGGGTAAGCACCTATCCAGACGGAATCTCATACTCCACAAACTCCGGTAACTTATATATATATATATATGTGTGTGTGTGTGTGTGTTTTGATATTTCTAATTTGGCCCCTCATCAAATTAGAATTATCTCCGGTATCTACACATTAATTCCATGACAATTATACCCTTAAGCCAATTTTCAAATAGACCACTTTAATTTGGCTTAATTATTTAGATAGCCCAACACAATTAATTTTACATGTGTGACCCCATATTATTGAATAATCCAACAATCTCCCACTGGGCCATATATGTAACCTTATAATTGTGTTAACCTTAGTGAGCTCATAAATTGCTATCTTAATCCTTAGGGTATATCCGGACAATCTCGTCCATTAACTATATCAACATAGGATCAAAGCGGCAGTCGTCACATATAGCGTAACTAAACCATCAATGGTCACATATACCAATATAGCTAAACGATATAGATCAATCATGGATTCGTAGCATGGAAATTACACGCAATGTGATCAATACATGTCTATTTCCAACTGGTCCTCCTTAACTTTAATGAATCAATACTTTAACATAATGAAAACAGAATGAACTGAATTTCCATATATCTGATCAGATAAATATCCAAAATACTTTAATACATAAATGTGTCCAAAACCAAATAGCACCCAAATACATAAAATACAAACTCTCACTGTATTGCCATATGCTTAATTAAGATAACACCCATATGAGCAGTATGCTCATGAAAGATCCTGGATGATAATACTTTTGTGAGCGGATCTGCTAACATGGACCTATATGGACACTTAAACCATTCTGAATTCTTTCCTTCACAACTAGACACTTTATGTCAATATCCTTTGACTTATACAAGTTTCTGTTGTTTTTGGAATACAATATTGCTGATTTATTGTCACACCATAATTTGAGTGGTCTTTCAACACCCTCTCCTGTATGTGCAGCCTTATGACAAGATTTCGCAACTATATTCCATGAATAGATGACTCACAACATGCTATAAACCTTGCTGTCATGGTGAAAAAAATTATGAGTGCATGTTTGACACTCATCAAAAATATATCTCCATTAGTCAGCATAACCTGATGTGGATCTCCTGCTGTGTTGGCATCCAACAAAATCGGAGTCGGAATACCTTATGATCTCCAGAATTATCCGATCTCCTACAAAGAGCATACAATTTCTTGTTCTCTATTAATTACTTAAGTAGTTTGGCTGCTACCTAATGATCCATCCATATTTGCTTAAATATCTGTCTAACATCCTAATATGTACGCAATATCTGACGCGTACATACTTGAGCATATATTAGACTCCCTACAACTGATCATGAAGGAAAAAATCTATTGTATTTTTTTAATTTTAAGGCTAACCTTAGGACACTTGATTGAGACCGAATTTGTCTCCTTTAACGAGAGGTGTCACCTGGTTTGCATTGAATACTTTAATCAATATACAAAACCAGACAATTATTTCTACTCCCACTGAACTTGTGATACACACAATCTTCAACATTGTTTATCTCAAAACCAAACGAGATAATCACTTGGTAAAACTTAAAGTATCTTTGATGAGAAGCCTGTTTGAGTCCATAAATAGATTCTGTCAGTTTGCGAACCATATTCTTTGGGTCTTCTGACACAAAGTTTTCTGGTTGCACCATATAAATTATTTCGTCAATGTTATCATTGAGAAATACCGTTTTGACATCCATTTGATGTAACTCAATATTAAAATGTACAACAAGTACTATGATTGGTTTAAAAGAGTCTTTCAAAGAAACCGAAGAGAAAGTCTCTTTAAAAAATAATCCCTTCCTCTTCTCTTGAGGTTGTTGAGTTTGTTCCTCAGAAATAATTACCTTATCTTGAATGGGGGGTGCCTTTATGTTGTCTTGTTGAGGTAGCTCAACATCGACTTATAGAGGTAATTCGACATTGTCTTATTGAGGCTCCGAATTCACTTCTTGATCAATGACAGGTGCAGAATCTTGCACATCGTCAAAAATGATAGTAGGAATCGCAATTGATTCCTCCTAAAAGACAATATCATTGACTTTATTTCTCCCCAAACTCAACATCCTCAAAAAAATTACACTTCTCGTCTCAAAAAAAAATCTTTAATTTTGTGTTTAGTACCACGTGGTTCCATATGCAAGGTTTCTTTATAGGACGCAATAGTTTCAAGTGATAATAGCATGTCACGAACATTTTAAAAAAATAATACCAATATTATTTTGAATTTAAAGATCAAACTTTATTGTTCCCAAATGAACAGTGATAAATAAGATTGTCAAACAAGAAAACTGAAACTAAATTTCGTCTAAAAGACGGTACAATAAAAGCTTTAGATAAAATTGTCTATCAAATCTAATAATAACTAATATCCAAAATTTTTCCTATTGTTTCCACTTCTATCGACTTGCCGTCTCCCACATAGATGTGTCTTTCACCATCAATTGACTTTCGGTAGATCTGACAACCCTGCATAGAAACACTGATGTGAGTAGTTGCACCAAAATCTAATCACCATGTGTTTTTTGATACTGAAGCTAAATTAATATCATACCAAATTAAGAAATGTACCTTTCTTTATACGCCATGCGTGGTACTTTGTACATTCCTTCTTTACGTGTCCCGACTTGCCACAAAAGAAACAACCATTAGCCTCAGTTTGTTGTTTCTTTTGCACTGGACCCTTAGTAGCTTTTGTATTCTTTCGCTTAGTGCCCTTATACTTGTCTTTAGGGGTGGTAGCCAAATTAGCACTTTCAGTTTTATCTTGCTTCAATCTCTCTTCTTCTTGTACACAGTACGAAATGAGCTCATTTAGAGTCCATTTTTTCTTTTGACAGTTGTAACTGACCTTGAACTGATTGTACTGTGTAGGAAGTGAGAGCAATACCAAATAAACAAGCAAGTCATCCGACAAGTCGAGCTTAAGTGCCTTAAGTTTTGAAGCAATATGAGACATCTCCATGATGTACTCCCTTATGTTACCTTTGCCTTTATACTTCATGGTAATCAAGCGCAACAAAAGTGTGCTTGTTTCCGCCTTATCATTCTTTGCAAATCGCTTCTCGATTTCGGCAAGGAATTGTTTGGCATTAGTAACCTCATCAGATACTGCATCCCTGAATGCCTCTGGAATACTGCGCTTTATGATCATTAGACTCATGCGGTTTGAGCGTTCCCACTTCTCGAAGTTCGCTCTGTCACCAGATGAACTGCCATCCTTAGGAGTAGTGGGACGCTCAATCCTAAGTACAAGGTCTAGATCCATGCAGCCGAGAACAATATATATGTTCTCTTTTCAGTCCTTGAAGTTTGTCCCGTTAAGCATTGGAATTAGAGTTCAGATTAGCAGATATTGTAGCAACACTAGCTGAAAAGAGAACAAAAAATAAATAAACAAATATGCTCTAATTAATAACCAAAGAATAAAAGATAGTCAAACAAATTCAAATAATGGTGAACCCCAGCTCAAGATACTAGTGCATCATTAATATCAAGTCTTTGGACAGTGATATTAATTGCAAGTGGTACTCTTGGTGTAGTGATCAAATGTTGACAATAAGTCATGGCAAATAGTAAGCATATCTTTGGATCGGATTATTATTCACATGTAAACCGTATAATTGTCACACATTTATCACCACAAGTATGTGTGCAATTCGGCCAAGTATTAACCTTTCTTTGGGCTGGCTAATACCCGCATGAATATACACACACAAACATCCGACATCCCTCGTAGACTATCTACGCAAGAGAGGTCACTTTGGCGACATCTTGTTTCAATGAGTCTACTTAGAATATTGGACAACTATTGCTAGTCATAAAAGGCACAAAAAAAAATTGAATGTTGACTAAATTTTACAAAATTGAATTATGTCCAAAACTTTATATACATGCATATTCATAAGATTATTACTCAAATAAAGTAATCAAAAGCATAATCATGAATTTCAATTTGACAAAATTGGATATTATCACTATAACAAAATTCATGAAATAATCTATGGAGGATATGCATCCAAAGATAATATCAAATAATGCATAAGGATTATTTTAAATAGAATAATCTATAGAAGACCAAATATATGCATTAACAGATTACATCAAATAATCTATAAAGATTATACCAAAATTTATCTACTAAAGACAAAATAAAATAATCTAACAGTTTTCATTGACCGAATCATGTAATTATGCCAAAAGATATCAATTTAATCATAAACATGTTAATTTCTTTGCATGACTGTAAATAAAAGAACAATCAAATATTCTTTTAACATAAAAAAAGAAATTAGCCAATTAAAGAAACATGTATCCAAAAAGAAAAAAATGCTTTAGTTCTCTCAGTTCAATACCAAATCAAGTGCCAGATTTGGTCGAGTTGGTCTGAGGCTAAAGATTAAGGTTCTGGTCCGAAAGGTTGTGGCTTCAAATCCTACTCTCAACAAAACTTTTTTTTTTTTATCAAACTAAAAGCACCAGCAACACCTGAGCATAATGCTAGGCATCTTTGGATGCAAAACTATAGCTCAAGACGAATTGCGGAAAGATCAAGAAACCAAATGGTCCATAGTCCATATTTATGAAAGAAACAAAAGTTACATTCATCAAAACTCGTAACTCTTCATCACCGTTGATCCCTTATATGGCAAACTGTGATCATATTCATATTTCTATTTCAAATATTATTTTAATCGGCAAATCAATTGCACCATTAGATGATATTTAATCTTCCAAAATATTTGAAGAATCTACCGCAGGGGTTTAAAGCCAAGAAGGAAAAAAATAAGGGAAAAGCTGTAATGGACTTAATTACATGGAAAAGACCATTGCCAAACGAAAGTAACAGAACATGCAACTAAACTGCCCCAAAATTTCCATAGTTGTCGACCTTTAAAAAATCCTTTCATGTTTATTCGTCTAATCCCATAATAAAAATTGATCGAACAATCTAGTGTTCCAAAAGAACAAAAAAAAATTAAACCTGGAAACTTCAAAATCATGAATCAAACAAGGGTGGCTCTGATACCACTTGTTAGATATTTATTGTACCATGTCGATTCATGAGATGAAGAACATAAATTAAATTGCGGAAGCGTACCTGAATCCATTGTTAGACTTGATGGATCTTGAAGCAAACGTCTCTTTATTGGGTTCGATCTTCCAACTTGCTACAACCCTTAATGACAAAGAGGAATCTGAATCCTTTGTCCCTCTCTTTCTGTTGATGGGGATGCAGAAGAAAAAAAGAGAAAACCTCTCTTTTGGTGGCCGTGTAAGTTGGGGACCATAACCCTAATGAATACACACACACACACACACACACACACATATATATGTGTGTGTGTGTGTGTGTGTGTGTGTGTGTGTGTGTGTTTTGATATTTCTAATTTGGCCCCTCATCAAATTAGAATTATCTCCAGTATCTACACATTAATTTCATTACCCTTAAGCCAATTTTCAAATAGACCACTTTAATTTGGCTTAATTATTTAGATATCCCAACACAATTAATTTTACATGTGTGGCCCTATATTATTGAATAATCCAACATCAGTCGGTATCGGGTCGGGACCTTTCAAACTGTATCGGTATATCGGTATCTGTCCGATACGGGCAAAAAACCTCTCTAATTTGCCCCGTTAGCAAAATAATCGTTAGCAAAATAAGATCCATGAACAAATTTAGCAATCAAATCCTCCCACAATATATGAATCAATCAAAATGACCGTCTACAAACTGTCAGATTTGACTATTAGTGGCTGTTTTAAAAATAAAAAAAATACCCTCCCCATCTTCCTCATTCATCCCCCCCCCCCTCCCTCACCCCCACCCCCTGCGGTGGTGTGCTGCCACCCTCCTCCTCCCCACCCCCTCCCTCCTCCCCGGCGGTTGTAGCCCCCAGCCCCCCTCCTCCTCCCTGCGCGGCCACCCTCCTCCCCCGCGGTGGTGGCAACCCCCCCTCCCCGCGCGACCACCCGCCCATCCTCCTACCGGCGCGTCCACCCTCCTCCTCCCCCGCGGTGGTGGCAGCCCCCATCCTCCTCCCCGTGTTGCCACCCTCTCCTCCCTGCCCTCCTCCCCGCGCCCCCCTCCCCCCTCCTCTCCGCACGACCACCCGCCACCCGCGTCCCTCCACCGGAGAGAGAGAGAGAGAGAGAGAGAGAGAGGGGGGGGGCGTGGAGGAGGGATAAAATCGTCATTTCAGACATATTTTAACGTCTGTTAACGACATAATTCAAAATGAGTGAACTGAGCCAAAATGAAAATGTGAGGGTTTTTTAAAGCCAACGGTCTTTAAATGCAAAAACACAAATCTAAGGAGAGTTTTTTTGCACTTTACCCGTCTGATATTGCAAACTATGTGCTCAAGTTTACCTTCGATATCAAGAAATTCGAAGTCGGTTAATCCGAATGCAAAGTAGAAGAATGATCCTAACCCTAGCCCTAGAACCTAAACTTAACCCCTAGATCCTAAACCCCAACCCCTAAGACTAACCTAACGGCCAACACAGCGTATTGCGAAAGCGATGTATATTCAGTAGAAAGATTACATATGATCAGAAGATATTAGGTATGGACTTGTGCACATTTTTATTACATATATATACAGATATCGATATAATTTTGACTGTTTTACACTAAGCAGGAATATGAAATCCCGAGGAAGCAAACTTAACTTGGTTTAACTTGTATCTCTAAATGGAACTCTGTTGTAGAAGATTTTATTATTTTCATATTGTTATTCAAGTAGTTCATCCTTCTTTTGCACCATTTGCCTTCATATCGGTACACCATGGCAGAAACATCATCCCAAAAACTCATGTGCCCTCCTTTACCTATCATGTCACTGCATCGCTCTCCTCTGGAAATAGTCCCCTGAGCTACCCACAGGGTCATACCGATCAACATTTCTTATGCACCACCACCAGTTCGTGTTTCTTCTTCCATGGTACTCACTGCACTCATTTTAGTTACTAATAGCTTCTTTGCAACATGAAGGTTTTAGGTAGTTACATAAACAAGGATATTCATTTTCATCTAGGAGGAGGTTGCTGCTTTTGCACCAAAATACCATTACAGTACCTTCTCCTTTTTCTTTGTCTCTTGTTCATCTTGCTAGCATTTTCATGGGATCTACGTCAACCAAAATGCAAACAGCCCTTGTACTCTGGCCACAGAATGAATATCTTGATGGAAACCATCTCCAACTTGCAAATGTTTTGCATGTTTCCTAAACTTGTCCAGTATTAATGCCAATTCTTAAAGGTGTGTATTGTCTATGGACCCTCAACACTGGTGAGTGACAAAACGTTCAGGGGCTGAGCCGGGGGGCAACTACCCCCTGGTCCAGTAAAACTCTATAACTCCCATTTAGTGTTTCAACATTTTATCCTGCTCCATGTAGATTTTCCCCACTGGTTTGGAGTTCCATGATGAGTGTCACCCGGAAAGTGTTGATGTATCTTCATATGTTGACTACGAGTGCTATGATGAAGGGATCAGATAGTGCTGGACTTGGACGCATTAGTTTTGCGGGTCCACTTTTTGGATCCAAATTGTACCATGTAAGTTTTGGGTTGGGTCCAGGTCGGGTCTCGTAACTCTCGTTCCTCTACAAAGAGATAATACCCTACGCTTTTGTCAAACATTTTGGTCTGATCTGGATGGGGTTTGGGTATTTTAATACAATCTATACAAAAGATGCACAAAACTTTATAATTTATATTTGCATGGAAACCGGGTCAGATCCTGGTCGGATAGAATTAGTGTGGAGGACCCACATCCTACCTATTTTAATGATCAAGTCCACGTAGACTGGACCCTATATGTCCAAAGATGGGTATTGTTCGGGTAACGAAGTCGGGGCTCTGGTCAAGCCGGGGTTTCGGTTCTGGATGGAAGCCCAAGTATCGGTGCATCATTGATATCATCCATAACAACTTTTATCCATTGATTCTACCTCTTAACTAATCATTGATACCTAAGCAATGTCTTCATTTTAAAAGAACATTCCTTGTGAACATAGATTGTATCATCTTATTCTTATCACTGAGTCGAAACATTTTACTTGGAGGGTGCTACTTGGTTGCATGAGCTTGAAGTGCATATTCAAAGGCAGGTCTACTTATACTAGCAACCTAGGTTTTATGGGATGACCTCTTAGCAAAATTTGGCACTAACATAGTGGATTGACAAATCTCGTAAAAATTGTCAAATACTTTATGGAACTCTCTTGTGCTTCATAGTCGATCCCATTCTGATTAAACAAGGCTTGCATGATGGTGATCCCTTATGAACATCAATCTAAAGGTGTCACACCCCCGATTCCGATAGTCTGTAATTCTTGGAATGTAATACTGCATTAGCCTATGTTAAACTTGTATAAGTCTAAATTTCAAGATTTCCATTGATACTACAAGCTCAATATCAACAACAAAATTAAGTAAAAAATTGAATTACAATATTAAAAAAAAACATTTGCAATAGCATTTGGAGCGGAATGAAATTGAGCTTCTTCAAAAGTTAATTAAACCATCCTAAAAAATCATGATTACAGCCAAGAAATTATTCCAACTAAGAGTTCCAACATTATATCCATACTTTAAAAAAATTAAATAAACACCTTTTACGAAAATGAAATGCGTCGAACTAGAAACATAATGCCTTTAGTGACTTAGTGATCTTGATGCGCCCTCGCACTCGCAAGGGTGAGAGCCAGTCCGTGAAAAATGCACGGGTGGTAGGACAAACAAACTCACCTAAACCAATTATGATAATCGTATGAACATCAACATATTATTATGTCACGACTCACTCCTACTTTTGGGGCGAGACTGTGCTACATTCATCATATACATACAATTAATCTCTTACTAAAGTTCTATTGTATACATATTATGTTGTCTATAACCATAAATATCCCAATATCGACCATATTCTTTCATACTCAACTCACATCTCAATACTATCATCCACAAAACTATGATAACCAAGAACAAGAATAGGATGACGACAATAATTATAAATAAAATCTAACTAAAAAATCCATTAATAACCAGAAGTATCAAATGATGTAAATGATCCACTATTCGGAAATAAATTCACTATAAATAAAAACTAGCTAAAATAGGTGAGAAACATAGTTGAAAGAGAGAGACGTGCACTCTTAACATCTAAGAGTTTTCAGTGTGTCCTGATCCATATGTGGGACATCTTTATATGGTCTGTAATGCTCCGTTTATTGTCCATTATCTAACACTGAAAGGTTTGTCCAATCAGGATGGAACAAGTACATATACCAATAATACTAATACGAGTAAAACTATATATGTGCGTGTAAAAAAAACTAGAACAAAATAATATGAATGGAATATGAACTAAAATATATATATGGTATGGAGATGATGAATCATAAACAACAATGTAAGAATAACTAAATGTTCATATCATGCTTTAGGGACAACGTTCAACACATGGACGACTTGGGATGATTCATGGATGCATGAGGATATATAATTGGAATCACGTATACGTGAGTCTAATTTTTGACGTAGTCCATGTGCCTAGTGATTGTTCCCTCCCATACCCCTCATTATATCACTAGTAGTAGTAGATCACGAGATTCAATATGGAAATCCTAGATTCCTCTCTCTCATGTGTGTGTAAGAATATAGCAATACTAAATCTAGCAATAGGGGATTTCAATAACATTAACCTAAATATGGTTATGTAACAATTATAATAAACTATATTTATAATCATTGCTAACAGTACTTGTGTTGTTCGAAGTCCAAACCAAGTGCTAGATAGAGGAGATCCAAAGTACCGCTATCTGCTGCTACACACCCATAATCAAGCACAACGATCCACCACATAATTTGTACAATCACGCAACGTCTAATATCCTACGAGAATCAATCGCCAATGTGTTTAAGAATATTGCATGCCAAAACATTAAGTGATGGTTTCAATCTAAATATGCGATTTAGGTATATAATTTAAGACTAAACTATGTTATTATTTGTTAATTATGAATTAAGAGGGATTTAGATTCGTAATTGTGAAGTTTCAGTGTCGGGAAGGCGATGACACGCAAAACGAGACGATGAAGATGGTTCAAAAATAATCGTCAAGAAATTGATATCCAAGTATACAAACTTGAATATTTAACCATTGTGAGTCCAACGAAATCGACCATTTGTTAATCTGATGCATAGTTTGCAAATTACGACTATGATATTGTACAAATATGATCCTGACACGTAATGCGAATCCATGTAAAACGTCGACGGCCTCGCGTGAAACTTTCAGTAGTGTAAGAGAATTATGAAACGAGTCCAACGACGACAATCACACCACGAGTTTAACGACGAAGACGTATTTGGATTAGGTTGAGCAATTGGTTGGAGCAATAAGTTATAGGTGTAGGTTTTCATGGGTTTTGTAGTTATCAGAGTAACTTTGCAGGGTCATGCAGGCTGTGTGTGATTGTTGTGGTCGCATGTGGTGGTGCTCAGTTGAAATAGAAAGGGGAGAGGAAGAGACTCGTGGTGACGGTCTTGAATTTGGTGGTCGGGAGAGAGAGTTGTGGAATCGGGAAAGTAGGGTTAGGGTTTGTGAGCGGGTAACGAGAGGGAAGAAGGAGCTGTACCTTCCCTTTAAATAGGAGTGGGTCTCAGACGGTTTAGTTCCTTTTTATTAGTTTAGTATTATGATTGGTTTAGGATTTAATTAATTAGATTTAAGATTAATAGGTTTAGGATTAATAAAATAGTTTTTCGATTAATCCTATGGCCGAGATTAATTCCTAGAGTTGGATGGAGGGCCATGATCATTTCACTTATGTTGTGGGGTCGGGTACGGGTTAGGCTTAACGAGTACAATAATTATTTAGGCAATAGGTTTTTATATTAAAGTAATTGGTTTTCTGTATTTAATAAATAGGAAAAATTGTTTTCTAGCTTATTAAAATAACAAATAAAGGAGGAAAAATTCCAAATATTCTAGAAAACACTATAACTTATGGGAAACCTATGTGTCAAGTCTAATAGGATTATATGGTTTTGATTTCCAATGATAATTCCTACAACCTACCTATCTTTAAATTAACGTTTTTCTTAACGAAAAAATTCATAAAAATATACAATAAATTCAGGAAATTATGAGGTTCAATCTAAATATATTTAAAGCTTAACTGAGGGTTTCTAAGTTTTATGGTATATAGTTATAAGATTATAAAGCTTTGGAATTCCCGATTATCATACAACCACCTAAATATCCAATTTCATATATTTTAATATGTTAATTATGGTGTTGCTGTAGCGCGTACTACATATTAGGTATTCTTTCTGAGTTTATTTTAGTCCATTCTTATAACGAATCTATTTCCAACCGAAGCATATTCCAACATTTTCCTCTTTTCTTGTCATTAATAGTTAGGAATGATGCATGAAATATGCGTATGCATATTTTACCGTAGTTGATCGTTGATCGTTCGTCTCCTTAAAACAATGGTTAAGCGACAATTTATATAGGATTCTGCAAAACAATTTCCATTAGTAATGCATTCTATCTCTATATGGCGGTCAAATGGCTCCACCATAATTTGGACTAAATGATAGTTAGTGCCCCTTCCTATGCAGGTAGCTAGCCCTACCAAAGGTCCTGAGTACGTGTGTAATCCTTTTTCATTAAAGAATCCATGATAAATATATTCCTCGTAGGCTGACCATTCTAGGGCCCAGAACATTCTCAAGGAACATACCTTGTGCACAAGTTATCTATGACCAATGCTCTGTGCAAATTCCATCTTATAACACATGGATAAAGTAATGAATGAGAATACGAAGAAATATGATGACTTCTCTTTCTCTGTTCCAACAACACTACAGCCTTTCCGTCGTTCCATATCACATACTTAGAGTCTCAGCTCACAACCAGTTCCTCAACGCACATCCAAACTCAAATTCCAACCACAATAATTTTCACAATTATTTCCACAATGTTCTATAACATTATTCTTAGGCTCGACAATAAAATCAAACACTTAAGGGTTCATGATTGTAGAGTCGTTTTATATTCGTATTAGTTCGTACCAGTGGAACATTATGAAACCGGTTCTTATCTTTATTTAGTTATCTATAATCCACTTAATAGTTGATTCATTATCGTTGTCTTAGGGCCTTTCAGAGTTCTTTCTAGAATACCATTCTCATACCACTAACAACATCAACTAGTTTTATTTACAAGCTAATTTTGTACCAGCAACTATAAGAAGAAGTGCATCTCAATCTTAGGTTCCACAATCATTACGGTTCTATTATCCAAAAGAAAGCAAGCAAGAACTCATAAAATTGAAAAAAAACGAGCAACATAACATTCTTTTTTATCTTTGTTCGTTCTAGATTATAGTATTAATCGTAAGGAATAGGGACGGAAGAGATATCTCTTCTTAAGACGTGAGAGATCGAGGAGAGAAGGGTCCTTGCCACTTGTTCGAAGAAATGCCTTAGACTTCACGTCGAAGATATTCTCGCACTCAGCCTTCTCGTATTCGTCATTCCCACAAAAATTTCTCGTCTCAGAAAACCTGCATCGCTTCAGCAAAAGCCCCCCTCCCGCTCCCTCTCAAAAAGTAAAAAAGAAATGGTTTGAAGAGAAACGAATGAAGCTCTCTATTTATAGGCTCCAGGGCTAGCCTATAATGAATATTTATCGTATGATGAAATTAATTAAGGTAAGATGAATCTCAAACGTAGGTCTCTAGATTCATCAAACCAAGCCACAATTCCACCCTTTTTCGAAGCAGGAGATATTATCACACATTTTCATAAACAACCAAGGGATTAATGGATCATATAATATTCAATTTTCATAAAGATGCCCAAAGATATTCTTGATTTGAATTTGAATTAAAAACATCTCTTAATGGGTATTCTTCCTCAAAGTGGGTCTCACCCAAAAGTATCAAACCATTAAGCCAAACCCATTAAGCAAACCATCCAAAACCAATAAGCCCAACATAATCCAAACCTATAAGGGACACAGGTCTAAACCCAACCAAGCACAAATGGTCTAACCAGCCGAGACTAAATCCAAACTCAAAGGTACAAACCATGATCAAGAGTCCAACTTTGAGAATCAATGCTCGAGCCAAGCCCAAATCTAACCCCAGGTTGAGCCAAAAAGTGGACAAACCCATTTTAGGGCTCAAGGTGGGAGCATGGTATTACAGAGGAAATATACTTTTTAGGAGATGAGAACTGATACATGTACTTTTGGCTTACATCTGGCCAAAATGAACTGATCTAACTTGGAAGATCAAGACTCAGAGAATAATCCTGATTGCATCCTCAAAAGTTTGGTTTGATGCACAAATTGAAGGACCCCGTAACTGGCTGAAATCTACCAATGCAATATAAATTTAGACAAATTTGCAATATTGAACTGTTGGAAGAAAAAATCTTTTGGCTTTTCAAAATTCCTTGTTGACAACTTTTACAACTTCAGTCACCGACTGTCAAAACCGTGCCACAAACTGCAAGTTGTTTATAGTATGTGCAAAACACTTTTTATAATCTCAACTAGTGATCTTACTGGTTGTTTCTTATATGGAATAGTTTTAAGTTATAACAGCACAAGGGGCCTGAATTCTCTAAATTGGATATAATTAGGGTTGCAATCAAGCGAAGCCAAGCCAAGCTTTTATAAGCTTGAGTTTGGCTTGACTAGAATTAATCGAGCTCTAGCTTGATAAGTTTTTTATTTTAAAGCTTGAGCTTGGCTCAAGCTTGTTTATATTAAGCTTGAGCTTGGCTTGGTTTGAACTCGAGTTCAGCTTGATAAGCAAGCTTGATAAACAAGTTCGATAAGCTCAAAATCAAGCTCGTTAAGCTTGATTTCAAGCTTGTTCAGCTTTATTTCAACCTCATTAAGCTTGATTTCAAGCTTAACGAGCTCGATTTCAAGCTAGTTAGACTTGAATTCAAGTACCTGTAATATTAATAATTTATTTATAAAATTTTAATTAAGAAGTTCCTTAATATCAATTATTAAAGACATATAAATATATAATGCACACAACCATATTGTTATACAACTCTTCTTGATTTCAAGCTTAACGAGTCAGCTCGCAAGCTCATAAACGAGCCAGCTTGCGAGCTCAAACATGCCGAGTTGTTCTAAGCTTGAGCTTGGCTCGTTTATTAAACGAGCTCGAAAATTAAGCTTGAGCTCAGCTTGTTTACTAAACGAACCGAGTTCAAACGAGCTTTTATCGACCTGAGCTTCGAGTAGCTCGCATACGACTTGGCTCAGTTGCAACCTTAGATTTAATCAATTTTGTAATGGAGCAATCATTTTAGCAAGGTAGAGTAGTTTTGGTTCTCTTGGTGCTTATCTTTTTGTTTCTCCATAGGTTTTGTCTTCTCTTTTACTTCAGAACTACTTGATCTAAGCAGGAAACCTTTTGAATCTGTCCTTGCATTATGCTCTTGAATTCTATACAGACATAGAATTACAGGATGTGTCAGTTTGTGTAAAATGTAGAACTTCAGGTATGATGCTTAATAAAAACCTAAATAAATTGTTCTTAATATTCTTAATTATACTTTTTCAGTTTTTTGTACCAGGAGAATCTCTTTCTATACACCGCATATTCTCTCTTCACATCTACTTCTTTGGTTATGCTTCCATTCATCTTATTCCATAACAAAGATTATGCGGCCACAATATAGAGTACAAATGAATCTTTTTAAACTAATGCTCAGTAACTATGGGGAGTGAGACTGAGTGCCATGTGTGTCTCTAACCCTCATTTAACATATGGTCACCCTAGTTTGCTTGCTTGATAAACATTTTTTTTTTGGGGTCAACCACGCTCACGCTGTAGCCTTTATTGATAAATCAAAAAACCACTTGGCGTAGGGAGATAGCCCATACACCCTACAAATGGGAGGGCGATAGTCCTTTCCACACTAAACAGAGAGGATACATAGGCAAAGATCACTAGAAAAAAGGAAGAAAAGGGAAGATAGGAAGCCAAAGCTACTTCCTAAACACTATGTTGCCAAACTGGTCAGAGGTGATCAGCTGGCATTCGCCTCTTCATAAATCTGCTCATCCCGTGATAATAAAGCCAGAGAAGCTAGAACTATAGCACTGCGGTTTGCCTCTTTGAATATGAGAGAGAACTGAATGTCTTAGGTGAGAAGTTTACGAACCCTTCGAAGTTTATAAGTCCCTTCCAAGTGATGGGAGTCGTTCCATTTACAATTTCAAATAGCTCTTTGGAGCTGACCTCAATAGTAGTAATTCCAATATTTTTCTCCTTGCAAATATTTAAGCCAACTATCAGAGTATCTATATCCGCCATGTTGGTCATTCCACTCCCATGGAATTTGTAGTAGGCAAGCACCATCTCACCATTCAGGTAACGAGGTCAAGCAATAAAATAACATGATATGTCGTAATGTTCTTCCTATCCCATGTCTAGATCTAGCAAGTCAAGTCAAGTCCAATACAATAAATCACAAGTGCAAGTAACGATCTAGTATCCTATCACAAAGTCCATAACCATGAATAATCATGTAGATTCCATATCATGAATCGTGTCGGTGTCCTGTGCTCTATCGTGTCAATGAACACGAATAACATACGTCGTGCCTAGTGTCGATATACAATATCATTAAAATGACATCGTCATCCGAACTCAATTCAGACGCTAAATACCGACCAATCATACATCGTGAAGATGATGAACAAGAAATAAATGCGACAATAAACAGGAAAAGACAGTAAACCGTAACATTGATAAGGTACACTTGCCTGTAGTCTCCAAGTGCGTATACAATAGTCCAAATCCAGGATCCTCGCTAACACCGTTACGTACACCTAGAATAGAATAAATCTAACTATCAATGACATGTCTAGGTAATATCATATATGGACTTACCATATATAGTCCTAATTAATATATGCTACTAAACTAGTTACGTTACATATTTAACCCAATCTAGCATATATGGCATTAAATCTATATGATAAAGTAATATTTTTATAAAGTAAAATATATTATTTATTTTTGGAAAAATACATTAAAATATTTTATAATAAAATTTAGTCTATTTTATTCATAAGAAAATAGGTATCCAAGTCTCATATTGATCCTATATCAATATTTACCGACTTGTCTAATAATTTTATACCCGAAACAACTAATTTTAATCAATTAATAATTCTGGAAAATTTCTGTTAAATATATAAAAAAAATGATTTTCATGATAATATACTCGCCATAATTATTTTAGAGAAGTTCCATATAGTTCCGAGTCCAAAAGAAAGTTTAGATTCTATGTATTTCGATGTTACAACAACAACACGATGGAAACGGATTTTAATAAAATATGTAAACTCAACCAAATAACTCAAAAGCATATTGGATGGATAGATCAAGGTGTCTAAAGTATTACAAAAAATATTAGAGTAGTCGAAGTGCTCCACAAATCGCCGAAAACTCGCCTGCAAGAGAGTTGGTTCAGCCTGGACACATGTTCGTAAAACGGACGTCACGTACAAACCGTACGGAACTACGTGGATGGCGAATTGGAGATTAAAATAGACACAGATCTACAAATTAGTTTTGGTTTCGTGGCAAACGAACATTGAAAAGTAGATCAAACCTCATGTACAAGTCAACATACCTGCTGTGACGAATTCAGACTTGAACTCCTAACTTCGGGTGACTTCTAGGCTTTGTACCTCTTCACGAAGTTACAGTGGTTCCTCGGGGGATTGTTGGGGTGAGAGAGGAAGACCTTGGCTTCATGTGAGAGGTGGTGGAGGGCTTGGAAGGGTCGGGACAGTAGGTTGTTGGTGGTTGGGAGAAATAGGTGCGTGCGGGATAAAACCTATAAGGCTGCTCGGTTTTTCTGGAATTTATGTTTAAATTCTGCACGAAAATAGGAAGGGGCGCATGTTTACGCGAGGGAAAAAGGATTTGGGAGAGGTTGGTTTTGGTTTGGTGAGATTTTGTTGAGATTTGAATTTGTTTTGAATTAAAAAGAAAAGGAAAAGATTGAGCGAGATTTGTTATTTCCAAATAATCCCCTCTCAATCTTTGTTTTGGATATTTGTATATTCCACTATGTGTCTGTAAATAATTAATAAAATCACTCTAAAATCATCCTATTAGGCTAGGGCAACCTAGAATAGGCTCTACCAATCCTAATTGGACTAGTTTCGGGCCGGTACGATTTATTAAATGGAAATAGGCTCCGAAAGGCTATTAAATGTGTCTTGTGTGATATTTGAAAATAAATAGCACATGGGAACTCAATTGAGTGAGATATCATTGGCATGTGCGTAGTAGGTTTAAAATAGGTCAAAATCATATATTGGATCAAAAAATTTGGATCGGATTTGGGTTTCAAATTGGACTTGGAAAATATATTGAATTTTACGGTGAAGGCTAAAATGAATATTTTGACCCTAAAGTTGTGCAAGGAAAATGTAGTGCAAGGGAATATGTTTGAGTGAGACATGATATACCAAAATGAAGGTGAACTCATTTAGAACACGATATGGAACTTGTTTCGAGGAATTAGCTAATGCTACGCTTCAAAAATCAAAGTTACGGCAAAGTGCCTATATAGTCATAATTAAAAATAAAATATGGTTTAATAAATAAAAATCATTTAAAATAAATAAATAAAAAATTTCCAAAAATCAAAGGGCTTACACATTTGTAGGATGTCTGGGCTCTCTCCCTGCGCCAAGTGGTTTTCTTAATTTATCAATAAAGGCTACGCCCCCCCCACGTGAACGTGGTTGGCCCCAAAAGTAATATTATTCCAACATCTAACCTGATCACCTTTTTCTAATTGCTAGTTATATAGTACTCTGAAACACCAAATCCCATATTCTGAAGATAAATAAATAAATATATAAAAAGCCACATGGCCATCAAGAAAAGCAAGAGAACTAAAAACAAAATTCTGGCTGGTAGAAACCGCCCTCAGTTTCTAGAAAAATATTGTTGCCACATTAAGGCTTGTTGGATGCTTGAAATGAAATTTACTAAACTTAAGTATTTGAATGTTACAAATGTTGGATAATTCAGTTAATAGTGCATTTCCCCTACTTTGTGTTGTTTATCCAACCTTGTAGATACTTCAGTTGTAGTAATTTTTGACGATGTGAGAGAGCACTTGGATATTAATTGAAGCCAAGGGAAAAAAAAACTTCAGTCCTACCAGATCTTTGAAATAAAATGGTTTTGACCTTCAGTTTTGTGAAGTAATATGACTTTTAAACTAATTCATCCAAACACCACTGTATAAAGTAGTGTAAATATTGCATCCAAACAAACCCTAAATATTGAGGCTTATGAGGTTCCCCTGATTCACAATTAATTCCCAAGGTCATGGCTACCCTAATTCACCAAGTGGAACATGATGCACCATTATCCCTTGCGCATCGAATATTTCAAATTTTTACGGCTCCAGAATTGCCTTTGGCATCAAAATAAGGAACCCAATACAGGTTGGATGGTTTGAATGGTAACCTTGGCCATCTCTTAGTGCCAAAAGAGGGGGCAATTTTTATTGAAATTCTTGTTCCATTGCTCTAGTATGTCATATTTATGGACCAAAGTTATAGAAGAAAATATAATGTATTTTTCAAAGAGAATTGTTATCTTCATGCGTGTCTAAATTTGTACCTTACTGAAATTTATCATTGGGCGTGAATTTAGACAATTCGCTTTTTACCTACTTTATTAATCCTGTTTGCTATGTCTTGACATAAGAATTGTCATTTCTATTAATATTCTCCAAAACAGACAAAATTAGCACTCTTCACTTCCCTTTTGAATAAAGAATGATAGAGGTGATTTGCCCTGTCCCCTGAAAATGTTTTAACTATATTTGTCACAAAGAACACTTAGGGTGCGTTTGATTGCATGGTGGAAAATATGTGGAAAAGAAATTAATTCCATGGAATTATTTTCCTATAATTCCATGGAATTTTAAATTTTTCCATGAAAAACTTAATTTGGGTGTTTGGTTGCTATTATTTTCCACAGAAAATAGTTATTTTCCATGGAAAATGATATTTTTCTATGAGTTGGACAAGTTTCATTTTCCACCATTTTAGATGAAAATATGGAAAATGATAGTTTTTTGGAAAATAATTCCATGGAAAATATAAGCTATCAAATACTACAATTGGTGGAAAATTTGTGATGAAAATATTTTCCATGGAAAAAATGCCCAATCAAACAGCCTTATTTATATAGGTGAAACATTTTCACTTCTACTAACTAATCTCCAAAATAGACAAAATTAACAAAATTAGCACTTGTCAATTCCCTCTTTCAAATAAAGAATGATAAAGGTGATTTGATGTATCCCCTGAAAATATTTTAACTATTTGAAACATCCTCCTGTTTTTAGAAGTGAATGAAAATGAGATTTTGAACAGGCGCATTGCACATTTTAATGTGTAGAGTACATAAATGCACAATACACACATGTTAGGCAATCATCCATGCTATTCACTCTCCAACCAAAGTATTCTTTGAATCTAATATCATTATATCAACTTCCAAGCAAGGATCAAAGTATCGGCCGATACCGATACGTATCGGCCGTATCGGATCGGATTTGGCCTAGGCCGATCCGATACCGACCAAAAATATCGGTATCGGCCGATCCAGGAGGAAAAATTATGGTATCGGCCTGTATCGGGCCGATACGGGCCGATACTTGCCGATACGGACCGATACTTGCCGATACTGGCCGATACTGGCCGATACGGGCCGATACTGGCCGATACGAGAATTCAAAATACCAGAAAATATCAAAAACGAATTTTACCCCTGCCAAAAACATACTTTCGAAACAAAAAAAAGGGTAAAGAAAGATTCTTCACGTCAAATCTAGGAATCAGTAATGAAAATTGGTAACATTTACAATAAAATCTCTATAAATAGATGAAAAATCATTTGCAAATTACATCTAACAACACTAAAGGCAGAAAATTATTCAGATTATAATATACTATTTAACAATATTATATACCATTTAACAATTTATATTATTGCAATATTTTTTTATTGGATATATATACTATTTAACAATATTTATTATTGTACACTATTTAATGTTTAATTCAATTATACTTGAAAAACATAGAAAATACTTAAATAGTGCTTAAATATGTAAATTATTTTTTCCCTAATTTATTAATAATTATTTAATATCGTCGATACAACCGATACCAAAAAATCCGATACTCCGATCCGGTACCGCCGATACAGCCGATACTGCCGATACCGATACTCTTAGAAACTGTCCGATACCGATCCCGATTTTTCAAAGAGAATTGTTATCTTCATGCGTGTCTAAATTTGTACCTTACTGAAATTTATCATTGGGCGTGAATTTAGACAATTCGCTTTTTACCTACTTTATTAATCCTGTTTGCTATGTCTTGACATAAGAATTGTCATTTCTATTAATATTCTCCAAAACAGACAAAATTAGCACTCTTCAATTCCCTTTTGAATAAAGAATGATAGAGGTGATTTGCCCTGTCCCCTGAAAATGTTTTAACTATATTTGTCACAAACAACACTTAGGGTGCGTTTGATTGCATGGTGGAAAATATGTGGAAAAGAAATTAATTCCATGGAATTATTTTCCTATAATTCCATGGAATTTTAAATTTTTCCATGAAAAACTTAATTTGGGTGTTTGGTTGCTATTATTTTCCACAGAAAATAGTTATTTTCCATGGAAAATGATATTTTTCTATGAGTTGGACAAGTTTCATTTTCCACCATTTTAGATGAAAATATGGAAAATGATAGTTTTTTGGAAAATAATTCCATGGAAAATATAAGCTATCAAATACTACAATTGGTGGAAAATTTGTGATGAAAATATTTTCCATGGAAAAAATGCCCAATCAAACAGCCTTATTTATATAGGTGAAACATTTTCACTTCTACTAACTAATCTCCAAAATAGACAAAATTAACAAAATTAGCACTTGTCAATTCCCTCTTTCAAATAAAGAATGATAAAGGTGATTTGATGTATCCCCTGAAAATATTTTAACTATTTGAAACATCCTCCTGTTTTTAGAAGTGAATGAAAATGAGATTTTGAACAGGCGCATTGCACATTTTAATGTGTAGAGTACATAAACGCACAATACACACATGTTAGGCAATCATCCATGCTATTCACTCTCCAACCAAAGTATTCTCTGAATCTAATATCATTATATCAACTTCCAAGGTGACCTTAATGTAGTATAAAGGCAAATGCTATATATTCTTCAGTCTTCACAAAATTGATGTTATTCCCTTGAGGTCAAGATGCTAATTAAATATTCTTGGTGACAAGAATTTTTTATCTTGATCCTGGTACGCATACAGTTATCAGAATCCTCCGTTTCTATTTACTAAATGTACTACTTATCTACTGCCATAAAGAGAAGAAATTCATTTCTTGTGAACTCTAGATTTTTAGAACCTATACAATTTCCATCTGTAATAATAAATTAAAGAGCTCGGCAAGATGAATGATGACCAACAATTCTCTATAGAAACCACAAGCAAGATTATATAATCAAGAAAGATACTAAGTGTGTCAAATACAAGATCATTTCTCTCCTTACCCTGCAAATGAAAACCATTTACATTCTTTCACAAAGCTGATCAGACTGGTAAGTTTTTGTTGTTTTGATTTTAAAAACATATAGTTATCAATTTATCATTCTGGATGACCAATGATGATACGTAAGTCTGCCTCTTTTGCTTCACTTTTTTCTCCCTGCTGGGTAGCTAAGGATAACTCTTACCAGGTAAAGCACATAGAACTATTAAGCAAATTAGTTTGTCCTAGAGTTTTAAGAGCTTCATGAGTGAGTCCAAACTGATTGTTTTTGTAGGTTTACATGTTTTCCTGAATTGCTTGATTCTCGCTAGGTATACCATGGAGCGCCCTAGATTCAGTGACCATCTAGAGGCAATCAAGTTCATCTGCAAGGATTTCTGGTCTGAGCTCTTCAAGAAACAGATTGATAACCTGAAGACCAATCATAGAGTAAATCCATCAAACAGAAGAGTGTGTCTAGGTTGTTTGATGTTATATATGCAAAATTAACTGTTATCTCGGAATCTTGCAGGGTACATTTGTGCTGCAAGATAACTGGTTCCGTTGGATAACACACCTATCACCTGTTTCATCGGAGAGTACAAATGACTCATCTGCCGTGGTTGCTGCTGATAACAATGAAGCGCAAGCCACAAACATGTACCTATGCTTCCCATGTGGAATCATTAGGGGGGCCCTATCCAACTTGGGAATCCCTTGTGCTGTTTCTGCTGATATAACCAACCACCCTGCCTGTAAGTTCCATTGCCAAATTGCTGTAGAAGTTGCATTCTTAGGTGCTCATTTACAATTTACATGACCAAACTAATGTTTCTTTCTTAAAATCATTAACACAAACTTTGGCTTCTTGATTTCTTGGCAGGTTCATTTGTAGTGCGTATCAAAGCTTGATGTATGTTTGTGTCGGAGATGCATAGTGCCCACTGTGGTTTCGGGTCTCCTGGATTTGTTCTCTTAAGAACTGTCTTATTGGAGTCTACTGTATGTTCTGGAGATGGCAGGTTGTTCCATCGGCCAGAAATGTTTTCTTCGATAGATTACAAGTTTTTAGTAGCTTATATTTGATCGAACATGCATGAAAAATATGTTGGATATTCGAGGATATAACTCAAACATATGCCCTCAGTGTGCGAAGTTGCATCTTGTAAACATTTTCGATATATAGGAGGATCTTAAATTGTAGGAAGCTTATTTTTTGTTCAGTCATATTGTTGGCTAGTCAGTAGTCATGCATTTTTTGTCGCTCAAGCCCTCGGAAATGAAATTATTAGCATTCCAATGATTTTTTTTTTTTTTGGGTTTATCAAGCCTTTTTTAATTTTGTATTCTTATACTTGGGTCTGTTGGCCAATTACATTTGTGTCAGATTTTGAACCATTCTTCTAGGCCTTGATGAGCAAGCCTCTTCTGCTGGATATGGTCAAGCTTGAAAACTGTGTGAACCTCGAGTACGTCACCTCACGAATTGCTTGAGCTCGAAAAACTTTCAAGGTCTCATCGCTTTGGTGAATCACTTGAGCCTTGAAACATTTTCGGTATCGGTACCATGAAGCTAGACCAGAACCACCGGATTTCATTCACTGATTGAACAGTTGAAATGCTATTTTACTTGGTGGTAGAAACTCAGGAAAGAGAATGAGAGAGGACTTAAAATTAAATACACATGTACACCTAATATTGTTGAATCGTTTCATTTGCGAGGGGCTAAGCGTGTTATATGTACTGTGGTTTGGGTTTGTTCTGTATCGGCGCTAGCATTTCGCTTTGGGACTAATGTTAACGAGGTAGATTCGAGTAGAGTTGATTCGTCGAGCTTCGCAAATCAAACGTGTTTTTGAGTTTGATATAAATTCAAAATCTTGTTCGAATTGACCTAATTTTTTCAAATATTCATATAGCTGATTATTCACCTACATAGGCTACATATACATTGATATTTGTTATATTAGTTACTATTAAATCAAAAAGAAAATCCTTTAGGTCTGGTTTAGCATTTTTGAAAAAAGCATAATCAACTTTGTGAAGCAGCTATTACCAAAAAAAAAAAAACCCCTCTTGTTACCGCTACTAAAAGCAATAAGCAAATAAGCACTACCATAGCCCACCTTAAGGAGTAATAAAATTTAGGCTATTTACAACTAAATACCATGAACTATATCAAGTATGCCACTTGCTACCATGAACTTGTTTAATAGCAACATGCTACCATGAACTTTGTTTTTGCAACTAAATATCGTGAACTAAGTTACTGATACGACAAAAGATATTTTTGTTTTGTCTTCATGCCATGGCATGGAGGCTATATGCCTAGGGTAGAGGGAAACAAATGGTTGGGGTGGTTAAGACACAAATATGAAGGAGGATAGGGGAGGGATGCAAGGAGATATGGGAAGACCTATGTATGAGAGATATGGGAAGACCTATGTATGAGCTGAGGTGTGCTCCAGCACAATCAATTTTTGTTTAAAAAATTCATATGACACTAGCACACACCCTAGCCCAAATCTCATCTTAGCCCAAACTTATGTCAGCCTACTCCAACTCTTATCTCATCCTAGTCCAACTGCCCAACCCACATACAGTAGTCCATTGTTCCAAAAAAAATTAAAAAGTAATTTTTAGTTCAACCTAAGGTGGTCAGAATTCCTGGTTCCACCATTGCAAGGAGAGAGAGTTGTATGAAGGGGAGGGGTTAAGGAGATCAAAAGGATGAGAAGGGCTATGGAGGAGGTAGGATGTGGAGGAATGGCACATTAATAAGGGCGAGGGGTAGGGGTGGGCATGAAATGGGGAGATTATGGTTAGGGTTAGATATGAAAGAAATAGGAGGAGGATAACGACGAGGAAGAAGAAGGGATTGAGAATTCAAAAAAAAATTAGGATCAAAATGTCTAAAAATTAAAGGTATATATATATATATATATATATATATATATATATATATATATATATATATATATAAAGAGATGGAGATAGAAAAATGAAGGAGATTGTTTCTTCATTCACTTGTCTCAATCAACTTGAGAAGAGCCCTTTATATAGGCTCACAATGGAGGTTAACATCATGATGATAATAAAGGAGTAATGCCAAAAGACAAAGGTTATGGATAACCAAAAAGCAAAGGTTATGAATAACCAAAAGACAGGCTATGTAGACCAAATAATAATGTAAAAAATTCATATTTACAACACTCTCCCTTGGATATTCACCATTAATTAGTTGGTGGTCTATCTGCATTAGTTGCCTCATTAAAACCTTACTAAGATAAACCCAGTGGGAAAAATCTTAGTTAAGGAAAAAGAGTACAACGTGCAAAAACTAAAAAAATAAAATTACAAGCCATACTCCCCTTGATATAATGGATATGTAACAGCTAGTTGGTCTGATGATTAAGTTGCATGCCTATTCTGTGTACCAACTTCTGAAATGCGGACTTTGGTATTACCTTGGTGAACAAATCGACTAAATTTTATTTGATCTTACTTGCTTGACTTCGATCAATTTTGTCTTTTGTAGCTCATGTGCATAAAACAACTTTGGGTGAAGGTGCTTGGTTCGATCTCCTTTCATGAATCCCTCTCCGACTTGTGCAATGCAAGCCCCATTATCTTTGAATATTATTGTTGGCTTATCTATAACTGTGGGTAGTTGACAATTTACTCTTATATGATAAATGATAGATCTCAACCATACACTTTCTCTTGCTACTTCATGTAATGAAATTAATTCTGCATGGTTAAAGGAAGTTGCTACTGAATCTTACTTTGTTGATCGTCAATACATAGCTAGATGGTTATTGTAAACACATAACCTGTTTGTAAGCAACCCTTATGAGAGTCAGAAAGATAATCCGAGTCTGCATAACAAACTAGACAAGAATTGTTAGTGGAAATCACATGAATAAAATAATCCAATATTAGTTGTTCCACGAAGATATCTCAATATGTGTTTAACTCCATTCCAATATTCAAGTGTAGGTGCAAAACTATATCTAGATAATAAATTAACAGAAAAATGTAATATCTGGTCTTGTGCATTGGCTAGATATAGTAGTGAATAACACTTAAATACGGTATTTTAGGACCAATAACTTCTTTATCTTCTCCCTTTGGTCGGAATGGATATTTATCCAAATTTAAACTGCGCACAACCATAGGTATACTTAGTGGACGTACTTTGTCCATTCTGAATCGTTTCAAAATTCTTTCAATATATCAGAATTGATGCACTAATATTTTACTGGAACTTCGTTCTATTTTCAATCTTTGCAGTTTTCTCCAATTCTGTAGGAGACATGATCAGGTTTATATCATCCACAAATATTGCTGCTATAGAGAATCCATTCTCAAATTTCTTAATGAATATACATGGACAAATTTGACTATTTTTTTAATCATTCCTTAGTCAAATATATATACTAAGACGATTATACAACATTCTTCCAGATTGTTTCAAACCATATAATGATCGTATAAGTTTCATTGAACACATGTCCTTTTTACTTAGTTTCTAGCTTTGTAAATCCTTCTAATTTTTTTTTAATATAATGTCAGTATCTAAGTCTCCATACAAATATGCAGTTACAACATCCATAAAACACATATCAAGATTTTTAGAAACCGCGAAACTGATTAGACATCTAAAAATAATGACATCCATAACTGGAGAGTATGTCTCAACATAGTCAATTCCAGGTCTTTGAGAGAAACCTGGTGTTACGTTCAAGTCGGACTTTGTATCTTTCAACTTTGTTCCTCTCATTTAGTTTTATCACGAACACCCATTTAAAACCAATAAGGTTTATGCCCTTTGGTGTTTTTATTGTAGGTCTAATACACTGCGTTTTTTCTAAAGATTTTAATTATGCTTGAACAGAATCTCTCCAGATTGGTCAATCTTTTCTTTATCGACATTCATTTATACTAGGTGGTTCATTTTCACAATCATCATTGTCCTTTAATATTTCAGTAGCTACTGTATAGCTAAATATGTCATCGATGACAAGTGCTTTTCTATTCCGTAATTCACCTAAACATGCATGGAATATTGAGATCTCTTCATTTTCAGGTACCTGTGCCTCTCTAGAGGCATTCATAGGCATTCCATTGAATTTGGAAACATGCACATCTTCATTATTTATTTTTGAAGCTCCGGCCACTATCAAACTTTTATCAGGACAAGATGTTTCATTAGCTCTCCTCTTCCTAGGAGCACTATCTTTGGAACCTATAGGCCTACCACAAACGTGTAGTAGTATATTCATTTTCTGTCTTGTTTGAATTTTGTCCAACTGGAGCAATAATTCTGGCTGTGCATTCATAGTTGGCACTTGTGATCTAGTTACTTTTGCGGCATCATTAAATGCATCAGGTAATTGATTTATAGTTTCTTGCAAATATATCATTCTCCTTGTCACATAATCACATTGTAGAGTTTTTGGATCTTGATGAATAGAGTAGGCGTATTCCATGTCAATTCACGTTGTTCATTAGCAATGGTTTATTCTACATGAACAATTTGTTGCTTACACGCCCCTAACGGCAGGAAGACTCTCATTAAATTGGCATTCATCAAATTTTGTAGTAAAGACATCACCAATCATTGGTTCCAAATACCTTACTGGAAGAAGACTCAAAACTAATGTACATTCCCAAACGTCATTGGAGACCTATCTTAGTTCTTTTGGAGATGGAATTGGGACATATACTGCATATCCAAACTTTCTCAAATATGAAATGTTTGGTTGTTTACCACTAACAAGTTGTATATGGAAAAAGATTGGACGAGTAGAGGTCTAGCTATAAGTTGGAGATATTTAATAAATGATTGATCAGCTAACCCATTCTGCGTGTGCACATGGAGAACATGATGCTCTACCTCAATCCCTAATGGTGTACAATAATCGTCAAAAACTTGTCAGGTAAATTTTGCGACATCATCAAGTCCAATTTACTTAATCGAGTTATCAGGAAACCAAAATCTAAGTTTAATAATTTTGGACCAAAAGACAAGAAAATGCAAGATTTCTACTAGACAACAAACAAACATATGACCACCTAGTAGATGCATCTATGAGTAAAATAAAATATCTAAAAGGACCACTAGTAGGGTGAATATAACCATAAATGTCTTCTTATATTCTTTACAAGAAAGTAGCAGACTTATTCTTAACTTTTAGAAAAAATGGTCTAGTTATAAACTTTCTTTATAAAAAAGGAACACATATTTGATTCTTCGATAAGACAACATCGTGATTTTCTAATAAATGTCCACAAGAATTATCAATGATCCAATTGAACATAGTTTGTCCCGGATGACCCAAACGGTCATGCCAAATGCTACATAAGATATGATTATTGGCTTTATATTTTGCCACATTCATATGAGATTCAACTATACCAATGGTGGTATAATAAAAATCCACCGAAAGATAAGAGAATTCTTCTAACGTGAGCTTTTTGCTCCCAGCATTAGATGTGATACATAATATCTCTTTGTTGTTATCATTGTTGAGTTTTACTATGGTACCCATTTTTACGTATATCCTTGAAACTTAGCAAATTTTTTTTTGAAAATGCTTGAATATAACACATTATGTATAGGTTTGAGTACTATTAGTTAACATGATAGGTTGGCCCAGCTATTGTTGATACTTTACACATGTTAAATACTAAATTTGAGAAAAACTTTTGATTATTCAAAATCGTATATGTTGTAGCAATATCTATCAAACACATATCCAAGCCATTTTTCTTGGATTCTTTGAATCTGTCAACCTCTTGTTGAGTAGCTAGACATTGCCTAAACCAATGTCCATCCTTTTCACATTTATGATAAGCATTACAACTCCTATTTGGTTTACATGAAGCAAAATGAAAATTCTTATGAACATATATTCTAGCCAGCATAAGTATAATAAGAAGTAATTAAGCATTTCAAATGATAATATCATATTATAGAAATGTGACTCCAAATTTATAATAAAGATTTCAAATAAAACAAACTCTCATGGCCTAGACATCTAATGATGGAAACCAAAAATAAAACATGGCTTCAAATGTAAATAGTTTATAAGTGCTTGAAATAAAACATAAATTGACCGAGTGCTCATTCAATGAAAGGTAGATTTTCAAACATCTCCTCAAATTGTTCATTTGTAACTTGATTCGTTTTAATCCTCAAAAAGTCAGATCAAAACAATTCTTATTTGGTTTATTTTGTGGATTTGAATTTCTTTAGAGTGTGTTATCCACTGGTTCCAATTATTATTTTGTGAAACACTGCTTCTACCTTTGTAAGGTTGATAAGCATGACCATATCTTCCAAAAATTTTTTTATTTCCTCTCCCACGTCCTCCACTACAACCTCTGCTAATTCCAAAGTTATTGACATTTTTCTCAAGAATTGTCATTGACTAGTTGATCTAGAGTTGTGGTTTTCTATGAGAATGTTGCTATTTGCCTCTGCTACAAGGAGATAGTCACAAGTTCATAGTATTTTATAAAATTTCTTTTACGATATTATTACTACAAAAGCACATTACTTGTATGAAAATAGAGAGGATTTTCTCAATCATTTGAGTCTCTGTTACTTTTTGTTCGCACAATCTAAGGTGATAAACAATATTAGACAGAGCAGAATTATATTTTTTTTAACATTTATATAGTTATGATATCTTAGATTCAACCATTCATTTTGAGCAGTCAGAAGGATTACCATCCTTTGGTGGTCAAATCTATCCTTTAGAGATGTCCACAAATTCAATGGATCATCCTCACATAGATATTTTGTCTTAGATCATCATGGATATGATGTCATAGAAAAATCAAAGCTTTGACCTTGGCTTCAGAAGATTCATTATTTTCATTCTTAATAGTACAAGCAAGTATGTTGGATGCAATTCCAACTTTGCATCCAATTAATGCTATGATAATAATTATCTCTACTCACATCAAGAGCTTTGAATTCAAGCTTGCACGACTCGACATTTATATGGCAAAAAATAATTATATTATATGTAAATTAATTTAAACAATAAAATTGATAAGCGCTTTCAAGATAACAAACTTCACATATGCCACTGTAGAAGCATAAAAAATTTTCAGCCAGTGAAGCACTATGCGCCCAGCCAGTGAAGTTCTATGCGCCCAGCCAGTGAAGCACTATGCACCCAGCCAGTGAAGCTCCATGCACCCAGCCAGTAAAGCTCCATGTGCCCAGCCAAGCTCCCCCAAAAGGAGGGCGCATAGCCTGAGACTTGGCTATGCGCCCAAGCCTGACTCAGTCAAAGCCATGATCAAAATGTGCACCGAAGCGTACGGCCACGTCAGTCTCCACGAGCAATCGTACACCGAAGCATACGGCCACGTCAGCACCACGATCAACCTACGACTACGCAGCCTGTATGCACCTACATCCTATGTGCCCAAAGCAGGACTATGCGCCTACATGAAAACCAGCATGTCTCCTCATGTGGGTGCATAACATCATTCCAGCTTAGAAACTACTATAAAAAGGGTCTCATCCCTCTTCAAAGGACAAGAACAGAGAGCATTTTCAAGAGCCAAATTGCTGCACTTCTTGTCAGTGAGCCGAGAGTTAGCAATTTTATTAGGTTTTCTTCCCCTTTTGTAATCGGAGTGTCAACGGAGTAAATGAGCAACTACCGCTCGATCTCCATCGTCCCATTCTCCAGAATTCTTTTTTGTACTCGGGGATCCTCAACGCGGGATCTCTCAGGCGTACTCGATTTGTGGTGCCTTGCGTCAATAAAAAAAGATAGCGTTTCTTCTTCTTTTTGTGTGTGTCCACAAAAATGGCGACTCTGCAGGGGACTACCTTTTTCTCTGACGAGAAGGTGGTGAAGCAATCCGATATCGATAAAGTGGGGAGCACTCAGAAGATGCTGATCGTAAAATTCGATCAGCAGGCGTTCGAAGAGATGCTCTCGAGGGATGGCTCTACTCCCTCAAAATTAGCGAAGCCAAACAAGTCTCGCAAGACTTGGCTTCCGAAGGCTCGCTGTGCATATCCTGCTAGTATCACAGCAGATATGCAACTGGAGGACTCTGCCACGTGGGCGCATGACTCTGCCACAGAAGCTCCCCAAATGAAGAAGGCTCACACCGTTCCGGGCTCTGCTAGCCCAGCGATTTCTTTCCTGCGCAACCAACAACAGAGTGTTCGACACTCGAGGCCTGGCAGAGGAAAGCACTACATTGCCAAGAATTAGGGTGTTTGACACTCTGGGCAAACCCAGCGAGGCTCACAAACGAAGAAGGCGAAGTAGGAAGAAAATAACGCTGCTCCACCAAACATGCGCCCAAAGCCATGCGCCCAAGGGGGATTTGGGCACATAACTCCAATCAGAATGCTTCTGTCTTCGACAGATTGGAAAACAAGGGTCAGGCGCCCAAGGCTATGCGCCCAGGCTCACTTGATCCATACTATACGCCTACATCAAGGAGGCTCAGACATGCTACCAAGAAACATACACCCAAGGCCAGTCTCCAAGGCCTATGCGCCTACAGCAAAAAGGTAGGCCCCAACGCGTATAGCACGGGACTGTCTTCAAGGACATCACAGAACTTAGGTGTGGGGGTTGCCCCTGCACGTGAACTAAGTCTGGATGCGCCAACTCTCCTTACGAACCCGCATACAAAGCTCGACGATGCATGCAACATGGATTGTAAGGCAAAACTTCCTTCCGCTGACTTACGCGACATGATAAATCATAAGCGTAAAACGAGAGAGGATATAACAATCTATAGTGCACATCTGTGCACCAGTATTGTTATCAACTGTTGTTGCTCCAAAGTAATAAGAGTGCCTCATAGAAAGTCCGTGTTTCGACGACTGCACTTCTCTGACGATGAAAAGCCGCTATATGTCTCATCCAACATGGCTTCATGGGGTCCTCCTTATGGAAGTCCCAATCAAAGATGGTGGACCACGAACCCAACTTTCTCTCTCAATTCTGCAAGAAGAAGAAGACGAAGTTTACCAACAGATGGCCACAGGCTGTCACATCTGAAGGAGTCTATATGGGCACCCGGTCAAAGGCGAGATTCCGTACAAAAGACGAAGAATCCCAAGCTGGGGGTAGTATTCTCTCAGAGTCTGAAGCGGATGACCCTCACACTGGGGGTAGCCTTCCAGAGGACGATGATCTCTCTGAGTCTGATGGTGACTATCTACCTCCTCTACCTGAAGACGAAGGACTTGTCCACTCAGAGACAGACAATATCAGCACCAGTTGTACTGTTTCCTCTGTTCATCCTAGCATGTTATCTACATACATGGCGGACGGAGAAAGACCTGAAGAAGCTAGTGATCAGACCAGCAAACGACTAGAGGGTCTTGAAACAGCATTCACCAAGATCACTGATATGCTTAACATTATCATGGCAGTCCAAGCTGCTGGGGCAGTCCCTCCACCTCAACAAAACGTCTCGGCTCACGCTAGTCCGGTTTATAGCAACAACCCGTCTTCAATACAAAAGGAGTATCATTCCGTTGCACCTCCTCCAAATCTTGCAAATGTCAGGGGTGGCCCTTTGCTAACGACGTCTGACAACCATTCAGCAGCCGTTTTCCAACACCTGCTCAATCAATAGGAAGCAATTGATTCTCTGGTCGCCCGTCTCGATACCATCTCACACAAAGACAAGCTGCAGAAGATGGGGATATCTCAACCTTATCCTCCTGAGTAGGAGAATGCTACTTGCCCTCCTAACTACAAGCTGCTGACGCTGAATTCATTCGACGGATTGACTTCTCCTCGTCAACACATGACATAATTCAACACGCAGACTTTACACTTACCCAGGGACGATCCATTCTTGTCAAAGCTATTTATTAGCACCTTGCAGGAGGTAGCTTTCGAATGGTTCTGTAGTCTACCTGATGGTTGCATCAACTCTTTTAAAGACTTGGAGAGGTTGTTCCTCAACAGGTTCTATGAGAGTGGCATGCATGTTAGTATGTCCACCCTCATCGAGACCAAGTAAAGGAGGACTGAGTCTATCATCTCCTTCATCGAACGCTTCAGGCGGCTAGGACTAAAGATACCCTTCGGCATACCAGATTCAGAACTTATGGATACTTGTCGACATAACTTTCTTCCTACAGTGAAGTTCTGTCTAGGTATACATAAGTATGATACATGGCCCGCTTTCATTGGGGCCGCTGATGCTGCTGAAAATGACATCCCTAATATGGAACTACTAGGGTTTAAAATACCTAAATCTGAAGACAAGGGCAAGCATCCTCAAACTATCCCTGTCCGCGGGGGTAAAGGGAAAGAAGTCCTGAAGGTCGACACATCCAAAGGAGCTTCCAATTCTCAGGGCGCCTCCGACAAGCCTAAGAAGACCTTCTTCTTTGATGAAGACGATGTCATTACCATCTTTCATATATTGACAAAGGGTAATAAACTGACATTGCCTCCACCACGACGTCCTGCAGAGGCGAACCAGCTCAACGATCCCAAGTACTGTTTCTATCATCAGTACGTGCATCATTCCACCAAGGACTGCATCGTCCTGAAGAAGTAGATACAACAACATATCGACAGCCAAGTGATCAACCTCGAAGCTGAAGACAAGGTCGTATCTTCTAACATGATCTCTCTTCAGTTTGGTGACTTTCCTCCCACAGAAGTCCCAGATACCGCAGTCCCGATTCCTAAGGCAATAATGGAAGTCGTCAATCTACTGCCAGCTCGCAACTCAACTTTGGTACCACTCATGACTGAACGTGGTGAGATCATGTGGGTCCATCCAGACCTTGTGCAAGAAGTAACACAGGGGGTAGTACCTCCCAAAGCAAAAAGGGGCAAGAAATATAAGTCATGCCATATGGTATCCTCTCCCATCTATGAGGTTCTATCTGGTGAGACACGATCGGAGAAGACTTATCTTCGGACATACGATCCCGCACAAGAAGAAGCAGTACCTTCTCAAGCTCCTGCTACCCCCACAAGCTCAGAAGTCGGCCCGTCTAAGCCTTCAACTACGGACAAAACCAAGCAGAAGGAGATGCGGTTTGACAACTCTCGAAAGGCGTCATCTCCCGAGGGCATGGATCGGCCCTACAACTTTGACATACTGGCACATCTAGCCAATACACATACTAGGTTGTCTCTGTTCGATCTGTTGCGACTCTCCAAAGAAATACGGAAGGCCTTAAGTAAGGCATTATTACATGCTGACTCTTACCTCGCTGAAGTCAAAGCCCCCGCTGAAGACCCTGTCTCCTGTCCTTACTGCTACAGTACTATGGAAGTGGTGCCCAACATCACCTTTTCACAGGAGGACATGTTACTCAAAAACAATCATCATGATAGACCCCTGTATTATACAGGGTATATCGGGGCGATCAAGGTGGACCGCATGTACATCGATCCAAGATCCTCCCTCAGCATCATTCCTAGAAGTTTGCTTCAAATTTTGGGGATCCCTCTGTACAAGCTATCTGCAACCAACACAACTATCATGGCTTTCAATGCGGGACGAAGCCACCCGCTGGACAAGATCCGTCTCAAGTGCCAGATCGGTGATCTCCGAATGGAGGTTTCCTGCTATGTGATCGATGCCAATGTATCCTACAACATCTTGTTGGGACGTCCATGAATATACGAGAACATGATCGTTCATTCCACACTTCACCAGTGCTTCAAGTACGTCAACAGCGACGGTGTCGTGAAGACGGAGTTTGTCGATGTCGATCCTTTTAAGGGCATCGAGGCCTACTATAGAGATTCGGTACTTTACCAATCTCAGCCCCCCAAGGATGACGGCAACAAAGCTGACAATGGAGCTGAAGCAAGTTCATCCTCCAATGATGGTCCCCTGATTATCCGGGTCAAAGGACGTACTACTCCAAAAAGTACTTCGAAGCCTCTCACAATCTGGGTGAAAAAGAAGAACCCTGACAAGGTCAAACCATTGACCATCACTCTCAGTAAGACACCCCGGAAGAAACCTGCTGATGTCCATCCTCCCAATCCTGAAGAATTATCCTACGTGGTGAACTTGGCTAAGACCGTGGCTCCCCTTCCGGATGATGATCCTCTCAATGAGTACATCAATACTCATAATAATGTACCTTCAGCGGATGATGTTATCCCTGAAGAAGAACTCACGTATTTTCTTAGTAAAGGTTTATCTTTGAATTACCCTGATGTCTATCAATCTGTAAGCCACTACATAGATACGATATACGCTCTAGAGAACGACATAGGACCACACCTCTGCATGCCAGTCACGACGCCTCACCTGCAGGAAAAAGTTTATCCAGAAGATATCTACTACTTCATCGTTCCAGCCAGAAAGAAGGATGAAGAACTAATCATCTTCGGTCGTATAATTGGCAAGAGAAAGTTCGTTCCAGACTCTACTTCTCCCAAGCACAACACGAAAGCTGACTATGACTCTGGAAAAATGTAACTTTTTTGATATAGTTGGCAGGCCAAGAATATCATCCAGAACATGGGATATGACATTAAAAGCAACCAAAGGCTAAATTACGGCCGGGGACAACGATTGCCAATACGATACTTTGCTCCTTCCGACAAATCTGAGAACTACTATCAACGAAACTGTGTTGGTTTGGGCTATGTCACTCCTCCAACAACTCCCGAAAGATCAGATGATGAAGCAGATCGTTGTTCTCATTCTTCTGACTCCTCCTTCTAGGACTCAGACTCCAGTATTGGCGACATGTTCAAAGCAACTCTGTCCGTCAACTTGGTTTTCGTTGACCAAATCGCAGACGATGTCCAATCGATCGAGCTTGAACAATGGGCTCAAGAGATAGATACTAGGTGGGAGCTGCACTTCGAACAACATGAACTACCTACCGAAGACGAAGTCATCCAAGTCAATTTAGGAGATGAATCATCTTTTAAACCAATCTTCATCAACAAAAGTCTATCTAACGAGGAACGCCAATTTCTTATACAGCATATAAGAGAATACATCGACGTCTTTGCATGGAGCTATAAAGACATGCCAGGCCTGGATCCTAAAGTCGCCATGTATCGCCTGAATATTTCTTCTAAAGCTAAGCCAGTAAAGCAGCAACAACGACAATTCCGACCAGATGTCATAGAGGCCATCGAAAATGAATTCAAGAAGCTCATTGCCAGTGGATTCATTCGTGAAGAATAATACCCTGACTGGGTTGCCAATACCGTTCCAGGCATGAAAAAGAACAGTAAAGTTTGAGTCTATATCTATTACCGTGATTTGAACTCTGCATGCCCGAAGGACGAGTTCTCTCTACCGATCACCGACGTAATGATCGACAATACTTGCGGCTTCGAATGGATGTCCTTTATGGATGGGTTCTCAGGCTACAACCAGATTAAGATGTTCCCTGACGATGAGAAGTACACATCTTTTCGAACACCGTTGGGGTATACTGCTATATGGTGATGCCCTTCGGATTGAAAAATACAGGGGCGACATACCAGCGAGCTATGAACACAATTTTTTGCTATCATTTGCACAAAATAGTGGAGTGCTACATAGACGATATCGCAGTAAAAAGTTGTCTCAAGGGCAACCACCTCCAAGACTTGAAAACGGTTTTCGAACTAATACGTGCACACCAACTCAAGATGAATCCAACCAAGTCTTATCGGGGAGTCTCCAACGACAAGTTTTTTGGTTTCGTTATCATTTCAAAAGTTATACACCTTGACCCGGAGAAAGTAAAGGCTATCCTCGATATGCATCCTCTAAGAAATCTCAAAGAGCTACGCGGACTACAAGGCAGGCTAGCCTACATCAGACGATTTATTTCGAACCTTTCTGGAAGGTGTCAACCATTCACTCAGCTCATGAAGAAAGGTGTATCTTACGTGTGGACTGAACAATGTCAACGCACATTTGACGACATTAAGGCGTATCTCAAGCCCCTCCAGTATTGGTAGCTCCAATAATAGGGAAGCCTTTCTTACTATATGTCCGTGCTATGGACCATTCTCTTGGCGCCCTATTAGCTCAGAAGAATGAAGGCGGGCATGAATAGGCAATCTACTACCTCAGCCGCACAATGGTGGGTGTCAAGCACAGATACACACCTGTGGAAAAGGAATGACTTGCACTGGTATTTGCCATCCAGAAGACACACCACTATGTGTCTGGGCAGACTATCCACATCATATCTAAAGTCAATCCTCCCAGAATACTCATGACTAAAGCGGGTTCTCTCAATTCCTGTTTAGCTACATGGGCAATGCTATTGACTCCATATGATATGCTCTTCGTTCCTCAGAAGGCAGCAAAAGGCCAAGCATTAGCTGATTTCCTGGCAGCTCATCCGGTGCTAGAATCTTCCAAACTCTACGACGAAATCCCTGATAAAATAGTAGAGTCTAACACTGCAACTGAAGAAATTCCCATTTGGCGAATGTTTTTTGACGGTGCATCAAGAACAGGACCCAAAAGAAATATTGTGGCTGGAGTAGGTGTCATGCATGTGTCACCTGATCATCTGGTTATACATCATGCATATTCTCTCGTGGAACCATGCACCAACAACGTGACCGAATATAACGCCCTATTAATCGGCCTGCAACTGGCAAAACAACTAGGAGTTGACTATCTAGAAGCGTACGTCGATTCCACGCTAATAGTTAGTCAAGTTCGAGGGGATTATGAGGTTCGTCGCGAAGATCTCATCCCCTATCACAGAGCAACAATCAAGTTGGCATCTACTTTTGTTGGATTCTTCATCGAGCATGTACCTCGACTACAGAATATAGAAGTAGATGCTCTAGCCAGTCTTGCTACTTCCTTGACCATTCCTACCAATACTCAGCAGTCGATCACAGTGTCTGGTCGAGAACTATTCTGTGTGAAAGACGCCTTGCATATTTATCATAGTTATCTAAAGACTGGAGATTCCCTTTCATAGACTACTCTGTCTATGGAATTCTCCTCGAGGACCCGAAGGAAGCAGTGTCCATCCAAAGGCGATCCCTCAGATTTTACTACGATACAACTACCAAGATGCTATACTGACGCTCTTACGACGGGCTACTGTTACGATATTTATCAGACACAAAAGCCAAACATGCACTCCGGAAGGCTCACGACGAAATTTGTGGTGCACATCAACCAGGCCCCAAATTACAAGATTGCCTCAAACGAATGGATTATTATTGGTCCACGATGATAGCAAATGCTGTTGAATATGCAAAAAAGTGTAGAGCTTGTCAGTTCCACGTCAATTTCATTCATCAACCTTCAGAGTTTCTACACCCGACGGCAGCATCTTGGCCTTTTGAAGCCTGGGGCATGACATCATAGGACCAATCAGCCCGCCATCCTCCAAAGGACATCGGTTCATCCTAGCCATAACCGATTACTTCTCCAAATGGACGAAAGCTATACCGCTCACCGAAGTGAAGGCATCGAACGTGATCAATTTCATCAAACATCACGTTATCTACCGCTTCGGCCTACCTCGCAGGATCATCCATGATAATGGTCCACAATTCGTAAGCCATGTATTTTATCGGTTCTGCAATAGGAATCGAATCCAGAATGTAGCCTATACTGCCTACAATCCAGCGGCTAACGGGCTAGCAGAAGACCATCATTAAACTTCTCAAGAAGTTTGTGTCTTCAAACAAGCGCGATTGGAATGAGAAGCTCGACGAATGTTTATGGGCCTATCGTACAACAGTCCGGACTCCAACAGGCAATACGCCATTCTCTCTGGTTTATGGGAGCGAAGCAGTTCTTTTCTTAGAAATTTAGATTCCTTCTCTTCGAGTAGCTTTAGCCAGCGAGTTGACTACCGAAGAAAGCTACCATTTGCGTCTACAGGAGCTCAAAGCACTAGACAAAAAATGCTTGTTAGCTCAGCAGTGTATTGATCTATACCAAGCACGTCTTTCCAGAGCCTTCAATAAAAAGGTAAAGAAAAGAATCTTCCAAGTCGGTGATCTAGTCTTAGCAGTGAGAAGATCAATGATCATAACGCACAAAACAAAAGGAAAATTTTAGCCTAAATGGGAAGGTCCTTTCATCATAGAATCAGTGTATTCTAACGGTGCGTAGCGACTAACCAGGCCAGACGGTGACTTGCTCATGATGCCTATCAACGGCAAGTTCCTGAAGAAATACTACTGTAACCCTTTTTCTTCATAATGTTCATATATGTTCAGTCATGTAAATGTACAGTACGATATTTATGTGATTCAAAAATTATCTAACTATTATCCGTATTTCAAGAGTCTTGAATACGCCTTGGATAATAGGTCCTCCAAAATATTTCCCCAGTGGAATCATTCCCGTTTTTGAGTCTATCCAAAGTTGGTTTGACGAAAACAAGTCACGTCCCTATTATCTCTGAATTATTTTCCAATAATTATTTCCCTAGTGAAATGATTATGTTTTGCCACGTCCATATAACCTCTAAGCAAAGCATTCATCAAGGATAATCACGTCCTTACTACCTCTGAATTATCCACTCCCACCTAACGTTATATATCTTTCCACGTCCATATTACCTCTGGTCAAATATAGAACATCCTCTGCTATTACGTCCATATTACCTCTACTAGCAGCTTCGTTCAACTTATTATCTATATTCAGGAAGAAAAAAAACTTGAATATAAAACGGATAATAGGTCCACATCAAAATTCTCCAGCGGAATACCTACCAGAAATATCCTTGCTATGTCCATATTACATCTAGTTCCGATATTTCACAAAACCACATTCACTTCGGAAAAGATTTTTTATTCTTTACGAAAAAAGGTACAAGAGCCGTAACGGCTGGAAAAAAGAAAAGAAAAAAAGAAACTTACAAAAATCTACGGAATACATAGGCAGTTTATATTGTCTCTTAGAGTCGCGACTTCGACTTCAGACTTTGCAGTAGCTCGGCGCCGTGCATCTTCTTGACGAGCGGCTTCATCCTCAAGAAGGACTAGACTCAGATGCTCTCTCTCCAACTTTGCCAGCTGTTCTTCTAAATGGGCGAAAGTGGTGGCAGTCATGGCAGCCTGAGCTAAATAATCCTCCTGTTCAGATGTTGCCGCCCTCAAGTCAGCTTCTAGTTGGGCGATCTCGTTCTGGATCTGCGCAATGTGATTATACCTCTTGGTGATCTGTACAGCCAGCCTGTTCTTCAAGGTGGCACGCGCCTCACTTACAGCGTTGAACTGACCATGCTGGTCAGCCAATTCGCCGATCTCTCGAACAAGGGCGTCCTTCCTTGCCTGGAAAGTAGCCTTTTCCTCGAGAGCATTGATCAGAGCCTCATCTTCCGTGCAAAACAGGGATGACGGGCTCTATTGTTTAGCATCCTAGAATCGAGCTACCTAAACCTCCAGGTCTTTCAGAACTTTCCTCAGAGTATTAGCCCGTTCTTCATAGCCGACAATGCTTTCGAGGGCCGCCACTTGGCACTCTATAACAGCCTTCACAGGGCTAAAGGCAGCATTACGATTCAAGACCCCAGGAAGCTTAACTTTCAGTACAGAGTAGAAAGCTTTGATGACTTCCTGTGCCATCTCATCATCTTCCGTAGAGGTCGTCTGGGAGGAGGCTTAAAATTTTTTTCCATTCCAGGAAGGGATACTTGACAAGAAGCCGAACCTGACAAAGAAAAAATATATACATATACATCAATAACCAGAAAATAAGGAAAGAAAATGCAAAAGAGTTGTAATTTTGTACCTTTGGCTTGCTCAACTCCAGCCTGAGCTACTCCATCAGTCTTGGCTTCAGAGAAACCAAGAGCAGGCCCAGACTATTCAAGGGGAATAATATCAAGGTCCCGAGCGGCATCAGGCCTGGTTTCTTCCACAATCTCAGTCGAAACAGGAGCAGATTTAGCAACGGCCCCTTCAGTAGGATGCTCAATCTCTCTTTCTGTAGCCGATATCGACTCACTAACAGCTCCCTCTGTACCAGCAAATTTGGAGGAGCTGGGAACAACTTCTGTCCCTTTTCTAATGCCTGGGACTATTCTCACGAGGGGGTCCTTCCCCTTGTCTACAAGGGAACATACAATCGTGGTCAGCCTCACAAGGAGCACACAAAATCGAAGTCAAAAAATCTTATCTGAAGAGAGGCGCAAAGATGACATACCCGCTGGAGGATGAGCCGATTGGACTTGATTCTCGTCCAACTCTTTTATCGCAGCTCCTATTGCAGACATGTCCCCCACAGATATGTCATAGGAGGGACTAATCTTTTGATCACCGTCGTGGTCCGGGCCTTCGTCCTGATCTTCCCGCCGCTCAAGTCTTACAACTGATGAAGATCCGCCCTCATCCATCGGTCGAGGACGAATAGGGAACACTGTCGTCACGTCCACCTCCTCGGACAAGGAGGCACCTGCCTCAGCTGCAACTTTGGGGTCCTGTGCAAAGGACAAACGCAAGGGTGAGAAAGCTTCTAAAGGCTTGACCAGAACGGCTATGGAGTCTAGGAAGAGATCTACCTCCCGAATGACAATGGCCTGCAACGCCGTCTGCCGAGAAGACCTTCTGGGAGGAGGCAAGCCGGCACCCACGTCCGAAACCTTTTTCCTCCCTTGGAAAACAACCACCTTCTTCCTTTTTGGCCGTGTCGCCAGCTCAGTGGAAGCCTTCCTCTTATAAGGAACGGTAGGAAGAGGTTCCTCAGCGTCCTCTCTCCGAGGCGCTGCAACGATAGGCTCTTCAACAACAACTCTCTGTTGCGATGCTGCAACCGGTTCAATTGAGGGCACATCACTTTCATTTCTGCTACTCCCCATTGTACATGCTCGTCCTATATCAGCAAGGGTAGGGGCAAGCTTGGTTCCTGTTATAAAACTAGGCTTACGGTCATACCAAGAAGAAAGGGTATTAACCTGAATATAGAACTTAACAGCAGCAAAAAGCATGTGGATGTCGGGTTTGTCTTCGGGCATGGTAAAAACTGCCCCTGTACATCCAGCATTGTAGTAACCCCATGCACGTGCCCCGTCGATCAGACTCCCTATCGACTGAAGATGAGGATTGGGATTGCCCAAGAGAAGCTGGCTGTAGCCGAATTGCCGTGTAAAGCGGCTTGGCAAATAATGCTCCAGGAAAGTATAGTTTCTATTCTTGAATACCAGATGGAAAGGCCTAATAGATTGGAGCCAACGAAATGCTCCAATAGAAAGGCTAGTAGTGAGCGCTCCCTCATCTACTAGGGTGTCTCCCGCGTGACCACTACCAGATGGAGGTGATACTCTGAAGAATTCATAATTCTATAGAAAACTCAAAGACCTCCTGCAAACATGCACCCCTGTAAGATTCCAATTCGTGTCTCTGAACCTCCGAATGAAGGCATCTCCCGCCAAAGAATCTGCCATCAGCCCGACGTTCATCAATTTGGGACAATATAGCACCAACCACCCCATCAGATAATAGAAGGGTAACTCAGTCCTAGCAAAATCCTTCCTACCTTCGGGTGTTATCGCGTTCACAACAAAATAACGCAAACCCCGTTGGATGGCACAGACAATCGCTGAAAGCAGAGCAAGTGGGCGTCCAAAGGCCAGCCTCACAGCCGAAAGTATCATACCCTGGCTTATTCTCTCGATAGGCCCTGAACCACCAGGGACTACGCAGTCACAAAGCCACATCATCAGAAAAGCGGCTAGCACCGCCTTTTCTGACATCTTGAACTCGGCTTATCTGAAGAAATGATAAATCAGGGAATTTTCCTCAGGATCATCACTATCTTCGGTATCCGTAGCTCCGTGATCTGTCATCAGCTGATCTATCTCAGAGATCGTCAAGGGCTTAGACGACGAGAAGGAAACTGGGCCATCCCCCATTCTCTGGTGAAAACATAGTTGGTCCAAGCCTTCGTATGCGGTATGGACCCCTCGGTCTTACCCTTCTTCGTAATCTAGCGACAGATGAAAAAGTGACAAAGTAACTCTTTGTACACATTCATCATATCAGAGCTCTCATTCTCCAAATCCAAGATCTCTGCATCACTAGAGACGTATTCTGTATATGGCTCCGTCCCCCATGGAAGTTTGGATACCGTCTGCATCTCGTGAAGAGCCAAACCCATCTCCCCGCCCGGAGTGAAGAAGGTGCATGTATGATGGTTGTACATCTCTGCCAAGGAGACGAACATCGGCTAGTTAACCTTGATGCCATACTCGGTGGCCCTGACGGCATAAAGAAGACCGGCAGCATTTAGGGTTGCCTCATAAGTCGAGAGCACCCATCCAGTAAGGTCACTCCAGAACGAAACGGAATGTCTCCAGCCTTCCATCCGCATCTTTCCTCCCGGATGTGACTCCTTCTTCGATAGCATCAAGTTGGAGAGAGTCTCAGCAGCATAGGAATAAAGATCAGTCGGGACATCGTTCAGTATAATACCCGGTTGTAGCCCCCTCATAGAGTAGGATGTAGAACCCTTGACACACTTGAACGTGTCCTCTTTCGATCACTAGAATCGAACTGGATCTTGCCAGAAACAACCCCAGGCAGTTTAGGGGTCAGATCCCATTTTATTTGCCTCTGTACAGCCAGATCAGCAAACGCTGACAGAGGATATTGGCGCTTCATCGATGGCAGCCCTATTCTTTGGTCATTTAACGTAACTACCAAAGGATCTTCCTGACATATCGTCGCGTCATCCTCAAACCCTACGCTGTCATCGAACAGAAAGTATGGCTTCTTCCAACGGTGTGTCCCTCCGAGCTTCTCATCATTGATCATCTGCTTCAGAAAGGTTTTGTCCTGTTTAATTATGGCGATCGTCCGTTCCGTAGGTTGGTCATGACTGATCTTGGCCTGAACATTACTGACCATGTTGGTTATATGGCTCGTGCCGAGGATGTGGCAAGCAGAGCCAAAAGGGATACCGCCAAGCTCCGGGACAAACATGTTTACTGCAAAGACAGAAGAGAAAGTCAGACTCAGAAAACGACAAAAAAAACTAAGTGTTGAAAGGTTTTTATGCGCCCAAAGGGCTATGCGCCCAAAGGACTATGCGCCCCAGACAAGCACGTGGGCGCAAAACGTATAAATACGTCGGCACATAACATGCCACAGCATGTGGGCGCATAACATGCCACAGCATGTGGGCGCATAACATGGCAACATGTGGGCACATAGGACACCACAGTGTTAGCGTATGACTTCTATGGGCACATAATGATGCTCACAGAAGTATGTTGCCTTAGGCGCATGCGCCCAGGTAGAAGAAAAGTCTCAGCATCGTAAACTAACGCTCGAGACTTTGTTTTTGAGGCATACCCTCACCCAGAATCGGGTCCTGGATTGGCGAGGACGCTGCCGCAGGAGAAGAGCCACTCGGTGCAGCCCCCTTGCCCTTCACGAATCTCTTAGCGACCTTGGGAGACATGATTCTTAAAGAAAGGAGATGAAGAGTCTTTTTGAAAATTCTAAGAGAAGAGAATAATAAACTTTCTCTCTCCTTCCGAGCTAATTTATAGGCACGGACCACTTCCTATGCGCCCATTATCTTTATGCGCCTATGTGCCCATTGAGCGTTATGCGCCCACCGTAGCCTATGTGCCCACATGGAGATCTAACCTTTTGTACACTATGCGACTGCCACTTGCTGACATAAATAACGTATGAAGGATGGATCTCTTCAAATTCTACCCCGATGAATCTGTCAGTTCAGATTTTCGAGGAAGATCTTAACAGTCGTATCTCTCTGACAGGCTGGCCAAATACTATGCGCCCAAAGATAGCGCTGTGCTATGCGCCCACGAGAAGACAGTCCATGCTTCTTTTAAAGTATTCCGAACTCGTTCAAGTATAAAAAACTTTGAAGGGGGTCTTGTAGAAGCATGAAAATTTTTTAGCCAGTGAAGTACTGTGCGTCCAGCCAGTGAAGTTGTATGCGCCCAGCCAGTGAAGTTCTATGCGCCCAGCTAGTGAAGCTCCATGTGCCCAGCCAGTGAAGCTCCATGCGCCCAGACAAGCTCCCCCAAAATGAGGGCGCATTGCCTGAGACATAGCTATGCGTCCAAGCCTGACTCAGTCAAAGCCATGATCAAAACGTGCTCCGAAGCGTACGGCCACGTCAGTCTCCACGAGCAATCGTGCACCTAAGCATGCTGCCACGTCAGCACCACGATTAACCTACGACTACGCAGCCTGCATGCGCCTACATCCTATGTGCCTAAAGCAGGACTATGCGTCCACATAAAAACTAGCGTGTTTCCTCATGTGGGCGCATAACATTATTCCAGCTCAGAAACTACTATAAAAAGGGGTCTCATCCCTCTTCAAAGGACAAGAACGAAGAGCATTTTTAAGAGCCAAATTGCTGCACTTCTTGCCAGTAAGCCGAGAGTTAGCAATTTTCTTACATTTTCTTCCACTTTTGTAATCAGAGTGTCAACGGAGTAAAGGAGCAACTGTCGCTCGATCTCCATCGTCCCATTTCCCAGAATTCTTTTTTGTACTCAGTGATCCTCAGCGCAGGATCTCTCAGGTGTACTCGATTTGTGGTGCCTTGCGCCAATAAAGAAAAGACAATATTTCTTTTTTTATTTGTGTCCACAGCCACAATGTGATAAAATATTATCAAAGAATATTTTATCTTATGTGTATCACATATACAACAATGTGGTAGAATACTATCAAAGAATATTATGTCCCATGTGTTAGGGTTATATACTAAGAGCATTACTTTTGTATTAACTATATTTTCTTATCCCTTTTGAATGAGAATCATATGAGCAAATATTTGTTATATGTTAATGCAAGTGTGATATTCTATATTATAGATAATATGGTGTGTGGTGGAACACATAAGATCATATTATCAATTTTCTGTAGTATATATAAATGGTTTCACAACCTAGATAGATTTGGATAAACCATTGGTAAGATTGTACTGTAATATGGCATTAGTTTATCTTGAATATAGGTTTTCCCTAGTGCACTTTGTTTGTATTGAACATGACCACTTGAGGTTGTTCTCTTTATACTGACTACATAAGAGAACAATTACCTCTATTATTATGGATGCTTGTGCTCTTAATCAGATATAATAACAAATATGTATATGCAGTATGTATTACTTTGACTCATAAAAGAGTGGGATTAATTACGAGTCAACAATTTCTATGAATTGGGTAATGGCATTGTGTGTATGATGGACTGTTGATTATAAAAAGTGTCCATGTCCCGATATATTAGGTTGATGATGTCCCCTTAAGGAGCTCATAAGAATTGTCATATAAACCATACATGTGGATTATATCCGATATGACAAATGAAATTGAGTGGTACTACTTAAGGATAAAAGATGTCGATCAATTTAGTTGTCGGTAACTTAATTTGATTGCTTGACATTCGATATCTTAACATGGAGAGACGAACATGCATATAATAAGAAGGAGCTCATAAACGTAATTTGGAATTAGGAAGGTAGTGCAACGATAGCTCTTTAGTAGAACGAGCTATTGTTAACGGGCCTCGATTGTGTGTTTAGGCTGAACACGGGATACCTAGATCCGTTAGAAGACCTAACCCTATTTTTCTTGTCATGGTCCCTGCTGTAGCCTATATATACCCTCTATCCTCTAGTCGTCAGATGTATCAAAAAAGAGCAACTTTCTCTAAATTCGTGCTTGGCGTAAGGAGAGAAAGAGAGGTCAGTCAAGGAGAAGAAAATGTTAGAAGATCGTCACCCATATAATGTCCAACCCAAGGAAGGAATATGATAAATGATCTTGAGGTTGCTGACTAATCGAGGTTGCTGGAAATCGTCATCTATTTCCCATCAGGTATAATTCGTGATCCCTAGTTTCTGCATTAAAGGGTTAGATCACACTTTAAAATTGTTCATGCTTTATCAATCAATATACACACCAATTCGTAGCCCTGGAGAAACTAGGACTTTGTCGTATGGAAATCATCATGTGCGTATGGAAGAGGAATTATTTTTGTCGCATGGATCAAACCGTGGTCCTAGGGGTCCCAGTTCCATCAATTGGTATCAAAGTCAGGTTTGGATCCACGTATCGATTGATAAATCCATGTTGTCAAATAAAACTTGCATAAAAATAGTCAATAGATGTAAATCTGTTTTGACTCGGTTTTGCGGATGTCTTATGTAGTGAACTATCCCGCTTAGTTCAACCGGAGGAATCGAAATGCGATGGTCACTACCAAAATATGTCGATTTAGCGACGGCCGGATCCGTCGCCCATTCGTCGACAATCCGTATTAGCGACCGATTACTAACGGATCTTGTCACGACCCGCACCCTGAAGAGGGCACGAGCACGTGGTTACGTCCAGCCTACACCGCAGTATCGACGGTAGAACGCTGTATATAGGGTCTGTAAATACTACGACTAAAACAGATAAATGTACCTGTACAGTATATACACTCCGAAAGGAGGTGACATAGCAATACAGTCTCAATCACATATATCAAAACTAAGGTAGATAGCATGGAAAGGAAATATGATAGATAAAACAGGAATGAGTCCGAGATCCACAAGTCAGAGCTATACACAAACATCCAGTCTCAGAAAAAATATATATAATAGATACTACAACTAAAATATACTAGCTGGCTCGCAGGCCAGGCAAACCTAACTAACTATGCTACTCAGGGTGAGCAAAGTCTAGTGGCTCTACCAATAAGCCACGGTCTAACTCTAATCCATCAGACTCAACCCCATAGTAGGTCGGGCAATCAGCCTCTGAATCATCTGTAAAATTTGTCAACGGTATTATGTCAGAAAAATGAGCAAGTACAAACACCAACAGCAGTTCCATATGAATTGATAAATTCTATAAGAGACAGTGTAATAAAATACAAGACAAAATCAACTGGAAATATATATATATATATATATATATCATGGTGTGAGTACTGAGAAGAACGACGATATGAATGTATATAGGACGACTTGGGAACTATTCGAAAAGTCGAGTTACAACCCCTAAACCAAACAAGGATTGGGGCTGTAACCCTTCTCCCGAACAGAACTTAGTCACCACAGATAATAAATATAAAAGGTGTCTTGAATTATTAGTGCGTCATGTGATCGGCTTGGGAAACATGTTCAAGCTTTCCATCTGACCGGCTACAACCAAATAACAAGTGTGAAGCAACAAGTGTGAAGATGAGGCCGGTCACCATGGAAAGTTGTGAACAAGTAGCTATGGACAAGTGTCGAGTACAAGTGTGAAACAACAAGTGGGTATTTTGATCACACAACCACTAATAACTCCCCATCCCCGAATAGTATAAAAGATCCGGTCATAACACGTCATGACACGAGATTTAAGAGCAGGTGATCAGCCCACTCCCAAGTCCATGTCTATACAAGTACAAGTAACAAATCGAGTCATGTACCAATATACCAAGTAATCCGGGAACAACATCTCATGACAGGATCCGACATATACTAGTCCGTGAAATATCGTGTCTGGAAATCAAGTAAGACACTACGACTGAATCGGATACAACAGATATCAAAACAATGAAAACTATCAGTGAATGTACTCGCCTGTGGTCCTGAGCTGATAGGGTGAACAGACGCTCAGAGCGATCACAGACCTAAGATAAGATACTATGAGTCAAACAGGACTAAATACTGAAAAATAAAACTAATTCAAGTCATGAATGCAAGTCTAAGTCAAAACTAGGTCAATCTAGGTTAGACTGAGTTACACTAGGTCATACTGGCTCATACTAGGTCATACCAGGTCACTGGGAGTTAATCCAAGTCAAACTAGGTCAATCTGGTTCAAGGGTTGACTTACAGTTGACTTTTGGTCAAAAAGTCAACTCTGGTCAACACTGAGTCAACCCTAGGTCAACCCTAGGTCAAACAAGTCAAATGTTGACTAACAGTTGATTTTCAGTCAACTGGTCCAGTCTGGTTTGGTTTCGGTCAAATCGGGTCGCTTAAAGGCTAAGTTGACCCTCGGTTGACTTTTGTTGACTTTTGGTCAAAACGGTCAACCGACGTCAAAACTAGTCTATGAGCACCTTATTTGATCATTACCAACCACGGAAATCAAGTTCTAACTCTATCTTAGACTTCTAACACAAATACCCTATTTTTTAGGTAAACTAGCATTTACCCTTTTAAGGTAAATCCCGATATCTTGCCCAATCCTAAGGAAACCCAGCAAATACTCATGGTACTAGCCTAGGCTCCTTAGGGTAGCTAGATATCAACCTATCTAAGGTTTACCTACCAAGGGAAATGGGTATCCTAGGTATCTAGGCTATGTTAGGATACGGGGTATTGATTTACCCTATTACCTTAACTATATCATGAATTTACCCTTAACACTATCACACTCCCATACCACTCACTCACGCACAACACTCACATGATATTTCTCACACTCATAGGCTTCTCCTATAGGTTTCCTATTTGTTTAGACAATAGGCTATCATGTAGGTTACTAACTACACTCCTATGCTCTCACATAAACACACACAAACTCACCAATACCCACACACACACAAAGGTAATTTTAGGACTGATTTGGAGTGGTAATGTGGACTGATTTTTGTGGTGTTCAATGGGCTGTTAGAGGGCCATAATAGGACAGCCATGGGGGGTTTTGATGGGGTAAAATGGGTTGCCAATAGGCTTGAATGGACAGCCAAGAAGTGGGAAAAATGTGGGCTGTTTGGGGGGGGGTTTATAGGACAGCAGTTAATGGACTTATAAGGGGCTGTAATGTGGGTTTTTAGGACTGTTATGGACATCATGTATAGGGGTCATTTGGGACAGCAGTACATGGTTTAAAGACAGCCATCTAATGTACAAAACAGGACAGAAATTTGGGGCTAAAGGACTGTGGTTTGGGGGCATTTTAGGACAATTTTTGGAAGGAAAATGTGGGAGAAATAGGGGGCTGTTTTGGAGGTTATAGGACAGCCATGTATTGGCAAGATAGGACAGATTTTTGGGGGGGTTGTGGGCTGTTTGTGACAGCCATGATGGGTTATTTGGACTGTGGTTTGGGCTCCCTCCTCCTCTCACTAAACACCCACACAACACCTCACATCTCCCTCTCTATATCTCCTCTCTATTCACTCGAACATATTATCAAACACCTACTACCCCTCTCTACCAACACAACATACACACAAACACTCACACATGGCCATGCCATGGCCGAACCTGTGTTGCTCTCCCCCACACAACACAAGCCACACACAACACATAATATATATACACTAATATCTATACCATATATATATATATATACATATATATATATATATATTTTTTTTTTTTTTTTTTTTTTTTTTTTTTATACATATATATATATATATATACATAGAGAAATATATATATATAACCACATATATATACATATATATACATATAGATTATAGGAATATGATACATGGAAAAATACATTCCTAACACATGTAAAAATCTGGAATCAAAGTTAGAATAGCATCAAAACAATATACCAATAATTCTATAGGTGTCCAAATAGAGTTTTCTCCATTAGGACACGATCCTACTCCTAGGACACTTCTACAAATGTCCAAATGGACACAAAATGGACACCAATGGGCACCAAACCAAGGGGGTCATTCCTACGGGTTCAAAATAATCTTACATGCATGTTGGGGTGGATTAGAGGAGAGATTATACCTTCCGGGAGAGAGTTTCAAAGGAAAAAGCTTCCCGACTCGACACCGACACGTAGAGATTCCAAAAGGACACGAACGAGCTCCGAATCCTCCCAAACTTGAGGAGCTCCTTCCTTGGATTGAATGGAGAGGGAAGGAAGAAGATTTGGTGGAGAAATGGAAGGATTTGGTGATGGTTTGATTAGGGAAAGCTCTCTAAAAAAATGGGGAAGAACAAGAGAGAGAAATGAAAGGAGAAATGATGAAGTGGTGGAGTCTTATCCACCAAAAGTGGCCAGCCATAATGGTGGGTTTTGTCCTATTAGGAAAGGTCAAAAAGCCCCCTACACTAATCTATTAGTTAATACATGGAAGGGCTTCTAAGTCGGGGGTAGTTTAGTCACCAACTAAAATATCTAACATGTGGGCCATGGCTAACTAGTTTATGGGCCCGCTAAGGTCAACACTACCTCGGGTCCCCGAAACAAGTCAAAACAAGTCGGAATGAGTTGAAATTCGAACCCGACTCAAATAACCCCAAAATATTACAATAAATAAATAAATAATTCCAAAATAATTTAAAAGTGAAAAATGACAAAAATACCCTTGTTTTTGGAAATTGGGGGTGACAAATCTATCCACCTTAAAAAAATTCGTCCTCGAAATTAAAACCAAACAATAGTAAAATTTCAAATTCATAAGTCATGGCTAAAAATTTAAAATGATTAAAATCTCAAAAATTGAAGCAGGAATTAAATGACTAAATTTATAAAATTTAAAATTACTCTCAAATATAAGTCTATCCACCCTAAAAAAAAGAATCATCCAAAAACTTAAACAAAGTAAACACAGAAAATTCATGCAATTCGATAATCGTATGCGTCTGTCCAATAATCATGATACTCAGAATCTTCGTCATGCCAGTGAGCAAGGCTACGATAATCACAGAGTCCTCAACTACGGTACATACCTCTAGAATTATGGTATTTTAAAATTTTCGCATTGCCGCTAGCTTGGCAGCGAAAACCTTAAATTCCCACACCCGAGAAATACGTCCATAGTCCGACTATATGTCCTCACTCTGCCTGCTAGCATGACCCTAGAGGATTCTAAATCTCATAATCGAGGCGACCTAGCCCATACGACTTATCTCAGAAGGAAATCACATCACAAGAATAATTTTCACCCAACGATCAAGAACAGATAGGATCGAAGTTCAAGACAGTTTACGAAGGCAAATACGGAAAGAAGATTCGAAGGATTGGAACTTGCTATCTGCTCTGCTACTGCCTGAGCGGGCTCAACTGTCATGAAGAAAGCTCGCCCCTGCTGGCCTCCTTTAGTCTGCCGCACTCTATCCTGGCCCGCCTGTCTGGCTGCACGGGCAGCACAGTCCTTCATCTGGTAATATGGAGCTCCACAGAACAGACAAACTCCCAGCCTCAATCTACAGACCTCCCCGGTGTGCCCTATCTTCTTGCAGAAGGCACACTGGATGGCCTGCCTCTGGCCCTGTCCCTGGTGCTGCTGGGCACACGCTGGTGCCTATTGAAACTGCAACTGAGGCTGCTGCTGCTGAAACTGCCTCTGCTAGAAGTGTGGGCGCTTCGCTGGCCCTGCACTCGAACTAGCTCCCAGAATGTCACTGCTCCTCTTCGGCTTGAGGCCGAAATCCTCCTCTGCAATCTGAGACTCCATAAGGATCTGCTCGAAGGTCGCGTCTCGTCGCCCAGATGTGCGAGTGCGCACTGCATGAATGAGACCCCTCCTGAACTTTCGGGCCTTGCACCCCTCATCCTGAACCAAACTGGGTGCAAACCTGCTCAAGCAGAAGAACTCTGCTGCGTACTCGTCTACCGACGAGTTCCCCTGCTCCAAACTGGCAAACTGCCCCTCCAAAGCTGACACGGCTACGTCCGGGTAGAACTTCTCCTTAAAGAGTTTTCTGAAGTCCTCCCAAGACAATCCTCTCACTGACGCACGTGGATTGGTACCAAGTCAGCGCTATATCGAAGAACTGGTTCGCTGCAGATGTCATCCACAGACCTCTCGGGACCTCTGCCAACTCCAGACTCTGCTGGACATCTTCTAGCTAGTCGTCCGCGTATAGGATACCCTCGGTACCCTTGAACTCCCGCGGGTTCATCTTCCTGAAGTGGAGGTGTGTACCGGGTCTCCCCTGACCCTGCTGCTGATCTGGTGCTCCCTGAACTGTAGCCTGTGCACCTCTCTCCACTGCTGCCATAGCTAGCTGATACGGGTTCTCCATGGTCTGTCACAACACCTCTGCCTGACGGTGCTATGCCTCTGCCTGTGCTCTCTGTGTCTGCAGCATCTGCTGCAGAAGGGCCATCATCTCCTGAGTATCTGTCGGTAGCGGAGGCGGCTGTGAAAGGATATCAGGGATGACTATGGACGGTCTCGCTGCTGGAGGTGGAAGACCTCCTGAAACCGTCGCTGCTGCTCCCGCCTGAAGGACAGGGACTGAGGTGGCAGCTCCCTGAACTGCAGCTCCCTCTGCTGAAGGTGGAAGACCTCCGGGAACTGTCGCTGCTACTCCTGCCTGAAGGGCAGGAACTGAGGCTACTGTTCTCTCGACTGCTACTCCCGTAGCCGGAGGGGGAAGACCTCCCGGATCTGACCTTTCTGGAACTGTACTGGGCCCTGCTGCCTGAGAATGAGTCACCGTCATCCTGAAGATGAATTGAACCCAAGAGATCAATATGGCACAAGATAAGATATTATCAAAGGAGGACAATTGAATTCAAATACAAGAAGAGTTGTCATGGTAATCAAAAGATCAGAGTTTTCCTAAAATGTGATTGAGTAACTCCTACCATACTCTAGATCCTACGTCCTAGTCGCAGGCTCGTAATTAGCACTCTAAATCGAGCACCATTATGAGATCGCACTAATTGCGACTCTGACCTGCATGGGCCACCACAAAAATGTGTCACGACCCGCACCCTGAAGAGGGCACGAGCACGTGGTTACGTCCAGCCTACGCCGCAGTATCGACGGTAGAACGCTGTATATAGGGTCTGTAAATACTACGACTAAAACAGATAAATGTACCTGTACAGTATATACACTCCGAAAGGAGGTGACATAGCAATACAGTCTCAATCACATATATCAAAACTAAGGTAGATAGCATGGAAAGGAAATATGATAGATAAAACAGGAATGAGTCCGAGATCCACAAGTCAGAGCTATACACAAACATCCAGTCTCAGAAAATATATATATAATAGATACTACAACTAAAATGTACTAGCTGGCTCGCAGGCCAGGCAAACCTAACTAACTATGCTACTCAGGGTGAGCAAAGTCTAGTGGCTCTACCAATAAGCCACGGTCTAACTCTAATCCATCAGACTCAACCCCATAGTAGGTCGGGCAATCAGCCTCTGAATCATCTGTTAAATTTATCAACGGTATCCTGTCAGGAAAATGAGCAAGTACAAACACCAACAGCAGTTCCATATGAATTGATAAATTCTATAAGAGACAGTGTAATAAAATACAAGACAAAATCAACTGGAAATATATATATATTATGGTGTGAGTACTGAGAAGAACGACGATATGAATGTATATAGGACGACTTAGGAACTATTCGGAAAGTCGAGTTACAACCCCTAAACCAAACAAGGACTGGGGCTGTAACCCTTCTCCCGAACAGAACTTAGTCACCACAGATAATAAATATAAAAGGTGCCTTGAATTATTAGTGCGTCATGTGATCGGCTTGGGAAACATGTTCAAGCTTTCCATCTGACCGGCTACAACCAAATAACAAGTGTGAAGCAACAAGTGTGAAGATGAGGCCGGTCACCATGGAAAGTTATGAACAAGTAGCTATGGACAAGTGTCGAGTACAAGTGTGAAACAACAAATGGGTATTTTGATCACACAACCACTAATAACTCCCCATCCCCGAATAGTATAAAAGATCCGGTCATAACACGTCATGACACGAGATTTAAGAGCAGGTGATCAGCCCACTCCCAAGTCCATGTCTATACAAGTACAAGTAACAAATCGAGTCATGTACCAATATACCAAGTAATCCGGGAACAACATCTCATGATAGAATCCGACATATACTAGTCCGTAAAATATCGTGTCTGGAAATCAAGTAAGACACTATGACTGAATCGGATACAGCAGATATCAAAACAATAAAAACTATCAGTGAATGTACTCGTCTATGGTCATGAGCTGATAGGGTGAACAGACGCTCAGAGCGATCACAGACCTAAGATAAGATACTATGAGTCAAACAGGACTAAATACTGAAAAAGGAAACTAATTCAAGTCATGAATGCAAGTCTAAGTCAAAACTAGGTCAATCTAGGTCAGACTGAGTCATACTAGGTCATACTGGCTCATACTAGGTCATACCAGGTCACTGGGAGTCAATCCAAGTCAAACTAGGCCAATCTGGTTCAAGGGTTGACTTACAGTTGACTTTTGGTCAAAAAGTCAACTCTGGTCAACACTGAGTCAACCCTGGGTCAACCCTAGGTCAAACAAGTTAAATGTTGACTAACAGTTGATTTTTAGTCAACTGGTCCACTCTGGTTTGGTTTCGGTCAAATCGGGTCGCTTAAAGGCTAAGTTGACCCTCGGTTGACTTTTGTTGACTTTTGGTCAAAATGGTCAGCCGACGTCAAAACTAGTCTATGAGCACCTTATTTGATCATTATCAACCACGGAAATCAAGTTCTAACTCTATCTTAGACTTCTAACACAAATACCCTATTTTCTAGGTAAACTAGCATTTACCCTTTTAAGGTAAATCCCGATATCTTGCCCAATCCCAAGGAAACCCAGCAAATACCCATGGTACTAGCCTAGGCTCCTTAGGGTAGCTAGATATCAACCTATCTAAGATTTACCTACCAAGGGAAATGGGTATCCTAGGTATCTAGGCTATGTTAGGATACGGGGTATTGATTTACCCTATTACCTTAACTATATCATGAATTTACCTTTAACACTATCACACTCCCATACCACTCACTCACGCACAACACTCACATGATATTTCTCACACTCATAGGCTTCTCCTATAGGTTTCCTATTTGTTTAGACAATAGGCTATCATGTAGGTTACTAATAACACTCCTATGCTCTCACACAAACACACACAAACTCACCAATACCCACACACACACAAAGGTAATTTTAGGACTGATTTGGAGTGGTAATGTGGACTGATTTTTGTGGTGTTCAATGGGCTGTTAGAGGGCCATAATAGGACAGCCATGGGGGGTTTTGATGGGGTAAAATGGGTTGCCAATAGGCTTGAATGGACAGCCAAGAAGTAGGAAAAATGTGGGTTGTTGGGGGGGGAGGGGTTTATAGGACAGCAGTTAATGGACTTATAAGGGGCTGTAATGTGGGTTTTTAGGACTGTTATGGACAGCATGTATAGGGGTCATTTGGGATAGCAGTACATGGTTTAAAGACAGCCATCTAATGTACAAAACATGACAGAAATTTGGGGCTAAAGGACTGTGGTTTGGGGGCATTTTAGGACAGTTTTTGGAAGGGAAATGTGGGGGAAATAGGGGGCTGTTTTGGAGGTTATAGGACAGCCATGTATTGGCAAGATAGGACAGATTTTTTTTTGGGGGGGGGGGGTTGTGGGCTGTTTGTGACAGCCATGATGGGTTATTTGGACAGTGGTTTGGGCTCCCTCCTCCTCTCACTAAACACCCACACAACACCTCACATCTCCCTCTCTATATCTCCTCTCTATTCACTCGAACATATTATCAAACACCTACTACCCCTCTCTACCAACACAACATACACACAAACACTCACACATGGCCATGCCATGGCCGAACCTGTGTTGCTCTCCCCCACACAACATAAGCCACACACAACACATAATATATATACACTAATATCTATACCATATATATATATATATATATATATATATATATATATATATATATATATATATATATATATATATATATATATATATATATACATAGATAAATATATATATATATATATAACCACATATATATACATATAGATTATAGGAATATGATACATGGAAAAATACATTCCTAACACATGTAAAAATCTGGAATCAAAGTTAGAATAGCATCAAAACAATATACCAATAATTCTATAGGTGTCCAAATAGAGTTTTCTCCATTAGGACACGATCCTACTCCTAGGACACTTCTACAAATGTCCAAATGGACACAAAATGGACACCAATGGGCACCAAACCAAGGGGGTCATTCCTACGGGTTCAAAATAATCTTACATGCATGTTGGGGTAGATTAGAGGAGAGATTATACCTTCCGGGAGAGAGTTTCAAAGGAAAAAGCTTTCCGACTCGACACCGACACGTAGAGATTCCAAAAGGACACGAACGAGCTCCGAATCCTCCCAAACTTGAGGAGTTCCTTCCTTGGATTGAATGGAGAGGGAAGGAAGAAGATTTGGTGGAGAAATGGAAGGATTTGGTGATAGTTTGATTAGGGAAAGCTCTCTAAAAAAATGGGGAAGAACAAGAGAGAGAAATGAAAGGGGGAAATGATGAAGTGGTGGAGTCTTATCCACCAAAAGTGGCCAGCCATAATGGTGGGTTTTGTCCTATTAGGAAAGGTCAAAAAGCCCCCTACACTAATCTATTAGTTAATACATGGAAGGGCTTCTAAGTCGGGGGTAGTTTAGTCACTAACTAAAATATCTAACATGTGGGCCATGGCTAACTAGTTTATGGGCCCGCTAAGGTCAACACTACCTTGGGTCCCCGAGACAAGTCAAAACAAGTCGAAATGAGTTGAAATTCGAACCCGACTCAAATAACCCCAAAATATTACAATAAATAAATAAATAATTCCAAAATAATTTAAAAGTGAAAAATGACAAAAATACCCCTGTTTCTGGAAACTGGGGGGTGACAGATCTTGGTCAAAATAATCCGTCAGCAATCAGCTCGTCGCTAATAAAGATCCGTCGCTAAGTAGTCGAAAAGCGACGGCATAGCGACGGATTTTCGTCGTCACAACACGATGAGTTAGCGACGACTTTCCGACGGTCTTTCATCCATTTCAAGTATTAAATTCTTAACTGTGTAGACGCTAGCGACGGATAGTCCATCGGCAAACCGTCGTAACTGTGTATCAGAGGGTATCGTTCCGTCGCTATTCCGTCGACAGCCGTCGCTAACAAAGGGCGGATTAGCGACGGAATCCTAACGGATTACCCGTCGACCATGTTCTGGAAATGCTTGACATTTCCAGAACCCTGGCGACGGATATGTCATCGCGACTCCGTCGCTCCTCCGTCGACATAGCGACTGATTAGTGGCGGATAATCCGTCGCCATGGTTCTGGAAATGTCATGCATTTCCAGAACATTGGCGACGGATATTCCGTCGCTATTCCGTCGAACAAAGTATTTCCAAAAACTTGGCGACGGATGTTCCGACGCGAATCCGTCGACCATGGCGACGGATTTCTGACGGAATATCCGTCGCTAACATTCTATACAGCAATATACTACCAGAATCTTGCCGATGGATATTCCGTCGGCAGTTCGTCGCCATGCAAGATATGCCGTCGGCTGACCGTCGACCACCCGTCGCTAACTGGAAACAGTTTCAAATCTCCAGTTAGCGACGGATATTCCGTCGATAAGTAGTCAGAAACTGGAAATTTTCGTCGCTAACTGGTCACTAGTCCGTCGCTAACTGAGATTTTTTTGAAAAAAAATTACAGCGCTTTCCCTGTTCATAAAAATATACATAAACCAAACCAATATATAATGCACACCAATTATCCAACAATCACATAGACCAAATATATAATGCACACCAATTATCCAAGAATCACATAGACCAAATATGCACATACGAATTTAATGCACATCAATTATCCAAGAATCACATTGAGCAAACCAAACCAATATATAATAGACACCAATTATCCTGAAATCATAAACTAATATCCGTCGTTATAATCCGAAATTCTCGCAAATATTCCAAAATTTCCACAAATATTCTAAATTTTCTTAATTACAATACTTCAAGGAGAAGGAGGAGTTCGATTGTCCGGTGGTGGTAATCCCTCCTGCGCGCCCGACGAAAATACTGCTCTACTAGGTACGACGGCAAGCCTTCGAAGACACTGCTCGGAAGTCCACGTAGCTGCTCTGGCAACATGAGATCAAGGAGTGCCGTCACAGTCGTAGACGGTACCAGAGGGGCAGCAGGGTTGAAAGAAAGATGACCGACGGAAGAAGGACCGGGAGCAGCAGTCGACGGACCGACACCAGTAGAAGACGGACCGACACCAGCAGCAGACGGACCGACAACAGCAGACGGAGGCGGAAAGTACGTGGCAATTTGCTCCCGTAAGGACGATACCGTCTCGTGCCGCTGCGTAAGCTGCGACCTAACATCATCGTCTGCCGGGTCCGCGGGAGGAGGCGGTGTCGGTAGAAATCTCTGAGTCACCATGTGTAACGGCCCTAGGGAGCCGACCCCGTACAGGTACCCTTTCTTAAAGCCGCCGACGGTATCTACGAATAAGTCGTTACGAGCGGCCAAAGAAGAGGGCGTCCGGGCGGGCATCGTTTCACCGACATCCTCGGTGTCAGTTAACTGAGCCCAACTAAGGGCCTCACGATACGCAGCCTATTAAATAAATATGTTTATATTATAAGATTTACCTAAGTTATAATCTAAATCCTATGTTTCACTAAGTTAAGTGTGAATCCTTAGTTTACCTAATTTATAGTCCAAATACTTTTAATTCTAACGTAAATCTCATAAACATAAGTACTTACATCAGTCTCCTTGGCCCTCTCGTCGACGAAGCTCCCGTCCTTCCGTCTCTTGTGCGTATGCTAGAACACGTCGTGCATGGTGACCAATTCTGGCGCCCTTCCCTCCTTCATCGCCCGTTGGGTCTGCATACGAAATTTTTGTAGAACTTAATTAACTCTGTATATTAATAATACCAAATTCGATAGTGAAATGAATTTACGGTATCTCACCAGATCTGTAAGCGTCGCTGCGTGGGGCCTTGATCCCCCCGTATAAAGCCCCGTGGCCCGTCGGTTCGCCTTTGCCTTCTCCGATTTCTCCTTGTACGCAGGAGTATTCATCATATCTAAGAGGTCCTCATAATAGTCCTGCCGGATCCAATTCGGCCTCATCTGTCCCATTTTTAGGTCATAAATCATATCCCGTATCTTCTTCGAGGCAGCACTTCTGTAGGTCCTGCGGATCGCGTCCTCGCGATGGAGGGGCCACCAGTACGTCGTCTAACATATAAATTCAATTATCACGTAATTTAAAAAATGGTTGATTAAAGAGTAACTAATAATTAACCATAAGATATAGATATATACCTTCAACTCGTCGAGCCAGACGTACTTCAAGTTTGGGGGCACCGACGAAAAGTTGAGGTATGGACCATAGAAGTTAGCCCTGATAATTTCTCCAAGAGCCCTGGCAACCTTAAACGGAAAAAACCTACAAAGAAGAAACGACTGGATTATTAACTTGAATAAATAAAATAAATTTAATAAATTATCTTTAATTTACTTACGAGGTCCCTGCGGGCCATAGCTCTCGTCGGAACTCACCTCTCGGCCTCTCTAGTACCGTCGGAGGATCCGCGGGTCCGCGCATGTACTCTCCAGTAACCGGATAAAACCGAGTATAAGGTACTCCGGGGCCCACTGTGCAGTAACTGGGGGATCCACTGGTGGATCCGTTGGTCGGTCCGATAGCGGAACGGATCCGCTAGCAGATCCAGACTCATGCCTCGATGAAGTTGTCGATCGACGGCGGGATGCGTCTGTGCCCAGGGTACTCTTCGGGTCGGGCTCGCTGGATGGGGTCACATCCCGGGAAGATTGAATACGACCACGACCACCAGCACCACTACGACCATGACCACGACCACGACCACCACCACCACCAGCACCAGCACCACGACCACCACCAGCACCATGACCACGGCCAGCCATCATGACCTGTAAATAGAACACATAAACATAATTAACAATATAAAAGTGTAAATGAATATAAAATTCTCAACTAAAATATATATACCAGCAGTAGGGAGACGAGTGTCGCCGCGACAAAAAGACTAGGAGTGCCATCTGCAATAAGTAAATAATCGAACGAAAAAAATATGAATTTATGTAATTGCTTTTATGAGGTCAAACTTAATTCACGTAATTGGAGTCTTCATACACATCCATGGTGGCAGATTATAAGGGGTCAGAATAACCGACGAGCAAGAGTATTGAGATCCCGACTGCCCGAAAGGGGCAAAGCCATCAGAACATAGCCCCAGACGTATATTTCTAGGCTCTGCAGCAAAATTTGGATGACGCAAATCGAAATATTTCTACGCCTCTCCATCCGAAGGATGTGACAATTCTCCATCGTCCTTTGTGTGTTCTTCGTTATGCCACGTCATGTGTTCTGCTGTATTCTGAGATATATACATCCTCTGCAAGCGCTTCGTGATCGACAAGTAATGTATATACTTGTAAGGACGTCGTTTTCTAGTTGACTTTCCTTTTCTCCTGACTGGCTTGTAACGATTCACATTACAAAAGCTACAACTTTCTATATCCTCGTTCTTCTTGTAGTACAACATGCATCCGTTGCGACAACAATCTATCTTATCGTACTCCAGTCCCAGTTGTCGGACCATCATCTTTGACTTGTAGAAGTTTTTTGGAAGCTCTTTTGATTCCTTCGGTAACACCTCCTTGATTAGTTGTATAATCTGATCATAACAAGTTTGTGGCAAGTTAAAATCGGACTTTATGTTCAACAATCGCATCGTCACTGACAGTACGGAATGTGGCTTACAACCAGGATATAAAAAAGTTTCAGCATCCTGAAACATATCATAGAACTCCTTCGCCTCGGGATTAGGATCCTTCGGAACAAAATTAGGCCCTGCCGCGTCGTACACCATATCTCGTGCAAGGTTCTGTAGGTCGCCATAATCAACAGAGCATTCATCGTCTTCGACGACAAAATTCGTTGCAGCATTATCATCAAAAGCATAACTAGCAGCATTCGCAACCTGTCTTTCCGCATATAGTTCACCTTGCGATGACCACAGGCCGTAATCACGTACGAAACCCTTACGGGTCAAAGCACGTAAAAGAATCCGATACTACCGATAATTATTTGTTTCCCAATACCAAAAAATTCGATATTCCAATCCGAAACTGCCGATACTATCGATATCGCCGATACCAATATACTCATAAGAAAAGTTCGATACCGATTCCGATACCGATACTTTGAACCTTGATATATATATATATTTTCAATAGACTTTCTCATCATATTTCTTAAACTAGGGTTTGTCATATTGCATTTTCTTTTGTTGAACTCCATGTGACTAAGACTAGGGTTTGTCATATTGCATTTTCTTTATATATATATATATATATATATATATATATATATATATATATATATATATATATATATATATATATATATATATATATATATAAAATAATAGACTTTCTCATCCTATTTCTTAAACTAGGATAATTACTACTACTTACACTAACAAACCCAAGCGTACCCCTCCCACCCCCCGCCGCCCCCCCAGCCCCGCGCTGCCCCGCGTGCGCTACCCCTGCCGCCCCCCGCTGCCCCCCGCCGCCACCCGCAGCCCAGCGCGCCAGCGTACCCCCTACCTCCCGCCTTCCCCGCCGCCCTCCAGCCCCGACGCACCTACCGCCCCCGCAGTCTCCGCCTCCCCCGTACCCCCCGACGCGCACCCACGACCACCGCGAGAGAGAGAGAGGGAGAGAGGGGATTACCTTTGGGAGAGAGAGAGGAGAGGTCGCCGATCACCGCCGCCCGCGGGAGAGAGAGAGAGGAGAGGGAGGTCGTCGAACGCCGCGGGAGAGAGAGAGGAGAGAGAGTGAAATTTGGGGGGAATGAAAAGTCCCCCCGTTGTTTCAATTTAAGTCTGGGTGGTATATTTAGCGACGGACTAGTGACGGAATTTATCCGTCGCTAGTCCGTCGCTAATTTGGATACCTGTCGACGGAATATCCGTCGCTACGTAGTCGAAGAATTGTTCTGCCACTTCTCCCAATAATTCCCGCCAAATAATCGACTGTATAGCGATGACTGCTTATCCGTCGCTATATCTACGACGCCCTAGCGACGGATGAGCGACCTTTTCTCTCCCTTAAAATAAAATAAAATATGTATCAGCTTGTCATCGGTACTTCGTCGGCTATTTGCCACGAATCCGTCGCTATCGCCGACGAAAAATATTCGTCGCTAATGTGCCGTCGCTAATTGACTGTATTTTGGTAGTGGGTGTTTGGACTTGGCTATGAAACGGCTTTCTCGAGGTCCTGCTCGGTCGAGGCAACTCTTCGCGTAGGTGGGTAGCTTCGATGAACTTGCCTCAGCTTGGCCTTCAAAATAATATATGAAAGTTTTTATTGGACTGAACAGGCTTGATAATAAATGAGATGAATCCACATAGTTAAGGAAATAATCTCATTGTATTAAATATGTGTATAGAACTTGAAAGTATTAGCTTGTTGCCTAGATATCAATCCGCGATGGTTTTCAAAGTGGCACTCAGTCTTTTAACTGCACGTACTGAGTTAAGCAAAGTAATGCCATGGACTATCGACTTGATATTATAGCAGGCATTGTCCCACGGTTCTACAGTTTGGTATAGCCACACGTTCCGATGGTCTCAAGGCTTTTCATATAGAGTATGACTTGGACGGTAGTGTCGCACAGAACATAATTTAGTTTAAGGCACGAAACACGATTGATTTAATGGTAAGTATGACACGGCCTATGGCACTTATGGAACATGTATTGTTCAAGTTAGCTAGGAAGGCTATACAGTAGACATTTTTTGGATTTCAAAGAAGAAAAGTTCACGCGACCGTTTGTCGCCGAGACTATCCCTCGTTTGGGAGTCTACAACAAAGTATGGAAAGTATGGTTTGTGAGCACGATTTGCAAAGGGTTTGATTCATACCATAAATTAGGCCATGCATTTACTTGAGTCTAGATGTTCTCATAACAGGACCGATCTGGCCATGGATGAAATACGGTATAGCTGATGCTGGATAGGCAACAAAGAATTCAGGGGCTTTCAATAGGGCTTGCTACCTGCATTGATCAACCTACCATCTCTCCTAGTTATGTCCAAGATGGCTTGAATTGCTAATAACCTTTCATATAGATGAGTCGGTGTGCTGAGCGGTAATCCGCAGACACGATGTTGGTTGAGTCACAAGAAGTATAACCACGGTACGGATAAGTCAAGATATGTGTGCATGGTTTGCAACACAACTTTTGAAGACTAAAATTTGGATATAGCAGAGACACGTGCGTCGGCATGAGATATGGCGTCGGGTGCTTGAGTTATTGACACAAGTTTATGAGTTCATGTTGAAATGACGTGTAGGCAACTCTAGAGGGGGGTGAATAGAGTTTGTGTCGATAATAACTGAATAAAAATTAACTCTATATCACCTCCACAAAACAACTAACAAGATAGTAAATAAATCAGAGAAAAATGCGGAAGTAAATAAAGATCAGAAGAGCATTCGCAGACACAGCAGTTTTAACCTGGTTTCCTTCGTAGAGGACTAGTCCAGGCCTGTGAACTCTAGCTCAGGATTGAAATCCACTATTTGTGAAATAGTGTACAACCACGTGCCTTTACTTAGAAGAGCACGCCAACTTCTTATAGATTTGCAGGTGGCAAAACTTAGAATTGTCCAAGTGACTTTTCTTTCACTCTTGCACACAACTTCTAGCTGATATCGCACTGAGCACCTTGGGCTAATGAGAGTTGTGGCTTAGGAGATATGGAAGAATGAGGCTTGGAGTAGTAGAGCTTAGAAAGCTTGAATATTTGAAGGTGAGAGATAATTTAAAATGAGATAATTCAAGCTCTATTTATACTACTCTAGGGAGGCAGAGTTCGGCCCGAATTCTGCCGCAAGAATTCAAATTTTCGAACGTTGGACAGCTTGTACCAAGCAGGCCCTAAAATCAGGGTGGTAAAAATCAGGAGACAGAGTTCGGCCTGAACTCTGTGTGGGGGCAGAGTTCGGCCCGAACTCTGCCTCCTAGGTGGCAGAATGGCCTTTGGTCCTTTAGGCTTTGTTTGGCTTGGTGGAGCTGGGGCTTGGTTCAGGAATTGGTCTGTTTGTATGGTAGAGATTGGAGAGATATGTCTAGGGGTTGAGATGACACAGTACGACTCAACGTACACATTCTCCTAGACTCAATAAATTGAAGATTACAGACTTGAAACAAATAGGAAAACCAAGAGCCCTTTGATGACGCCTTTCTTATGATATTTTAGCAGACCTAAAGACATCTTTTTCCTTGACAGCAGTCGTCCAAAGATAAATAGATCTGGAAATATGAATCCCTTTCGGGAGCTTCGCCCCCGAACCCCTGACGGAGGCGCTGTCCCCTCAACCCCTGTCTGTTGACCGGGCAGCGGAACCCCCGATGCGAGGCCCCGAATAGATCGTTAGGCGGTTCAGAGAAATTTTTTTGTATGACGTCATCTTTGGTCCATAATTAATTCTTCATTACCTATGTCCTGGTTTGATCATGCCTACTACATGTCTACAAATACATGTTAGGCGAGCAAAATATGTTGCAGTACGATACAAGCATGGCAATATGATATAGGACAATTAGGACAATGCTAAGTTTAAGTAGCAACATGATAGTGAGTATATGAATATTAGTGACATCATTATGTTAAACTTAATTGATTAGCCATATTCAAAAACACGATGTAATCATTGGGCTAACACATGTTTGAGTCGTTTGAAAGGGCAAGTATAAGAGTATGATTCTCGTTGCTGCGAGGCACAACCACAATGTTTGCACAAATGGTTTTGTAGAACGGTCACAAGGATTTAGAGCACGATCATGTTGGTTACAACATGAGTAGGCCAGTAGTCTAAGTATTAAAATTGATCCTAAGGAAAGATTAGAAAGACCACAAAAGAATAAGTTGTACTCACTAAATTAACGTGTTGGTTTTGTACACTACCAAAATATGTCAAATTAGCGACGTCAGAAGACGTCGCTAAACATTTAAAAAAATGTCGCTAAAGTAAATTTACGACGAACTTAGCGATTTTCGGACGATATCACATAAAATATGGTCGCTAACAGGAAGAACGTCACCTTTCGTCGCTATAGCGATGTATTTCTGCTACGCACAACGTTGCTAGGTTTTTTCATAAGTTTCTAATCTGCGATGAAATAATTCTTTGCTAATAGTTGCTGACTTTAACAGTTAGCGACGTTGTTTGTAAAGTTTAGCGACGTTTAGCGACTCGATATCTGGCAATTTTGTTTTGCCATGTCACCATTTTAGCGACGTTTGGTGACAACCAGCGACGTTACGATACTTGCATAGCGACGTACTGATACTAACTTAGCGACGAAGATAGCGACATGGACTGGCTAAAGTTGCTGACCTGTAATATTGACCACATCAGCATGTTGGTGACATTCTGCGACGTTCAGCGACATGCTGATTCTCAGTTTAGCAACATTCTGATACACGTTAGCGACGTTGTCTTGCGTCGCAAAGCATCGCTGAGCGTCGCTAAATACAAAAAAGAAAAAGAAAAAAACAGAATACTGTATGCTTTTTTATATAAATTACAGTTGCATTATAAAGCATTGTACCTACATTTAGAGTGACAGTTTGCATATAATAGATCCAGAGCAACCCTCCGTAGAATTTCTCGGGTTCGTTGACCCCTTCGGTGGAACACTCAACACCGGTAAACCAATATAGAGACAAATGATAAAAAAGAACTACCAATAATCAAATAAATAGAATCTAATGATCAGAAAGACATGCAATAGCCGGTTGGATACAAATTCACTACCAAACGGCTATAAAAAGTGTGTCCGATAATATTCAACATAACATAACACAAATTGTAAGTGTATAAAATAAATACATAAAGATCCAACAATGGGTCACCAACACAACAAATGAATAAGTCCACTAAAGGGCTACTACGCCTGGTCAGTATGAGGAGTAGGAGGAGGAGTAGGCAGTCCCGGTATCTGGGTCATCATGAACCTATACTGCGCCAGGGTCAGCATCACCGGTGATGACTCATCAGTAGAAGAAAGAGGAGGCAGTAGAACCGCTACTATCGGTGTGGATGCCGACGCACGACCAGGAAGTGTCTGCTCAATGGCTAGCAGTCTGGAGTTGGTGGAATCCATAACAGCCGCCAGCCAGGAAACCTGTTCGCCAATGGCCATCTGCGACCCGTGCAACGTATGAACGGCAAGATCCGCCCTCTCCTACACCGTCTGAACGGCACGATCCGTCCTCTCGCTCGTCTCCCTAAAGGTGCGCTCGAGCATATCAAATCTGTGGTGAGGGCCTCATCATCCGTCTGCAGTTGATAGGGATGCTCCACAATCCTCCGCAATAGCTCGTCACGAAACTCAGTAAGCTGGCGACGGAGTTCCTTCACTCGGACCGACTCCAGTAAGGGGTGTGTGGAATGCACACTGGCAGAGGGGGCCCTGGACGACTGCGTCGCCACAAAGATACCGTAGGATCCCGTACTGTCACGCCCCAGAACCAGAATACTGGAGAGCGGGGGCAGTCATAGCCAGCTACGTATATTGAAATAGAATACATCTCAACTATACGGTCACGGCTGTCTAAATATGAGGGTTTACTACAAGCCAGCAGTCTCTTAAGGTCAAGCCTATTATCTCAATCTCAAGCAATTAACAGAGTTACAAGATATTAGAGCATCAAATATATATATATAAGGCGTCCCAAATATTACATATTGGATGATCATAAAGCTAGTCGTACAAAATGATAGGACTAGCAAGAGTTCAGTCATACATGATCAACCCTAGGATTTGTTAATCATGTTTACGGTCCGTAGGCAAACAGTAAGTAAATGTGCATCGAGCTAACAGGTGCTCGTCGGCAAACGCCTCAAAAGAATAAATTTACATATAAGTGGGTGAAACAAAAAGGGAAAACCCACTCGTAGCCCGGGTTCCGTCTAGTGTTCACCATTGGACTGGAAGCTTGGTAGATCCTCGGGAGCTGCTTCGAAATCTGGCCACACAAAACCAGCTGGGTCAAACCCCAGAAAGAGCAAGTGCCACAAAGGAGGGCACAAATAAGAACAAAAGCCAGCATATCAGAACATAAAGAATAAAAGAAAGTACAAGTAGTAAAGTACACAGGGCGATAAACGACTAGGGACGTGGAACCATTCCGGGAGCCAGGTTACAATCCTTAAACCAAACAAGGACCAGGATTGTACCCCTTCGCCTGAATAGCTCACTGTCTCTACCCATTTATCGTTAGAGATAGGTAAAACAATCATTATCAAGAGTTCCAGGTACAGGGGCTAGACAAGACTTAGACATAGCTGGACACCATTCATTCACAATCGGCCAAGCAAGTACTACGGCTTACTACTTTAACTAACTAGGGTTATCACAAGCCTAATTACTAACAAGATGCAAGTGAGAAACTCCCAGTCCCAAGCCCTGCAGACCATCCAGTTATCCTTCCGCGGGTTGAGAGTTATAGGTGGGTAAATTGCCCGGGAGACAAATGTACCCTTAGGTGACTTAGAGGGTGCAACACATGACAGTGCGCTGAAAATGTGCTCTACTCGTCGGCAAGCTACAAGTCCATTAAAGCGCCCAGATAACGAGATTGCCTGTGACTGGGAATTCTCCATGTTCTAGTTTGATCTAATAATTAGCCTAATCCAGTTTAGCACGAGTCCCTGGCCGTGGTACCCAGGAAGTCACGTCCTAGACATGATGCAAGACAAGACAAGTGGATTGTACAAGCAAGCAAGCAGGAACACCCACGGTGTCAAGACAAGTCAAGTCAAGTTATCAAGTCAAGTCAAGTCAAGAGTGCGCCGCCACGGGCCACTATCAAGTTATCAAAGTAAATCATGTCAGGGTACTTGTTAGGAGTGCGCCACGACGGACCACTATCATGTCAGGTTGGTCATGTCAGGAGTGCACCACTATGGGTCACTGTCGTGCTATGTTAGTTCCTTGTCATACCATGCCATGTACAATAGTCATTCCAAACATATTAAGTAAAATCAAGTTCAGGACAAAAGGCGTAAGGATATAAAAATGGGCGTAAAATATCTAATAAAATACCAATGTATATAGGGCTATAGAAGAGCCAAGCTTAAAGAAATAACCAAAACTCCAAGAGCCAATGGATTGCATAAGGGGTCAGGGAGTTGGATTGCGCAGGTGTCAGTTGCGCAGGGTGCCAAGTGCGCAGGGGCACAGGGCACAGGGGCAGATTGCGCATGAACAGACTGCGCAGAAGTGAACTGCGCATGGGTGGATTGCGTAGGAACAGACTGTGCAGGAATGAACTGCGCATGGGTGGAGTACGCAGGAACAGACTGCGCAGGAATGAACTGCGCATGGGTGGATTGCACAGGGGTTACTTTGCGCATGGCTGGCTTGCGCATGGCTAGCTTGCGCCAGCGCAATCCAGCGCAGCGCAAAGCACTGGCTGAGGTCATGCGCAATCGGTCCTGTGCTAAAGAGCACAGGCCGGGGTGTGCAATCGGCCATGCGCTAAAGAGCGCAAGGCAGAGGGATGTTCTTCCTGGCCGAGAGCAGGTCCAAGAACACCAAGAACTTCAATTCTTCATAACCTTGCCAAATCAAAACCAAATCTAGATTTTCAAAGTTCTAACTTGAGTAAAATTGAATTCTCTACCACATGGAAGCATCAAAACATGCAAAAATCGAAGTTTAATAGATCAAAACCAAGGATTTTCGAAAATGGTTAAAACCTAGATCTAGAAGAATGAAAGCTCCAAATCACAAAATGTCAAGTCCTAAAGTTGTTCTCCATGGCCTAATCTAGTTAATGGACAAATAAAAAGTGGTGCTTATTTGATGGCAAGGTATACTTGCCTATGGGTTGGGGTGTTGTGTGGAAGAAGGAAGAAGATGGAGAAGTTAATGGAGAATAAAGAGGAGAGAGAAAGGTTGGTAGGTTTTAATGGGGGTGGGTGTGTTGTGTTGAGGGTAGAGTGTAGGTTAAAGTGTACCAATTCATATTAAACCAAACCTAATCAAACCAAACCAATTAAAACCGAGCCGAGCCGAAACCCGAAATACGAGAAAACCAAAATCCTGCAAGTCGAGAAAATAAAATACGTGCCAAAAATCAAATTACGAGTACAAATACGAAATACAGGAATGGGGGTGACAACTCTACCCACCTTCAAAGAATTCCGTCCTCGGAATTTAATCAAGGAGCTAGAGATTGCCACGACAAGCTATACTAAGCACAGACAAGCTACACTAAGCAGTTCATTCATACAATCATACAATGCAAGCAAGGAAGGGAAAGCGTAAGGCACAAGGAAGACATTATACCTTACGAGTCAAACAGGTAGGGATATCGCGATCGGATGTCGTCCTCACGCTCCCACGTTGACTCACCTAGAGAGTGATGACCCCAAGCAACACGGACTAAGTTAATAGTCTTGTTCTTGAGCGCCTTTTCTCTCCGGTCTAATATAGACACGGGCCTCTCCTCATATGAAAGGTTGGTACCAACAACCAATTTCGAATGATCTAGGATATGGCTCAGGTCCGGGATGTACCGTCTTAATTGGGATACATGGAATACATCATGTACCTGATCACTTAGCGACGGCGGAAGAGCGAGACGATAGGACACATCGCCTACCCGCTCTAGAATATCGAACGGCCCTATATACCTAGGACTAAGCTTTCCCCGCACGCCAAAATGAATGACGCCGCGGGTAGGCGAGATCCTAAGGAATACATGGTCGCCGACGGTAAATTCTAAGGGACGCCGATGAGCATCGGCCCAATGACGCTGGTGATCCTGAGCAACTCGGAGGTGATCTCTGACTTTCCTGACCACTTCAACCGTCTGAGAAATCAGTTCTGGACCGAGCATCTGCCTCTCTCCGACATCGTCCCATGCTAACGGGGATCTGCACTTCCTGCCATACAGAGCTTCGAAGGGTGCCTTCTGGATGCTGGCCTGGAAACTATTGTTATACGAGAATTCCACCAGGTGCAGGTGATCCTCCCACGAACCACCGAAGTCAAGGGTACATGACCGCAACATATCTTCGAGAGTTTGTATAGTATGCTCTGACTGCCCATCTGTCTACGGATGATACACTGAGCTGAACTTGAGATGAGTCCCCAAACTTTGATGAAGACTGCGCCAGAAGTGCGATGTGAATCTCGTATCCCTATCTGATACTATGCTGACTGGCACTCCTTGAAGTCTGACGATCTGCCTGAGATACATCTCTGCTAGCTGCGCCATCGACTGTCCAACTCTAAATGGAAGAAGGTGTGCCACCTTGGTAAGCCTGTCTATAATGACCCAAATAGCATCTCTGCCTGCCGGAGATCTGGGTAACCCAGTCACGAAATCTATGGTTATGTGTTCCCATTTCTATTCTGGGATCGGTAAAGGTTGAAGAAGTCCAGCTGGCCTCTGATGTTCAGCCTTGACCTGTTGGCAAACCAAACATCGAGAGACATACCGGGCTATCTTCCTCTTCATACCATTCCACCAAAAGTGTTGACGAATATCTCTGTACATCTTCGTGCTGTCTGGATGGATGGAATACTGCGAACTGTGAGCCTCTGCCATGACTTTCTGTTTGATATCTCCACTGGGTACACAAAGACGCGTACCGTGTCGAAGTGTACCATCCTCATGAATACATAACTCTGGCCTTCTCCCTGCCTCGTACTCTGCTCTGAGCCGCTGAATCTTGGAATCTGTTAACTGTGCTGTCCGGATCCTCTCAACTATGGTGGACTGAATTTGTAGGCTGGCCATCAAGGCCACATTGGAAGGGAGGACAACTTCTATACTCATCTTCTGAAGATCTGCCAATAGCTCTGGTTGCGCCGTCAGGAAATAAACTCCGGCTCTCCGGCTCAACGCATCTGCTACAACGTTGGCCTTCCCTGGATGATACTGTAAATCCACATCGTAGTCCACAAGTAGCTCGAGCCATCTTCTCTGTCGCATATTAAGGTCCTTCTGGGTGAAAACATACTTCAGGCTCTTATGATCCGTGAAGATCTCCACTCTATCTCCGTACAAGTAGTGTCTCCACAACTTAAGTGCAAACACTACTGCTGCTAGCTCCAAGTCGTGGGTCAGGTAATTCTTCTCATGATCACGGAGTTGACGTGACGCATAAGCAATTACCTTCCCATGCTGCATCAAAACACATCCCAATCCTCTGCTTGAAGCGTCGCAATAAACTGTGAATCCTCCGGTCCCATCTAGAAGGGTGAGAATGGGAGCCATTATCAAACCTCGCTTCAACTTCTCAAATGATTCCTGATATTCTGCTGTCCAAACGAACGGTACATCCTTGCGGGTCAACTGGGTCATCGGCGCTGAAATCCTTGTAAAATCAGAGACGAACCGCCGGTAGTAGCCGGCCAATCCAAGAAAGCTACAAACTTCTGCCACTGAGCTGGGTACTGGCCATGCCTCGATAGCCACAATCTTCTGGGGATCCACTTCCACTCCTCCTCGAGTAATGATGTGACCTAAGTACGAAATACGATCGAGCCAGAACTTGCATTTACTGAACTTGGCGTACAACTGGTGCTCTCTGAGAATCTGGAGGACAACACGGAGATGCTGCTCATGCTCTGCTTTACTCTTGCTGTAGACCAGGATGTCATCCAAGAACACAATCACAAACTGGTCCAAGTAAGGCATGAAAATACGGTTCATGAGGTCCATGAACACTGCCGGCGCATTGGTCGCTCCAAAGGGCATAACTAGAAACTCCCAATGCCCGTACCTAGATCTGAACACCGTCTTCGGGATGTCCTGCTCTCTGACTCTGATCTGGTGGTATCCTGACCGCAAGTCTATCTTCGAGATAACTGAAGCCCCCTTGAGTTGATCAAACAAGTCATCTATCCTTGGGAGAGGGTATCTGTTCTTGATTGTCACTGAGTTCAAGGTACGATAATCAACACATAGCCTGGACGTACCATCCTTCTTTTTCACAAGAAGCATCGGGGCTCCCCAAGGCGATCCACTTGCACGAATGAATCCCTTGGTCCTGAGTTCTTCAGTCATCTTGTACAAAATCTCCAACTCTGAAGGCGCCATTCTGTAGACTCGCTCTGATACTGGTGCTGTCCCGGGAATCAAGTCGATGGTGAACTCGATCTCCCGCTCTGGTGGCATCCCTGGAAGTTCCTCTGGGAAGACATCTGGAAACTCTTCAACTATCCGGGGCAACTGCACTGCTGCTACTGCCATCCGCAATACTGGAGGAGATGGCTCTACTGCGCCTCTGGAAAATGAAAACTCTGGCTCTCCGGGAATACTAAAGACAACTCTGCCAACATGGCAGTCTATCCTAGCATAATGGTTCCTCAACCAATCCATGCCTAGGACTACATCATAGTCTGCCATAGGGAACTCTATGAGCCTAGCGGGGAACTCTCTACCGCTAACTACGATCCGACACGAGGAAAACACTCGATCTACTCCCACAAGACCATTACCAGTAAGTATATTGAGCCTCACTGATAATGACTCGGGCTCTAATCCTATCCGTGTCGCGAATCGTGCAGACATGAATGAATGCGATGCACCAGAATCAAATAATACAGATGCTGGAAAGGTGTTGACGAGAATAGTACCTGCCACTACCTCACCTGGTGCAACTTCTTCTTCCATGGTCATCATCATAGCCTGACCTCTAGCTGCGGGTCCCCTCTGCTGGAAACCCCTCTGTCGGTTCTGTGCTGGAGCCTGGGTGAACTGCTGCTGGTTCTGCTGCTGAAAGGCCTGGACCTGAGGCAACAATGGCCTCGGGTACTGCTGCTGCTGGTGGTGGACTGGAACTGGGGCTGGTCCTCTCACCGAAGAACTAGAAAGGTTGGATGATGATGGACCTCCCCTATTCGGGCAGGTCCCTATTTGGTGGTCTGCTCCTCCACAAGCCAGGCACAATCCCTGTGCCCTACGACACTCTGCCACTACATGGCCCGACTTCCCGCAATAAGAACATCCCACCGCGGAAGACTGCTTCTGCTTCTGCTGCTGCGGGTACGTCGGGGTCGAATGCTGAACCGACGTCACTGAGGCCGCCCGCCTCGAAGTTCCAATGGTTATACCCCTAGCTGCCGGGGCTGGAGCTGAAGATTGGTGCATCTGACTGTGGGACCGCTTCCTGCCTCCGGTCCTGTCCACAATTCTTCGGGAGGTATACGCATGCCTCCTTGCTGCCTTCAACACCGCATCGAACGTCTGGTGCTCGAACTGCTCCACAACCAATAATATCTCTAAGTGCAGCCCTTGCTGGAACCGCTGAGCCCTATCGAACTCGGTTGCCACCAAAGTGGGGGCGAACCTACTCAGCCTGGAAAACTCGGTCGCATAGCCATCGACCATCGACCGTCCTGCCTCCTTGCTTCAAGTTGGTGAATCTGGTCTGCAGGTCGTACCGTGCCACCGCATCGAAGTACTTTGTCTGGAACCTCTCTCTGAACGTCGCCCAAGTGACTGGTGCTGCTAATCCCATGGCCTGAGCCGCCCACCAATCGCGAGCCAAGTCTAACAACTGTAGGCGTACCACTGCCACCTTCTCATTCTCAGGTGTCCTAGCTGCTTCTAGAACCACCTCGGTATCCTGAAGCCAAGCGTCCGCGGCAATCGCATATTTACTGCCGTCAAAGAAGGGAGGGTTCAAGCGCTTGAAACTGTTGGCCGCCTGATTCCCTTAGGGACCTCCTCGGTTTAGTGCATCATGAACTTTCTGGTGCAAGGCGTCGCCTCGACGATCTTGGGATGCAAGCAGTTCTCTGATAAGCCCTACCAAAGGTCCCTCATCCTGTCTAGCTGGTTGAGCGGGCGGAGCTGCCTGAACTGGAGGTTCTGAGCCTCCGGAAAGCATAACTCGGGAGGCTACTCCAGAGTGCTGAGCTTGATCTTCCTGGCGCTGGGGTGCTTGTCGAGCTTCCTCTGGCTGGTTGACAGGTCCGGGAGTAATGTCGCTGAAGAAGACGACATAGGGAACAATAAGGAAAGGACCAGGACAGATCAATGATACAAGCAATGTGATCAGGTCGAGATTCTCAGGAATTTGAAGGTACGAGCAGAGATCAAGGACGAATATTGATTGAGACATCTATTCGGTAAACCCTCACATTTCTTGAATGCCAAGACATGCATGGGCCACCACTTAAACCATGTCATGCCCCAGAACCAGAATACTGGAGAGCGGGGGCAGACATAGCCAGCTACGTATATTGAAATAGAATACATCTCAACTATACGGTCACGGCTGTCTAAATATGAGGGTTTACTACAAGCCAGCAGTCTCTTAAGGTCAAGCCTATTGTCTCAATCTCAAGTAATTAACAGAGTTACAAGATATTAGAGCATCAAATATATATATATAAGACGTCCCAAATATTACATATTGGATGATCATGAAGCTAGTCGTACAAAATGATAGGACTAGCAAGAGTTCAGTCATACATGATCAATCCTAGGATTTGTTAATCATGTTTACGGCCCGTAGGCAGACAGTAAGTAAATGTGCATCGAGCTAACAGGTGCTCGTCGGCAAACGCCTCAAAAGAATAAATTTACATATAAGTGGGTGAAACAAAAGGGAAAACCCACTCGTAGCTCGGGTTCCGTCTAGTGTTCACCATTGGGCTGGAAGCTTGGTAGATCCTCGGAAGCTGCTCCGAAATCTGGCCACACAAAACCAGCTGGGTCAAACCCCAGAAAGAGCAAGTGCCACAAAGGAGGCCACAAATAAGAACAAAAGCCAGCATATCAGAACATAAAGAATAAAAGAAAGTACAAGTAGTAAAGTACACAGGGCGATAAACGACTAAGGACGTGGAACCATTCCGGGAGCCAGGTTACAATCCTTAAACCAAACAAGGACCGGGATTGTACCCCTTCGCCTGAATAGCTCACTGTCTCTACCCATTTATCGTTAGAGATAGGTAAAATAATCATGATCAAGAGTTCCAGGTACAGGGGCTAGACAAGACTTAGACAGAGCTGGACACCATTCATTCACAATCGGCCAAGCAAGTACTACGGCTTACTACTTTAACTAACTAGGGTTATCACAAGCCTAATTACTAACAAGATGCAAGTGAGAAACTCCCAGTCCCAAGCCCTGCAGACCATCCAGTTATCCTTCCACGGGTTGAGAGTTATAGGTGGGTACATTGCCCGGGAGACAAATGTACCCTTAGGTGACTTAGAGGGTACAACACATGACAGTGTGCTGGAAATGTGCTCTACTCGTCGGCAAGCTACAAGTCCATTAAAGCGCCCAGATAACGAGATTGCCTGTGACTGGAAATTCTCCATGTTCTAGTTTGATCTAATAATTAGCCTAACCAGTTTAGCGCGAGTCCCTGGCCGTGGTACCCAGGAAGTCACGTCCTAGACATGATGTAAGACAAGACAAGTGGATTGTACAAGCAAGCAAGCAGTAACACCCACGGTGTCAAGGCAAGTCAAGTCAAGTTATCAAGTCAAGTCAAGTCAAGAGTGCGCCGCCACGGGCCAATATCAAGTTATCAAGGTAAATCATGTCAGGGTATTTGTTAGGAGTGCGCCACGACGGGCCACTATCATGTCAGGTTGGTCATGTCAGGAGTGCACCACTACGGGTCACTGTCGTGCTATGTTAGTTCCTTATCATACCATGCCATGTACAATAGTCATTCCAAACATATTAAGTAAAATCAAGTTCAGGACAAAAGGCGTAAGGATATAAAAATGGGCGTAAAATATCTAATAAAATACCAATGTATATAGGGCTATAGAAGAGCCAAGCTTAAAGAAATAACCAAAACTCCAAGAGCCAATGGATTGCGCAAGGGGTCAGAGAGTTGGATTGTGCAGGTGTCAGTTGCGCAGGGTGCCAAGTGCGCAGGGGCACAGGGCACAGGGGCAGATTGCGCATGAACAGACTGCGCAGAAGTGAACTGCGCATGGGTGGATTGCGTAGGAACAGACTGTGCAGGAATAAACTGCGCATGGGTGGAGTGCACAGGAACAGACTGCGCAGGAATGAACTGCGCATGGGTGGATTGCGCAGGGGTTACTTTGCGCATGGCTGGCTTGCGCATGGCTAGCTTGCGCCAGCGCAATCCAGCGCAGCGCAAAGCACTGGCTGAGGTCATGCGCAATCGGCCCTGCGCTAAAAAGCACAGGCCGGGGGTGCGCAATCGGCCATGCGCTAAAGAGCGCAAGGCAGAGGGATGTTCTTCCTGGCCGAGAGCAGGTCCAAAAATACCAAGAACTTCAATTCTTCATAACCTTGCCAAATCAAAACCAAATCTAGATTTTCAAAGTTCTAACTTGAGTAAAATCGAATTCTCTTCCACATGGAAGCATCAAAACATGGAAAAATCGAAGTTTAATAGATCAAAACCAAGGATTTTCGAAAATGGTTAAAACCTAGGTCTAGAAGAATGAAAGCTCCAAATCACAAAATGTCAAGTCCTAAAGTTGTTCTCCATGGCCTAATCTAGTTAATGGACAAATAAAAAGTGGTGCTTATATGATGGCAAGGTGCACTTGCCTATGAGTTGGGGTGTTGTGTGGAAGAAGGAAGAAGATGGAGAAGTTAATGAAGAATAAAGATGAGAGAGAAAGGTTGGTGGGTTTTAATGGGGGTGGGTGTGTTGTGTTGAGGGTAGAGTGTAGGTTAAAGTGTACCAATTCATATTAAACCAAACCTAATCAAACCAAACCAATTAAAACCGAGCCGAGCCGAAACCCGAAATACGAGAAAACCAAAATCCTGCAAGTCGAGAAAATAAAATACGTGCCAAAAATCAAATTACGAGTACAAATACGAAATACAGGAAATGGGGGTGACACGTACCGTAGTACATACCCCTTTGAAGACCACCAACGACGGTGTCACGACCCGTACCCACTGTAAGGGTACGAGCGCGTAATAACGCCCAGCCTACGCCACAGTGTCGACGGTAGAACGCTGTTCTAGGTCACTATCTAATACAACAACTCACGCAATGAATAATGTACTCATCATGATCAACTCCAAACGGAGGACAAGTATAAGATATCATAACTCAATCACAGTCTAAGCACGATAAGATAACACAGAAGAAATAACTAAGAATAGAAGACAACTACTAAAGTAACAACTCTCAACAATCTCAAATACTACACAAGTCTCAATCCACTACTACAAGTTTAACATAGAAAAACATATGCTAGTCTACTAAACTAAATCCCGATCACTCCTGAGTGTCGGGGCCAAAGGTAGCCATCCTGTCTCCGGGTCCATAATATGTAGGCAAGTGTCCTCAGGGCAATCATCTGTAAAATTTTCAACAGGTCCAGTCAGGACAGGAACGAGTACAACTCATCAAGAAAACCCAAGTAATGACAGAGAACTATAAAGCAGTTATAGACAGTTTTATTGATGAATATGGCAGTTTATATACAGGTGATGGTGTGGAGAACATATAAGATACAAGGAAAGTAAGTAACTAAAACAAGAGAAGAATGATGGCAATGAAGACTGTAAAATAAATCTAGCTGAACTAAGGTAACATGATAAGTCCAGAAAGTAATTGCAAAACAAGTGTAAAACTACTATAAATCCAGTACGGGATGAATCTAAAATAATATGAATCCAGTACCAGATGATTCTAGGTAGTGATCAAGAATCCAGGAGAGTCCAGCTAATCTAGTAGTGTGTTTTAAAATACCGAGATCGACATGTAAACGGCTATGGGTAATCAGGCACACCTCTCACTGATCAGGCGAGAGATGGCTATGCTTCCAGTAGATTCCAGTTGGAGATTCCAGATTTGGGGTATGTCTACATGTCTTACTCGATATTTCCTCGCCCCGTAAAATAAATAAATCCAGAATTTGACACGAGAATCGAGGTGAGTCCAGCCAAAATATAATGATTCCAGTAATAGATTCCGAAATAATTCCAGTGATTCCAGTAATAGATTCCGAAATAATTCCAGTGATTCCAGTAATAGAGGCCAGATAAGTAAGGTATGTGTGTCGCATACATGAATCCAGAAATATCCATACGTGTTGTAACAGAGAATCGTATAAAACTAAATAGAACTGAAATACAGTAACTGGCAAATAAATGAGAGAACTATCATAGAATGTACTCGCCTGATACTCTGTAAAGAGTAGTGTAATGTCAGATGTCTGCACCGGAGTCACAGTGTCCTAAATAGAACAGTACAGGTTATAATGTGCATAAAACAAGGTAATTGATGTTTATGATGCAATCTACATGACTTCTAGGTCAATCTAGGTCAAAGTCAACTCTAAGTCAACTCTGGTCAACTATAGAAGTCAAACTAGGTCAATCAAGTCAAACCTAAGTCAAACTAGTCAAACTAGTCTAACAAGGCTATTCTAAGTCTAACTAGACTACACAAGTCTAATCTAGGCTCCACACTGACACACAGGCACAACCATCGGCCATAGGCTAAGAGACTAGGCCATGGGCTAAGCAAAACCATATTCAATATCTATATCTAAACAAAACACATGTATACATATCATACAATCTATATAGGATACATATATATATATATATATATTTATACAAGCTAATAGGAAAAATCACATATTGATGTGTTATACAAAATAACATAGCCTACACAACTATTATGGAAAACACTTATTAGTATATAGGCTCCTATTGAACCATATACAACATTATATGACATTACATATATATATAGAGAGGGGGGTCACAAGTACATGTGTCAAGTGATATGTGTGTGTGAATGTGGGATAGACTAGAGGGTGTGTGTCATGGGTCATAGGCATGTGTGTGATATGTGTTAAAGAGTGTGGTGTGTGTGAGACATATGGGAAAGTGTGTGTGTGTAGGATAGTGTAATGATACATGAGGGGGGGGGGGGGTCATGTGTATAGGACAGTGAGGCAATTACACTAGGGTGTGTGTATGTGTGTGTGTGTACTAGTGATACACATGAATACAAGTGTGTGAGGGTGATAGGTGGCATGAAAACAAGTTTGTGTGTGTATGTCAAAAGGAAATCAGTTTTGAAGAGTGGTGTGTGTATGAATATACATCTCAGATTGGTGTGTGGGAGTGAACCAATCTCAGAAATGGGAATCAAATCCTATTCTCAGTACAAAACCCAAACCCTTAACAAAACTAAACATATAAATAATCCTATACTCAAGCCTCTATACTACACCTATAATACTAATACATAAAAACTAAAAAGAAAAGTGAGTAGATGAGTGAACAAGTGTGTAATCTGGAAACCATGTGTCTATAGCTTAGGTGTGCATTTCAGAATATGTGTGTAAACAGTGAGCTATCTCAAGAATATGGCAATAACAGTTTTGTGATATCAATTCAGTTTTAAAAGGGAAAAATCAAGGACAGTTAGGTAACTCATTTATATGGATAAATCTTGGTAGTTAATCATTACGAAAACAGTAAAAAAATATAACTAAAATTTAGAAGACAATGAGAATCAGTGAGAAGGGAAGAAATTCAGGACTTTTCTAATCCCAGGACTGGGTATCAGTCCAGAGCATTGCAACTCAGGAAAACAAGGGATTAGTTCAATCCCCATGAACCCACCAAATGTGTACATACATGTATATATATCATCAATTATTAATCAACTAAATATGTCAAATAACTATCAAAATAGTTAAAAAAAATAGGTTTAAATCAGGATTAATGCTAATCAGAGAAAAATCTCAGAAATCAGTCTACATATTCAATGATCCATCTCATAATCAAAAACCCCCTTCTCTTGCAAACAATCCAATCTAACGAGAAAAACCTATCTATCTGTAGCTAATACGTATGTAGGAATCAATCCAGGGATTTAAATATCATTTAAAATCAGTTTAAAAAGGAACCCACATTCAGAATTTTCGAACTTAACACGTGGTATCAGAAATATTGGGAAATGAAAAATTAACAATGAAAATTAATTTAAAACCCAAATACAGAGGTTGGTAATGAAAGTACATTAAGTGTACGTGTCAACCCAAGCATTCGTGTCCAACCAAGTGGACACAGCCATGTCCAAACACTGTTCGTACACAGACACCAAACTGTGCACAGACAGCGTCGTACACGCGTGTGTGTCACTCCAGGACACGACACGTTGCACGACACATGCCAAGGTCACGTCCACGTGTTCGCCACATATAGGGCTACGTGTCCATGGCCCTGCACCGTGTCCTAGGTGTGTGTCGTGTTGGCTTTAGAGCCGTGTCAGTGGCCAAAACGCTCGCGTGTACAGCCCGTGCGTGCGGCCAGTGCGACCAGTGCGAGGAGAAGAACTCCTCGCACACAAAACGAGAGGCTCCCAAATTTTAGGAGCATGGTGGCAGTCACTGCCCCAACACTCACCCAAAATTTTGTGTGTCCACGTGTCCTGTGTCGTGAGAAACAGACCCCGTGATGCAGGACACAGGGACAGTGCACAGATAGCGTGTTCGTGTCCTTCGTGTGGACACGACACGACACGAAACTCCCAAGTGTCCACACAAAAATCACAGATCAACCCTAGATTTACAATCCTATTCAAACAGATTTCTAAAACAACAAAATAAATTCCTTAGAGGCATTTCTACAAACACTTAGGTATCCTATTGGATACGTGTCCGATACGGACACGAAATGGGTCCACCAAGACACGAAACTAATTCCTACTGTTAGGGGACTCCTAGGGCTGTCCAAATATGCAAGAAAACTGGAGTTTCATGGAGAGAATGAGAAGTTACCTATTGGTGTTCTTCTCCTAAAGAAGCTTCAAAATGGGGGATCCTTCATGCTAACCCCAAAGCTCCAAATTGTCCCAAATTTGAGAATGACCTCCATAAACAGTAGGGAAAGGAAATTTAGATCACTATGGAAGAAGTTGCAATGAAAATGGACTACTATTGAATAAACTATGAAGAAGTTTCAATGGAGAACAAACCTTTCCTTAGAAAAATGAAGGAACGAATAAAAAGGAGGCACAAACTTTGAGAGGGATTTTATAGTGTTGGGGGGGATCCCTACGCTGGTCATAAATGCTAGGGTTAGGATTTTGGGGTGAATCTAATGGCTCTCATTCCATTTAGCCTATTCAATGGCCTAGAGTCTAGGTTTCACACATGACTTAAATGCAACCTAGTTAACTCTAACTATCATGACTAAATCAAAACTAATCAATACTAACCATCACTAACCATGGCTAGCTAAGTCTAGGTATGACTAATCTAGGTTAGGTCAATCTTGGTTGGGCTAAACACAACACAAGGCAATCAATTAAATGATATTTAAAATCACATCACCCCATTAATTATATTAAATTCCAAGTAAATATATAATAAATTCAATTAATTCAAAAGGCCAAAATACCCTCAAGCTAAAAATAATGAAGTACCCTATTTACATGGCTAGGCTCTAGGGTAGGCAGTCTCTACGGTTACACTACCAAAACACCAAAATCATAAGTCATAATTTAAAATAGTTTTTAAAATGATTAAAAATCACCAGAAATTATATCATGATTTAAATATCAATAAATAATAATTATAATTACAAAATTTCAAAATTACCCTCATCTGGAAAACTGGGTGTTACAATCTTACCCACCTTATAAAAATTTCGTCCTCGAAATTAAAATGGTAGTAGTCCTTCTACGTCAAACTCCCCACAATCAAAGTCTCAAACATACCGTCAGATAATCATATGCGTCTGTCCAAAATCATGATACTCAGAATTCTTCGTCGTGCTAGTGAGCAAGGCTATGATAATCACAGAGTCCTCGACTAGGGTACGTACCTCCTAGGTTTATGGTATTTAAAATTTTCGCATTGCCGCATGCGACGGCGAAAACCTTAAATTCCCATACCCGAAAAATACATCCAAAATCTGACTACATGTCCTCACTATGCCAACTAACACGACCATCGAAGATTCTAGATTCCATACCTGAGGTGACCTAGCCCATATGATTTTTCTCAGAAAGGAAAAAAAAAGAAAACAAACATAACAAAAGTGCTACATAACAAAATTAATCAATCAACAAGGAACAGATGGAACCGGATTTCAAGGTAGTTATAAAAGACAATTTCGGGAATGGAATTGAGAAGAACGGAACTTGCAGCAAGATCTCCAATGGTCTGTGTATCCACGACAGTCCTGATGATAGCTCGCCCTGCTGGTTTCCTCTGGCCTGTTACTGATGCTGCATGAACCGCTGCTGCTAAGAGAAACCAGAAATGACGGAAGAAAGTCTTTGTACAGATAGAGGTGCACCTCCAATGTAGCAGAACGCCAACCTGAGTCGGCACAACAGAAACTGCGGTCTCGAGGCCCTGATGAACAGGACGAGAGGTGGCCAGCCTCTCGATAGTATTCCCCGAACCGGAGCGATGAGATCGTGTCTTCATAACCATTATGAAGACAGATCAAACCAAGAAGCAATTACTGAGAATGAAGCGAAAAAACAAGAGAGGACAATTTATATTCAAGGGAAGTCAATAAGCAACAATTTGGATAAAAGGAATCTGATTAAGAGTTTTTCTTAATGTGATTGAGTACCTCAAAAATAAATATCCTAATCCTACTGCAGGCTGTAGTGATACTCTAGTTCGAATACCACTACATAAACTCGACCTGCATGGGCCACCACTAAAAACGTGCCATGATCCGCACCCACTGTAAGGGTACGAGAGCGTAACAACGCCCAGCCTACGCCGTAGTGTCGGCGGTAGAACGCTGTTCTAGGTCACTATCTAATACAACAACTCACGCAATGAATAATGTACTCATCATGATCAACTCCAAACGGAGGACAAGTATAAGATATCGTAACTCAATCACAGTCTAAGCACGATAAGATAACACAGAAGAAATAACTAAGAATAGAAGACAACTACTAAAATAACAACTCTCAACAATCTCAAATACTACACAAGTCTCAATCCACTACAACAAGTTTAACATAGAAAAACATATGCTAGTCTACTAAACTAAATCCCGATCACTCCTGAGTGTCGGGGCCAAAGGTAGCCATCCTGTCTCCGGGTCCATAATATGTAGGCAAGTGTCCTCAGGGCAATCATCTGTAAAATTTTCAACAGGTCCAGTCAGGACAGAAACGAGTACAACTCATCAAGAAAACCCAAGTAATGACAAAGAATTATAAAACAGTTATAGACAGTTTTATTGATGAATATGGCAGTTTATATACAGGTGATGGTGTGGAGAACAGATAAGATACAAAGAAAGTAAGTAACTAAAACAAGAGAAGAATGATGGCAATGAAGACTGTAAAATAAATCTAGCTGAACTAAGGTAACATGATAAGTCCAGAAAGTAATTGCAAAACAAGTATAAAACTACTATAAATCCAGTACGGGATGAATCTAAAATAATATGAATCCAGTACCAGATGATTCTAGGTAGTGATCAAGAATCCAGGAGAGTCCAGCTAATCTAGTAGTGTGTTTTAAAATATCGAGATCGACATGTAAACGGCTGTGGGTAATCAGGCACACCTCTCACTGATCAGGCGAGAGATGGCTATGCTTCCAGTAGATTCCAGTTGGAGATTCCAGATTTGGGGTATGTCTACATGTCTTACTCGATATTTTCCTGCCCCGTAAAACAAATGAATCCAGAATTCGATACGAGAATCGAGGTGAGTCCAGCCAAAATATGATGATTCCAGTAATAGATTTCGAAATGATTCCAGTGATTCCAGTAATAGATTCCGAAATGATTCCAGTGATTCCAGTAATAGAGGCCAGATAAGTAAGGTATGTGTGTCGCATACATGAATCCAGAAATATCCATACGTATTGTAACAGAGAATCGCATAAAACTAAATATAACTGAAATATAGTAACTGGCAAATAAATGAGAGAACTATCAGAAAATGTACTCGCCTGATACTCTGAAAAGAGTAGTGTAATATCAGATGTCTGCACCGGAGTCACAGTGTCCTAAATAGAACAGTACAGGTTATAATGTGCTTAAAACAAGGTAATTGATGTTTATGATGCAATCTACATGACTTCTAGGTCAATCTAGGTCAAAGTCAACTCTAAGTCAACTCTGGTCAACTCTAGAAGTCAAACTAGGTCAATCAAGTCAAACCTAAGTCAAACTAGTCAAACTAGTCTAACAAGGCTATTCTAAGTCTAACTAGACTACACAAGTCTAATCTAGGCTCCACACTGACACACAGGCACAACCATAGGCCATAGGCTAAGAGACTAGGCCATGGGCTAAGCAAAACCATATTCAATATCTATATCTAAACAAAACACATGTATACATATCATACAATCTATATAGGATACATATATATCTATTTATACAAGCTAATAGGAAAAATCACATATTGATCTGTTATACAAAATAACATAGCCTACACAACTATTATGGAAAACACTTATTAGTATATAGGCTCCTATTGAACCATATACAATATTATATGACATTACATATATATATATATATATATATATATATATATATATATATATATATATATATATATAGAGGGGGGGGGGTCACAAGTACATGTGTCAAGTGATATGCGTGTGTGAATGTGGGATAGACTAGAGGGTGTGTGTCATGAGTCATAGGCATGTGTGTGATATGTGTTAAAGAGTGTGGTGTGTGTGAGACATATGGGAAAGTGTGTATGTGTGTAGGATAGTGTAATGATACATGGGGGGGGGGGTCATGTGTATAGGACAGTGAGGCAATTACACTAGGGTGTGTCTATGTGTGTGTGTGTACTAGTGATACACATGAATACAAGTGTGTGAGGGTGATAGGTGGCATGAAAACAAGTTTGTATGTGTGTGTCAAAAGGAAATCAGTTTTGAAGAGTGGTGTGTGTATGAATATACATCTCAGATTGGTGTGTGGGAGTGAACCAATCTCAGGAATGGGAATCAAATCCTATTCTCAGTGCAAAACCGAAACCCTTAACAAAACTAAACATATAAATAATCCTATACTCAAGCCTCTATACTACACCTATAATACTAATACATAAAAACTAAAAAGAAAAGTGAGTAGATGAGTGAACAAGTGTGTAATCTGGAAACCATGTGTCAATAGCTTAGGTGTGCATTTCAGAATATGTGTGTAAACAGTGAGCTATCTCAAGAATATGGCAATGACAGTTTTGTGATATCAATTCAGTTTTAAAAGGGAAAAATCAAGGACAGTTAGGTAACTCATATATATGGATAAATCTTGGTAGTTAATCATTACCAAAACAGTAAAAAAATATAACTGAAATTTAGAAGACAATGAGAATCAGTGAGAAGGGAAGAAATTCAGGACTTTTCTAATCCCAGTACTGGGTATCAGTCCAGAGAATCGCAACTCAGGAAAACAAGGGATTAGTTCAATCCCCATGAACCCACCAAATGTGTACATACATGTATATATATCATCAATTATTAATCAACTAAATATGTCAAATAACTATCAAAACAGTTAAAAAAAATAGGTTTAAATCAGGATTAATGCTAATCAGAGAAAAATCTCAGAAATCAGTCTACATATTCAATGATCCATCTCATAATCAAAAACCTCCTTCTCTTGCAAACAATCCAATCCAACGAGAAAAACCTATCTATCTGTAGCTAATACGTATGTAGGAATCAATCTAGGGATTTAAACATCATTTAAAATCAGTTTAAAAAGGAACCCACATTCAGAATTTTCGGACTTAACACGTGGTATCAGAGATATTGGGGAATGAAAAATTAACAATGAAAATTAATTTAAAACCCAAATACAGAGGTTGGTAATGAAAGTACATTAAGTGTACGTGTCAACCCAAGCATTCGTGTCCAACCAAGTGGACACAGCCGTGTCCAAACACTGTTCGTACACAGACACCAAACTGTGCACAGACAGCGTCGTGCACGCGTGTGTGTCACTCCAGGACACGACACATTGTACGACACATGCCAAGGTCACGTCCACGTGTTTGCCACATATAGGGCTACGTGTCCATGGCCCTGCACCGTGTCCTAGGTGTGTGTCGTATCGGCTTTAATGCCGTGTCAGTGGCCAAAACGCTCGCGTGTACAGCCCGTGCGTACGGCCAGTGCGACCAGTACGAGAAGAAGAACTCCTCGCACACAAAACGAGAGGCTCCCAAATTTTGGGAGCATGGTGGCAGTCACTGCCCCAACACTCACCCAAAATTTCGTGTGTCCTTGTGTCCTGTGTCGTGAGAAACAGACCCCGTGATGCAGGACACTGGGACAGTGCACAGACAGCGTGTTCGTGTCCCTCGTGTGGACACGACACGACACGAAACACCCAAGTGTCCACACAAAAATCACAGATCAACCCTAGATTTACAATCCTATTCAAACAGATTTCTAAAACAACAAAATAAATTCCTTAGAGGCATTTCTACAAACACTTAGGTATCCTATTGGATACGTGTCCGATACGGACACGAAATAGGTCCACCAAGACACGAAACTAATTCCTACTGTTAGGGGACTCTTAGGGCTGTCCAAATATGCAAGAAAACTGGAGTTTCATGGAAAGAATGAGAAGTTACCTATTGGTGTTCTTCTCCTAAAGAAGCTTCAAAATGGGGGATCCTTCATGCTAACCCCAAAGCTCCAAATTGTCCCAAATTTGAGAATGACCTCCATAAACAGTAGGGGAAGGAAATTTAGATCACTATGGAAGAAGTTGCAATAAAAATGGACTACTATTGAATAAACTATGAAGAAGTTTCAATGGAGAACAAACCTTTCCTTAGAAAAATGAAGGAATGAATAAAAAGGAGGCACAAACTTTGAGAGGGATTTTATAGTGTTGGGGGGGATCCCTAGGCTGGTTATAAATGCTAGGGTTAGGGTTTTGGGGTGAATCTAATAGCCCTCATTCCATCTAGCCTATTCAATGGCCTAGAGTCTAGGTTTCACACATGACTTAAATGCAACCTAGTTAACTCTAACTATCATGACTAAATCAAAACTAATCAATACTAACCATCACTAACCATGGCTAGCTAAGTCTAGGTATGACTAATCTAGGTTAGGTCAATCTAGGTTGGGCTAAACACAACACAAGGCAATCAATTAAATGATATTTAAAATCACATCACCCCATTAATTATATTAAATTCCAAATAAATATATAATAAATTCAATTAATTCAAAAGACCAAAATACCCTCAAGCTAAAAATAATGAAGTACCCTATTCACATGGCTAGGCTCTAGGGTAGACAGTCTCTACGGTTATACTATCAAAACACCAAAATCATAAGTCATGATTTAAAATAGTTTTAAAATGATTAAAAATTACCAGAAATCATATCATGATTTAAATATCAATAAATAATAATTATAATTACAAAATTTCAAAATTACTCTCGTCTGGAAACTGGGTGTTACAGACGGTCATCCAGAGCTCATCTAACATCCGAGTCGGAGGGGGCTGCGAGGAAGTACCAGCTCCTCCCTCCGTAGATGCACTAGACTTCTTACGCTTTAGCCTACAATACTCCTTCTAGAAAAGTATGTCTCTCGATAAGCATAATATTTACTACTATCATTGTTTCACATCTATGGATATATATTGCAGATTTCTTAAGTTATACTAAATTTAGTGACACATAAAGTAATACTTACGTAGCTCTGCATGGCCCGATCATCGATGAGATTTCTGTCCTTCCGATGGGTGGCCAGGAAGACGATCACCATGTTGGTGTTCTCACCCCTCTTTATCTGTTATAATAATATGTTTGTTATTGAAATTTTATTCCTACTTTTATTAAAATAATATATTACAGTAAAACACATACCAGGCGACAGAAATATTCTGTCATGGGAATCGAGCCACCACACCACTTCCCTGCCTTCATCCTAGCCACCTTCGCCTTCTCCGACCATTCCTTGTACCTAGGAGCGTCGAATCTAGCCTTCATGGTAGTTCACTGCTCGGGCGTGATCCAACCTTGGATCGGTTTTCGGAGCGATCTCGAGCCTTTTGGTCATCGATCGCATCCCGGATCAACTTGGCGGCAACGACAGGGAATTGCTTCTCGATCGTCTCAGCCCAGTTTGGTGGATAAAAATATATTTTCTACAAGAATTAAATTAGGTAGTTATATAATATGCATAAAAGATGATTTATACTAAAAGCAATATACTTTAGTTACCTTGAAGTAGGTAAACCAGAATGCCTTCCTCTCGTCCAAGGCATCCGAGTAGTTGATCAAGGGGCCCCCGTAGTTGGACCTCAGAAATAGCCCCAATGCCCTCTGAACTGACGGGGGACGATATCTACAAAACGATAATTAAATTCATGAATATATAGATATAAATATTTATATAAATGTTAACTAATTAATTTATTTTGTAGGCCCGTCGGACCAAATCTCCATCCTCGTCTCGTCCGGAGGGCACATGGGGGATCGCTCGGATCATATGGAGACGGCGTAGGCGTGGCCTCTACCACCCGCTCCTCCATCTCCATAGTGCCATCCGCAGGAGGAACGCTGCTGGATGGGATAGTATCAGGCCTGGAACTGTCTGTCCCAGGATTACCGCCACGTACCGTCGACGCAGACTGAGATCTGAGTGGCTGGTACACTGGAGTACTAGGAGATGAGGGACCAGCACCGTCATCCACTAACGGAGCACCACTCCGACGTCTACTGGTGGAACCTCTACCTCCACGGGATACTCTACCGCCACGGGGGTATGATCCTCTGCGTCCTACCATACCTGATAGAAATATATATATCTACAAGATAATAAACATGCATTTAACATATCACAGTTTATAAAAATAGACCCGAAGCAACCCTCCATTGAATTTATAGATAATAACCATGCATTTAACATATCATAATTTATAAAAATAGACCCAGAGCAACCCTTCGTTGAATTTCTAGATAATAACCATGCATTTAACATATCACAAGTTATAAAAATAGATCCGGAGCAACCCTCCATTGAATTTCTAGATAATAACCAAGTCTAGATAATAGATCCAAAAACATCCAAGTCTAGATAATAACCATGTTTAGAAAATAAGAAAGATCACGAGTGGTAAAAACATCCAAGTCTAATCCAGAAATAAGTCTACTAGAAACAAATTCGATCAAAAGTCATATCATACTGCTCTACCCTCTACGCAGGCGCAGAGAGATCTCCCTCCTCAGCCACTACGCATAAGTAGGATCCACGCCATCAAGATCAGTATCCATAGGAGCTGGATGACTGGAACTCCCGGTGCAACTGCCTTTTGGTGCCACCTCCTCCTTTACAGCTATCTCGACTTTAGGAATCACTTTCTCCTTAATAGTAGGAGGAAGTTCTTCCTTGATCTTCATCTCTGCTTTAGGTACAACTACCTCCACAGCAGCAGGAGGAAGCACTGCCTCCTCAGCAGCAGGAGGTACCACTACCTCCTCAGCAGCCATATGTGCCTCTCTCAAGCGACGTGCTCGGGTCATAAGTACCATCTGGTAAGATTGATGGAAACATGGAGACTAATTAGGGATTAAACAAAATGATAGTATTAGACTTGTAATGTGGAAGACTAATTGTTGTATAGAAATTAATTAGTGGTTAAACATATTTTATATTTTATTTTATTTCCAATCATCTTCTGAAAATTTATCTTATTCGTTCTCCGCGTTCTCATCTGCCTCTTCCTCTTCCTCCTCTTCTTCGCTTTCATCTACTTCATTTTTCTCTTCGGATACTTCTACCTCTTCTACACGATTAGATGTGCAATATGGAACTTCTGTTGTGTCCACGTCAATTGTATTTGTTACGAGAGGTAACTCGTCATCCTGATAAGCTATTTTGTCAACATCGTAGGTATTTCTGGTTTTAGTCTTATATACTGACCACCAGTCCAACCTGGTTGTTCCCCGTCTAGGATAAGTAGTGAAGTAAACTAGTTGAGCCTGACTTGCTAGGACAAATGGTTCGTATCCTTGATATCGATACCGGTAGTTAATATCCACAAGACCATGCTTGTCAATTTTCCAACCTTTATCTTGGATCGGATCGAACCAATCACACCTGAACAGCACGATCCTAGCCGGTGCTATGCCGTAGTTATATGTCAACTCCACAATCTCCCGTAAGATGTCATGGAAATTATTGCCCGGATCGACATCTTTATAGTTTGTAGATCGAATACACAAATAACTATTTATGGTCGAATCAAGATCCGAAACGTTCTCTCTGATCGGAGCATTTGTTGACTTAAACCTAAACCCGTTCACACAATAGCTTGGCCAGATTTTGACGGAATAAATGGGCCCCTTGGCTAGAGTTCTAATAGACTCATTCTCTAGTATTGTATCCAGATGATCGACCTAAATACCACAAGATAAGAAATTAATTCAGTATTCCGTTAATTACTGTGCAAAGTGCATATACGAAAAGTAATTTCTAAGTATCTTACATATGCACTCAACCATGAAGGAAAATGACGTCTTATTTCTTGTTCCAGTTCTTCATCCATTATGTACTGTCTACTCGACCTCACCTCATTATTAAATATACTAAAAATAACAACACATCGACCAATTAGTGTAATAATAATATTGGATACTATATTACATGCATGGACATATTAGTTAGTTACCCCTCAAGTTTTTCCACTTCTTCCTCATCGCAGTTGAGTAATATATATAACCGAGTAGCCCTTAGTTCCTCGTCATTTAGATATCTTTTCTTCATTTTTTTCGAAGGCTTTCAGAAAGCATTGAAAAGTTTTATTATTGCATCATTAGATTCAAGATATCCATCGTCGTCTCTCGGAGCTCTTATTCTATTAGTAGCAACATGTAGCTTAAAATATATCGAGCAGAAGTTTGTAATCTCCTCGAGAACATAGGCTTCACAAATAGAATCCTCGACCCAAGCCTTATTTTTTTACCTTTCTCTTTAGGTGGTTCAAATGCCGCTCAAACAGGTACATCCACCGATAACCGACGGGTCCACCAACATGTGCCTCGTAGGAAAGATGAATTGGCAAATGCTCTATGGAGTCGAAGAACCCAAGAGGAAATACCCTCTCAAGCTTGCACAGTGTTACTGTAATTTTCTTCTCTTACTTTTCTAGACGATCGACAAGCAACTTAGTGGAACAAAGATCTCTGAAAAATATTTTCAGCTCTGTCAACGGATCCCAAACGACCGACGATAATAATTCCCGAAATGCAATCGAAATTAACCTCTCCATAAATACATGACAGTCGTGGCTCTTCATACCCGTCAGTTTGTTCTCCTTCGGGTCGACGCATCTTCTTAAATTCGACACGTATCCGTCAAGAAATTTTAGGCCCTGAATCTACCTATAAAGTCTTCTTTATCCTTCATGTCTAGTGAGAAAATTGCCTTAGGCTGCTTATGTAGAACCCTAGAGGGGGGGGGTAAATAGGGAAATAAAATAAAACTAAACACAAGTAAGCTATATCACTGAGATAAAATAAGAGAGAGTGAGAAAATCAAACACTCAACGTATCCTGGTCTCCTCCCTAGAGGCAATCCAGTCCCGGAACTCTCTCCGGCTTAAATCCACTATTGAGTAAATAGTTACACACGAGTTTGGATCCGAATAACTCGCCAACTTCAACACGAGTTTGGATTCGAAGAACTTGCCAACTTCTTACATATGAGTTTTCTTACGAAGGCTCGTCAACTTCAAAAGGAAAGGAAAAAAAACTGTTGATCTTCTACAACATTTGAAGATCGAAAAGTACAACTCTTGAATACTCTAGCACTTTTAGATTGGATGACAATTAAAAGCTTAGATAGAGTAGTAATGGTGGAGCTCTTGGTGGTTGAGAAATTTATGGCTTAAGTGGATAGCCTTCAATAGAAGGAAGGGATACATTTATATAGAAAACCAAGAGAGGATAGCATTTAATGCTCCTGAACATAACACAGATGGCATGCCGTCGGTATGGACCGACATACCGTCGGCATACTGTTCGAAACAATAACGGTAATAAATATATTCGTTACGAGCATTTAATGCTAGTATTTTGTCCATTCAAAAATCAAATCAAATGAAGCTGGTATACCGTCAGTATACAGCGGAATGCCGTCGGTATACCGATGTTCGTCACAAAATATTTTGTGGCTCACAAAACGGTATACCGTCGGTATGCTGTAGTATGCCGTCGGTATGTCGAGGTTTGTCACATAACATTTTGTGGCTCACAAAACGGTATACCGTCGATTTACTGTTGTATGCCGTCGGTATACCGAGGTTCGTCACAGAACATTTTGTGGCTCAGAAACGGTATACCATCGGTACACAGTGGAATACCGTCGATATACTATTTCTTTATATATTAAATTTTGACTGAAAAATAGAAGAGCTTTATGTTTGTCATCCAACCTTAGGTGTTTATACAGAAAGACCTAGACCTTGTACAGACTTAAAATTTTGAATCTTTTGAGAGCTGTCTTTAAGGTGCGCTGGTCTTTTCTTCAGGCTTCTTTTAGGAACGTCCATAAGGCTTTGATGACTCGGCTTGAATGGACAGAGCTTTTTGTATGAGAGCTTTGAGAGATTATCTGTTAGCTAAAATTCAGAGAAAACTAGACTACGAAGATGCTGTTAATGTTATCAAAATAAAATGTGCGAACAGCTTATACTTTACATTGCCTTTCTTTATCAAATGTAATGTAGGACGTCTGCATATATCTTCCAAGTCCAACCTGGCCTTGGGATTGTCTTTCGTCTTTCTCTTTACGTCCATCACAGTATTAATTATGTTATCAAACGCATTCTTCTCGATATGCATGAGATCAAGGTTATGTCTAATCAGATTCGTGCCCCAATATGGCAGGTCCCAGAATATACTTCTTTTCGTCCAATTATGAGTGCGACCAAATTCGTCACACTTGTATCCCTTTGTAGGCTCTTCGATAGCACTTGTAAAATCTTTGACCTTCTCCCATATTGTGTCTCCAGTCCACCTTGGCGATGGATTGGCCTTTTTCACAATGCCGGCACGAAAAGCATTCATGTTCCTCCGGAACGGATGGTCCTTCGGTAGGAACTGTCGATGACAATCAAAGAAGTACGGTTTTCCTCCATTTTTTAAACGAAAAGCCTTCGTACGGTCCATACAATACTGACATGAGAGATGACCAAGAGTGCTCCATCCAGATAATATTCTATAGGCCAAAAAGTCGTTGATGGTCCACATTAGTGTGGCCCTCATCAGAAAATTCTGCTTTCTAGAAACATCGTAGGTGTTGGCACCTACTTCCCACAGCTGATTCAAATCATCTATCAATGGCTGTAAATACACATCGATGTTCCTCTTCGGATTGTTCGGACCCGAAATAATAACGGTGAGAAACATATACGGAGTCTTCATGCACATCCAAGGCGGTAGATTGTACGGAGTGACGTTCACAGGCCAACATGAATACTGGGATCTCGAAAGTCCAAATGGGGTAAAACCGTTGGAGGAGAGACCCAATCTGACATTACGCGGATCTGAAGCAAAATCTGGATACTCTCGATTAAAGTACTTCCATGCTTCTCCATCAGATGGGTGATCCAACACTCGTTCAATTTGTTTCCGTCTGTGCCAACTCATGTTTTCTGTAGTCTCCTTCACCATAAACAACCTCTGCAACTATGGCATCAACGGCAAGTAGTGCATCGAGTCGGTAGTCTTCCTTGTACCGGGAGTCCTACTTGAACTTGTTGCCTTGTAGCGATCAGCACCACAAAATCTGCACGCGTCTTCATCCTTGTCGTCTTTGTAGTACAACATGCACCCATTGTGACATGCATCGATTTTCTTATATTCCATCCAGAGAAATCTCACCATCCTCTTAGACTGGTAGAAGTCTGTAGGTAAATTTGCACCTTCCTACAAGATATCTATAATCAACTCGATGATTCGGTTGTAGCGTTCTTGAGACATATTGAAATCAAACTTGATGCTCAGCAGTCTTGTAACCACCTCCAACGGTGAATGATCCTCACAACCAGGATACAAAGGAGTCCTTGCATTCTCCAGCAACTCCATGAACTTCGTAGCATCGGCATTCGGTGCCTCCTCAGTCGCATCATGATTGTTCGGATCGAAACTAGGCCCCGCAACATCAAAAACTATGTTCACCCACCATTCGTCGTAACCAGCATGGTCATGGATATCTATATACGGCAAATTAGGCTCCATCTCCAATGCTAAAGGCACAAGTTTTTCGTATGATATCCACTGATAGTAATTCGGTACGAATCCTCTCGAGTACAAATGATTTGTCACGTCCACTTCTGGATGATATTTCATGTTGCGACATCTCACACATGGACACTTAATTTTGGTACGATCCATATACTAAGGGAACGCCTTGGCGAACTACAGAAACTATTCTACCCCATGTATAAATTCATCCTGCACACTGCACATGTCATCAGAATAACGATTGTACATCCACGAACGATACCGCAGATAGTAATTTATATTCATTAATTGTCAATAATTCTGTAAAGATAGATACACATTATCCATGAGAACTATGATACCAATTCTGATACCGATACCGATACTTTGAACCTTAGTTAATATTAATATTTTTACACTTCTCTAGCTAGGTTGAGGTTGAGGTAGATATCATATATATGATGCGTAATAGTCAGCTAAATGAGCCGAATGAGAAGAAAGGAAGTAGGGAGGCTCACTCTATACACTCTAGGATACTACGATATACTACTAGAATACTCACTCTATACAGTCTTACTTATGCAATACATATACAGGATACTATACTATATATGGGATACACTACAATTAAGACATATATACTCTCATATGGACATACAGTCCCCAACTCTAACCTATACCAGTCCACATCACCGCCTTCACTGAATTAGTCAAAAATAGACTTTAACATCCTACACATTCATATACATATATATATATATATATATATATATATATATATATATATATATATATTGTATCTTATATATCTGAAGCTACTGTCACATATGAATGAAGGGAAAAATCAGATGTGGATTGGTGTAGGTTGGAGTTGGGGACTGTATGTCCATATATATATATATATATATATATATATATATATATATATATATATATATATATATATATATATATATATATATATATATATATATATCTTCACTTATATATACCTACATATATAAGGGAGATAGGGTTGTGTCATGTTAACGTGTGTGTGTGTCTGCATGTCTGTGTCGTGTGTGTGTGTGTGTGTCAAAGTGTGTTTGTATGTGTGTGTGTGTGTGTCGTGTGTGCGTGTGTGTCGTGTCAGTGTGTACGTGTGTGTCGTGTCAGCGTGTGTATGTGTATGTGTCTGTGTGTATCATGTCAGCGTGTGTGTATGTCTTTGTGTGTGTCGTATCTGAAAAAAGGAGATAGGGTTAGGGTTATACCTTCCTTGGTCGGGTCGGGGTCGCCGAGAAGAGGGGGCGGGGTGGATGTCGACGGAGGGGAGGATGTCGACGACGCGCAAAGTAAGAGGGAGCCATTGTAAGAGGGGGCCTTCGGGGAGAGGGGGCCGTCGGGGAGAGGGGGTTGCCGGAGGGAGGGGGTCGCCGAGGAGAGGGGTAGCCGGAGGGAGGGGTCGTCGGAGGGAGGGGTCGCCGGAGAGTAGAGGGACAGGGGGAGAAAAATTTGGGGAGCGGGAGATTGAAAAATTTGGGTAAAAGAAAATAAAAAATCGATCGGCTAAAATCCTATATGAAACATTTTAGCGACGTCCGTAATAGACGTCGCTAAACGTCATTGTTCAATAAAAAACTAGCGACGTACCTAATATGGAGTCGCAAAACGTCGTTGATTTAAACAAAACATCGACGTTATGTGGCTTGACCGTGACGTCAGCTTTCCAAACCATAATGTGTGTCGCTAACGGTCGCTAAACGTCGCTATAGTGACGTTCAGTGACGTCTTCATAAAACGTCGCTAAATACACAAAAATTATCGACGTATATAACTGGCATCGCTAAATTCATCGCCAATATGACTTATCTTGGTAGTGGTATGGGGGGGAGAGATGCCCTCCACCAGTACGGTTGTGTATTGATATCCCACCAGTTTTTATGTACAGGTTCCGGTATCAGCACGCTTGTGGCGGAGTTCGCTTGGACATGATGAGACATGGAGTTTCTTAGCATTTGGAGACGTACAGCCGCGTTGAAGACTTTACCTATTTTGGACATAATGTATGAACATCGCTTTCTGAAGCATCCACAATTTGTAAGCCTAATGGCATGTTTTGTTGTATAAAAGAGATAAGAGAGAGCAGAGTGATTGTATTCAGAGAGAGAGAGAGAGAGAGAGAGAGAGTGAGCTTGAGTAATTGTCATCTTGTCTTCGTGCTCTTTGTAATTTTGCTGATTATTAATAGAGAGTTCTCATTTTATTTGAATACTTGTGTTTCCTTTGTTATTCAATGCTTCTGCTTCAGGACTTCTGTGTGACGACCCCGTCGTTAAGCTGCTGTAACCGAGCATTATGGAAATTGCCTTGCACGAGCGCATTGTCACTCCCCGTTCCCTGAATATGTAAAGAAAATTATTTTTTTCCTGTATATGGTATCTGGCACCTGTATCTTGATTGCATGTATCATATATTTATAACTGGCCATGGCATAAAATAGTATCTCGTCGCGGATTAGTGTGCCACCTCTTGTCCTTGTCTGGTTGTAGGCGTGGCTTACTATTTCGATGATAAAATTTTTGGACCGTGTTGTGGCTAGGATTTTATTTATTTAATTTAATTAGTTGTATCATGCACCATTTAACATATCATTAGTCATATGGTTAGGTCATGTTAAGGATTAGTATTTAATGGAGCCAACCCAACCCTACTATACATATTCTCTTCCCCTCTCTCTCTCCTCATAACTTTTTATTTTCTTCCTCAAAGCAACTTTTAGGCAAGTACATCTTGCACAAATGAGAGACCACTTGTATTTTTCATTTCGTGATATTTCTTTGATATTATTAGTCTAGATTGTTCATCTCTTCATTCTCTACAAGTTTAGTTCTTAGAGTTTTTGATCTTAATGGCTAGTTTTGTGTAGATCTAGTTTCAAAAACTAGAATTTTATAGATTTTTGTGGTTTTGATCTATCAAACTTGCTTATTTTTGAAAACTACTTGTTCTATGTTGTAGAGAATTCAATTTCATTCACTTTAGACCTTTATTTTGCCCAATTTCGAGTCCAATAGCCCAAGTTATGGACATTAGAAGTTACTAAAACTCTATGGCCAAAAGTTTGCTGGTAGGGACGACACCTCGCACACCTCGTGCACCTTTTGGTCCGCGCTTCTTGTACCTCGTGCACCTTTTGGTCTGCGCACCTTGCACCTTATGCACCTTGTGCACCTTGCACCTTGTAACTTGCGCCATGCGCCTTTTTTCCATACGCCATTTGTGCTACTTCATGACTTGCATGCGCTTCATACCCTAAGTGTGCAGTGCCTTCTAATTTTTTTTCCATCTTATGGCTCGACCTTTATTCTCGACCTGACTATCTATGTGTGTGCTGGTCCTATACGTGTATTGAGATACAATATTAGTATGCACCGTGGTGCTATTTAATGAGTGCACTGAGGTGTGACTCTGCATGCTAAGTGATCATTCGTGTTATATGTTAATACATGTGTACCTTCAGCATAGTCATAGTAAATTATCAGTAATGTTGACGTGGTATATTAATTGTTTGATGTATTACACTAACTATGGATCTAGATTTGGGACTCCTTGAGCTGATGTGGATTCATACTTAGGGTACACGTACTATGGTACGACATTTAGGAGGATGAGCAAATGACCACGACATGTGAATCTCGAGATTAACCTAGAGTTAATCTAAGCAACTTAAATCGGTAGAAGCATTGGGAGGGAACAAAATCTCGAGATCGTACGTTACTAGCCACCCTAGGCCCTGTCCTAACGTGTTGGGTTGGCCGCCTCGGATACTGTATAGTCATCCGTGCTAGTGGTGTGTAGTATCTGATTTGTGAATGTCGAGCCAGCTCTCCCTATAGGAGGGCTGGAACCGTTATTACTTGTTTTAGCGCGATGGCCTTTCGAGGGACCGGTGCATTTCGTGCGTGCGTGTATATAATGGATTGGCTAGCCCTGCTTGGATATGATATGATATGAGGATTCCTATATATTACATTACTGGGATAACCCAGACAAATCATAAAAAGCCGTATCATTGATTGGTCGCTTGTAAACCAACTTGTTTGTGATATATTTTCTTCTGTTAGCAACTGAGGAACAAGGACTATCGTGGTGTGTGGTCCAACCCATGTCCTTGTTTGGTTGTTGGGTTGGACTATTGTGCTGCGATAGGCTATGGACCGAAGTTGCGATCAGAAGCCCTTCACCTGCCCATGGTTATAGGATATATCTTATCTCGGCACGATATTGGCACCGTTTGTCCTTGTTTGGTTGTACGGGTGTCGTATTGTCTCAATGATATGGTATAAGCCTATAACTCTTGAATCAGGTCTTAATTTTCTTATTGGGTTTTGTCTTATTTATTATGTGCTCCTTTGTGGTACTTGTTATTCGGGGCTTGACCCCGCTGGTTTTGTTTGGCCACATATCGTAGCAGCACCAGAGGATCCAGCCTTCTACCTGAACAATGGTGCACACCAGGAGTATGGGTGCCAGGGACCGTGAGTGAGTTTCTTTTTCACCGTTCTGATATCTTCTATTGTGTACTTGGCATTTAGCCACCGGCACCTGTTTAGCCGGCTGTTCTAGACATTTTTTTTTTACATAATTATAATTAAATCAGACTGCAGTTGACTACGATTATGTACCTATGACTCTCGGCACTAGTTTATCATTTTGTATAGCTAGGCTCATGATTTATTTTGATGAAGCGTCGGGGACACCTTACTGCTTTGTCTTATATGATCATTATTTACTGTTTCTTGTTTTGATTAATTGAGACATAGATGCTCTGTGAGACCATAGGAGACTTGATTGTAGCAAGCACCCCTTTGTCTCTTGACAGCCACGATCGTCGTATGACGTTAGCATACCTCATATAGTATAGCTGGCCTAGTTACCCTCAGTATTCCGGTACTGGGGCGTGACACGCAACCTAGGTTCGTGCGACATCACATCCAAGCGAGGGTGATTTGTACTGCAGAACCGGGACATGACTTCTTAGATCCAACTATTATGGCCCGACTGCATTTTTTCTTCTAATTTATACCCACGGCTTGTCGTAACTTTTGTTCTTCATGGATGTATTTAAAATCCGAGGTTTATTGTGCTTATTTATTTAATTTCCTTCAATCTATATTATGTGTAAACTCTTTCGGGAATCGTAGTATCGATGTAATTTTAATTTTTTTTCGATATGTCGTGATGGTGGTGGTGGCTTTTTCTGATTTGGGACGAGATGCTATTTTTCAGCAGTCCGAAGACAGTCAAAAAATTTTCAATGTAGGAAATGACAGCCAAAACCTATAAAAAAAAGTAGGATATATGACACATACACAACAATATGATAAAACGCTATCAAAGAATAGTATGTCTTATGTGTATCACATATACAACAATGTGACATTATATAATAATATATTTTGGGTACCTTTTTTTATAATTTGATTCACATATACAACAATGTGAAGTAGTATCTTATAGAATTCAAATAAATAAAATAATGAAAATAACAAATTAGCATAAACTAATTAACTAGTTTCAAATAAGTGAAGAAAATTCAAGATATTCTAGATTAATTTATAGTATCTAGAAAACTTACGTTCTAATCGATCTATAAACACATAAATCAAACATATATTTAATTTTACTAAAACATGCATGTATCTAAGTATACAAGATTAGACTTACCTCTTCAATACCTTTCTTTTCTTAAGAGAACTATTTCTCCCTTATGTAAAATATTTCTCCCTTCTTCTATTTTCTAGAGCAATGATGCTGATAACATATTATAAAGTAAAGAGATGGAGATAGAAAAATAAAGGAGATTGTTTCCTCATTTACTTGTCTCAATCAACTTGAGAAGAGCCCTTTATATAGGCTTACAATTGAGGTTAATATCATGATGATAATAAAGAAAAAATATCAAAAGACATAGGTTATGTAGACCAAATAACAATATAAATTATCCATATTTACATCACATATATATATATATATATATATATATTAAAAAATATATATATATATATGGAAAAACCCCCTCGATTTATTAATGACGGCTCAAAAACTGAAGCCAAAACACGTATACAAGGCGCAAAATGTTGAAGCCTATACAAGTATACCACCAAAATGAAGGAAGAGGGAGAGAGACGAGACAACCGCCGAGAGCTAGGGGTTAAGCACTGACCCGAATGATCTCGGACTGTAGGAGCACATAGTGCTCCGCTTACGGCATTGGCGAAAGACTTCCCGAATGAGCTGGTCGGCTGAGTATTGGTAACCTTCGTATCTCTCCTTGTTACGATTCTTCCAAATCGCCCACGTTGCGGCCGCTGCGACGATCTGGTAGCCATGGGAGGCTGAACCCCAGGAAGCCGCTAGATCGTGGAAGCGTCCACCACCCGGCTTGATACTAAATTTCTGGTTAAGGGTTCTCCATATACTGCCTGGCAGGCACCCCTGACAGAAGATGTGGTCGACAGTCTCCATCTGACGCTCAGAGCAGCAAGTGCATGCTGATGCTAAGCTAATCTCGATGGTGTTGAGGATGTCGTCTGTAGGCAATTTTTTTCTAATGACTCTCCACATAAGGAAAGACCACTTCTTGGAGATGCAGGTTTGCCAATAGTGCATAATGGGGTGGTACGACTGCCCGGTTCCCTGGACAGTAATTCTCTCCGACCTCACCGAAAATGCCCCCGATGCCTCAAGCGTCCATCTCAGCGCATCGGCCTCACCGCCGATGCGTAAACCGCTTGCTCGGATGCTGTCCGCCATTTCGTTACCGGACCATTCACGAATCTGGTCCCAGTTCCAGTCGTCAGTAATGGGGTTCTACAAGTCTCTAATCCTTCTGTCTCTCGGGGTCTCCATGAGACTCAGGATTATGCTATCTCCAATCCATCTCTCCAAGAATGGGTTCGAATCGCCCGCACCCAATTGGAGTCTCATCGCTAGCTCGACAAGGTCTCGCCCGATAAGGATGCGATGCCAAGCCGCTGAGAATCTGCAGTTGGATATGGCCATTGAAGGGTGGATGTGTTTGAAGTACCTGGCCTTCAAAAACCTGCTCCATAAGTTGTTGTTCGTGCGGAGTTTCCACCACAATTTCATCGAGAAAGCATTAACGATGTGAGTGAGTTTGGTAAATCCCAGACCCCCTTCGCCAGTAGGGTGAGCCATTGATTTTTAGCTAGCCCAGTGATGCTTATCTAGGCCATTGCTATGCCCCCAGAAGAAATTGCAAAAGACCTGTTCGATTGAAGAAAGAACCTTCTTGGGCGGTAAGCATGCAGCCAGAGTATGGATGGGGATGGAGGTAAGCACGTGATTGATGAGGATCATCTTGCCACCTGGGGATAAGGTGGCATTATGCCACCCTTCAAGTTTTTTTCTGATTCTAGTGGTCAAGTTCTCAAAGATGCCAACGTTGGATTTTTCGTACACAAGAGGGCAACCGAGATAGTTGAACGGGGGGTGAGCAACGAAAAAGGATGTTAAGTTGGAGAGATTGATTGCGTGCTCTCTATCGGTGTTGTGGTGCTTGTAGATAACGCTCTTTGAATGATTGATTTTCTGGCCAGAGCATCTAGAGTACCTCTGCAGGGTGTTGTGAACCACTGCCACCGCTCCTTCATCCCCGGAGGAGAAGATAAGTAAATCGTCTGTGAAGGCCAGATGGGTGATGATAGGGCAACCGCTGGATGTGTGATAGTGCTGGAAGTTAGGGGTGTTGACTATGTTGTTAAGGTTCCTACTCAGGGCGTCAGCTGCTATAATGAAGACAGTGGAAGATAGAGGGTCGTCTGTCTAAGGTCACGAGGGGATTTGAAGAACCCCTCGGCTGGCCGTTGATGACCATGGAGAACCACGAGTTGCTGATGGATCTCCACACGATGTTGGTCCAAGTTTTTGAGAATCCGAAAGCTCTGAAAACCCAGATCATGAATTGCCAATCCAGTCTGTCGTAAGCTTTCTCCATATCGATTTTGACAGCTATGTTGCCCCTCTAACTAGAAATTTCATGCAGGTAATTAACTCTTGGGCCAGCATAATATTGTCTTGGATGTTCCTTCCGTGGATAAACCCGCTTTGCTTCTCCAAAATTATCTTGGGAATAATTCCTTCCATTCTGGTTGCGATGATCTTGGAGATGATCTTGTTGGTGAAGTTACAAAGACTGATGGGGCGAAAGTCGCGAAAGGACTTCAGGTTATCTTTTTTCGTGATAAGGATTAGGTTGGCACTAGAAATGGCTTTGGGGTATATAGCCCCTTCAAAGAAAGCGGTAGCTGCTTCGGTGATGTCCTGCTTGATAATATTCCAGCATGTGCGAAAGAATATCCCCAAAAAGCCGTCCGGGCCTGGCGCACTGTGCTCGTTCAGAGCCCACACAGCATCTTTAACTTCCAGGGCCGTAGGTGGAC